>JACBWV010000476.1:2893704-3149477 GCA_013435795.1 Chlamydomonas sp. ICE-L | reverse complement strand
TACGGCTGGCTGCTCATGGCCGAGGCAGAGCGCATTGCAAGAACAGCTCATCACTCAGAACACATGCTCATCATCTCTTCTGTGTATTCACATATAAACACAACCACCCCATCCCCACCAAACCAATATAAATAATATAATCCAACTCAACCCATCCCACCCCACCCCTACAGCTACGGCTCGCTGCTCATTGCCGAGGCAACACACACCCAACACACCCAAAACACCCTCCCAACCCCACCCAACACACCTAATACACCCCACCCCACCCCACCCTCCCCTACAGCTACGGCTCACTGCTCATGGCGGAGGCAGAGCGCATTGCAAGAATAGAGCAACGCTCATAACGCATGGTTATCTCTTTTGTGTGTTCACACACCAACACCAACAACACCAACAGCACCAACACCAACCCAACACAACCACTACCCCAACACAACACACACACCCAACCCAACACACCATAACCCAACACACCCCAACCCAACACATCCCAACACAACACACCCTAACACAACGCGCCCTTACACACACACGCACTCCCTCCCCTGCAGCTACGGCTCGCTGCTCATGACCGAGGCAGCACACACCCAACACACCCAACACACCCATTACACCCTAACCAACCTCAACCCACCCCTCCATCCCCTGCAGCTACGGCTCGCTGCTCATGGCAGAGCGCATTGCAACGCTCATAACGCATGGTTATCTCTTTTGTGTATTCACACACCAACACCAACAACACCAACACCAACCCAACATAACCTCTACCCCAACACAACACACACACCCAACACAACACACACCAACACAACACATCCCAACACAACACACCCTAAAACAACGCACTCTTCCACACACACGTACACCCTCCCCTACAGGTACGGCTCGCTGCTCATGGCCGAGGCAGAGCGAATTGCAAGAATAGAACATCGCTCAGAGCGCATTGCTGTCATCAGCGGTGTGGGCACACGCCACTACTACCGCAAGCTGGGCTACCACCTAGAGGGGCACTACATGGTCAAGGACTTGACACCACCTCCCAGCCGACGAAAGCGGAGGGTGTAGAAGAAGAAGAAGAAGAGGGAGAAGAGGGATAAGGAGGAGGAGGAGAGGGGGATGTAGCGGTCATCAGTGGTGTCGGCACATGCCACTACTACCGCAAGCTGGGCTACCACCTGGAGGGGCACTACATGGTCAAGGACTTGACACCACCTCCCAGCCGACGAAAGAGGAGGTTGTAGGAGGAGAACAGGGTGTCGGAGGAAGAGAGGAGGAGTCTGTAGAAGGAGAAGAGGAGAAGGATAAGAAGGATAAGGAAAAGAAGAAGTTCGAGTTTTACATGGTTTGTAACACCTGGGTCGGGGTCAGAAAAAGAAACATGGTCAGAATCAAGGGTCGGGGTCAGAAAAAAGATTTACACGGTCAGAAACATGGGTCGGGGTCAGAAAAATGATTTACATGGTCAGAAACATAGGTCGGGGCGGGTCGGGGTCAGAAAAATGATTTACATGGTCAGAAACATGGGTCGGGGTCAGAAAAATGATTTACATGGTCAGAAACATGGGTCGGGGTCAGAAAATTGATTAACATGGTCAGAAACATGGGTGGGGGTCAGAAAAAGCTTGCGCGTCACTCGTAAATTCATTTCTCACTCATCTCTTCTTGGCTACAGCTTCGTTTATATCACATCTAACCATATACCAGCTCTTGGGACCAAATACAGAGCCTCGCTGGTGTTCGGTGGACGATTTGGATTTGGGTCTCAGTTCGCACCTCCCAGCTGATGAATGAGGAGGCTGCAGAAGGAGAAGAAGGAGAAGGAGGAGGAGGAGAGGAGGAGGAAGTTGCGGTCATCAGCGGTGTCGGCACACGCCACTACTACCGAAATCTGGGCCACCCCCTGGAGGGGTACTACATGGTCAAAGACTTGACACCACCTCCCAGCCGACGAAAGAAGAGGATGAAGAAGGAGAAGAGGGAGATAGAGGAGGAGAAGAAGAGGGAGATAGAGGAGGAGAAGAAGATGATGCAGAAGATGATAACGCCTGGTGGGGCGTGGTGATAAGGGAGCCCATTGTACGCGGGTAGGTAGCGGTCTTCTACCTCAACTGGACAAGCTACCATAGCGGTTGACAACGACCTGCAACGCCAAGAGCGACCGAAGGGGGAATCGTACCCCCGACTCTTCATCCTCATGGTGATTTGGTCTACCACTAGACCAATGTATATCACTGAAAGGGGCTCAAGGATGCGAAAGAAGCCAAGCCAAGCCAAGTCAAGGATGTGAAAGAAGCCAAGCCAAGCCAAGCCAAGTCAAGGATGTGAAAGAAGCCAAGCCAAGCCAAAGGGGCTCACATGGATGCAGAAGAAATGGATCATGGCATGGTTAAGGACTTGGTATTAAGGGAGCCCTGTCTTACGGCAGTAGGGAACAAGCTGCTTCTAAACCTGGACAAAGCTACCATGGCGGGTGACAGCGACCGCAAACACCAAAGGTTACCCATATGGATTTGAACCCCGCACCTTCTGATTTCGACGAGCTCTACCATTGAGCCAATCGTCGAAATGTGATGAATGGCTATAAGGCTGGTCAGGAGGGTTGCTGTTGGGGGCTCCGAAATATGCATTGTATGTATGTTACAGTCCAGGGGTACGCCAAATAGGCCGAAGGGACTTGCCCAACCGTATAGGAAGGGCTTAAAAAGGAAAGGCACTAATGAACTGAACCCCAAACAATCGTTTTACCCGACGGGGGTCCTGAGTTCGTGCTACAATGATCATTTAATGAATTATGTCGAGTAACCAGTTTCAATCTACATCATGACGGGCAATCGGTTTCAAAATTTGTGCCTGCGACGCAACATACGGTACTGAAATTAAAAAAAAAAAAACATACAACATACTGACCAAACTCTGTGCCTGTCCCGCAATACACAGCGTGTAGAGCAACCCTGCTGACCACTGTTTTCGGCAGGAATAAATAAAATAAATGTTACGCCTTATAGCATTGTTATAATTATATCGTTGAATTAAATTATCGCTGTAGCACGAACTCAGGGCCCCCGTTGGTAAAACGATTGTTTGATGTTCAGTTCATCAATACCTTTTTTTTAGCCCTTCCTGTCACAGTAGGGCAAGTCCCTGAAGCCTATTGGGCCTCCCCCTGGACTTGAACATACATACGATATGATATGCCTGAAGATATGATATGCCTACAAGGGTATCTACAAAACTAAACCTGAAAATTGAAAATTCGAGCATCCAAGTAAGTCACACTGCCGGGCACAGTTGACCCTACTAAGGACGTGGTGTTATCGACACCGGTTCGTAAGCTCACCTTGCTCGAGTTGGCAACGAGGCTAGAACCAGTCACGTTTAATACGGTTGACGGCCACCGTGAGAACTAAACCTGAACCACAAATCCTCTTCAAGGGGGCGGGAGCCCCCAGGGTTACCCATGTGTCCGTCCGACCAACCTTTTGACAGAGACGAAGCCTGACACGTTAGCCAACGTTCTAGTAACTAACTCTCTTCCGTTGCCACCTGTCGCTCAGTCGCGAACACTCTCCGCCATTTTTAAGCGTCGCTTGCGACGCTGCATAGAACTTGAAATACCTGCGCTGGGGGGGCGTGAAGATTAGGGGGCAGCCTGCTCTCTGCGCTGGGGGGGCGTGAAGATGAGGGGGCCAGCCTGCTCTCTACGCTGGGGGGGGGGGGGGGGGGGGGGGGGGGGGGGGGCGTGAAGATGAGGGGGCAGCCTGCTCTCTGCGATCATTCAATTATACAATACTTAATGCCTGATACTTAATGTTTATCAGGGTACTAGTGGTACTACATGACATCAGGGTACTTCCATTGACCAAATTGGCAAGCGCTTGAGCGCACTTGAAAAAAACAAAAATGCGCTTTGTGGTGCGAAAAGCGCAAAAATGCTTGCTGCGCCCACAGGGGGGCTAAAAAAGTGCGCGCTTGGAAGTACCCTGCATGACATGGCAAAACCCAGTTGTGAGAAACGCGCAGTTTTGTCAAGGCAGTTGCGCTTCCGGGGCTACACAAAATTAGCAGCTGCGCGAAAGAGGCTGACCAAATTGACTCAATGTTCTACGCTGATGGTTGTGAACCTTCCTAGGGGACAGCGTCCTTGTAGCTTTAATTACCTCGAAGCGCCGCTTTTATTTAGGGAAATAAAAAATGGAAACATGGAAAAGTGTTTTGTTCGCGTTTACATTTTCTGGTAATATATTTTTTTTCTGCCGAAAACGGCGAGCAGCAAAAATTCTGGCTGAAGCTATATACCGTAACCAAGTTAAAGTTGTATATAGGGGGGTCCTTTAGGAAACATGAATTCTGCACATGGTTTGTTACGTTGTACAATTGAACATTAGTGCGCCTACTCTTTTGTAGAAGTGGCAACACCATTCGAATTGAATCCTCGGTGATGCTGGTTTGTGTCGGGAGACCCACATCCTGGGGTGAGAGTCCCTTCACAACTTAAAAAAAAGCACGAGCTGCAGCAGAACGAGACATTGAAGGAACCCTCCTGTTTGCAAGTACCGTCCATCCTGTAGAATGGCTATTAAATTGGGTTTATTTGGTTTCGCAGACCGCAACTGCGCCCGAGCTTGCCCAATCGCGCAACAGCACGAAGGCAATGTCTCTACATCTTCAAATGTGGCAAGTCTGAGTTTTGTGAACCTGAACAGGGCTCGAAACGCAGACCCGTCAGATTGGTGCAGTGTGATTCTACACTATAAAGCCAGAGCTCGACACACGTTCGTAACAACTGTACGAAGAAGCGTCTAATTGTTCAGAAAAGTAACTTGTCGGGGCTATGTTACCAGCTGTATAATGATTACTTACCAACGGCCTTCGCCGCTGCAGTAATGATTACTTGCCAACCAGGGTACTTCAAATGGGCAAATTGGCCAGCGCTTAAGCTCACTTGAACACAAAAAAAACTGCGCTTTTTAGTGCAAAAAGCGCAAAAATAGCTTGCTGCGCCCACAGGTGATTGCAAAAAACTGCGCTTAAAGCGCAGAGGGGGTCTAAAAGTCAGCGCCCAAAAGCGCAAAAGTGCGCGCTTTGAATTACCCTGTTGCCAACGATCTGCTTTTTTGTTAAGCTTTTGGGAGGTTACCTCCTGGCCCAGGGTCTGGGGTGTATGTCGCCCGAACTCTCACTGTTATTGAATTGCCCAGCTGCCCTGGCGCTGTTCAGTCTCGGCATTCATTTTTGCTGAGTATGTAACAATATCCTCTCTCTCTCTTCCTCTCTTGTGTTTGTTGGGCTTTGTGCTCTAGATTGTCTACCTCCGCATCCCTCCCCTTTCCGCCTCTAGTTTGCTTCCTCTTTTGGACTGACCTACTTAGGTTTTCAAATTTGTGAGGGTGCCTTAAAAAACCTCGTGTTTCCTGTTAAAAAATTGGATGGTCGGCAGGCTGTGCTGCTGTCCTGTCTCGGCAGTGATTTGCTGAGTTTATGGCTCGATACGGTACCATATACCTGGTACGAGCAATTGAGTCATGATTATGTTGCAAACAAATCGGGCGGCACGTGAAGGACAATAATCACTACGAACTTGTGTTTATCACTGATACAGACAATAAGCTGTCAGCGTCGTCTTCGGCACAACAAAAATAAAATGACCCAGGATAACCAGAAAAAAAATGCGAATTTTAACGAGATTATAGTATACCAAATTAGACACCTGGGGCGCCCCCTTCGTTTACTCGGAGGATGTCCGTGGATGGATACCTGTTGTGTATACTGTTCGCTTGGGTGTCCCCTCCTCCGGCGATAGATACAAGCCGGTGGGGGATATAATTTGGGAAGCTGCCCTATGAAGGGGGTGCTGGAAGAGAACGAACAAAAAACGATACAAGATATCAGGGTATTTCCGCGATAAAGGTGGAGAGTGAGGAAAGGCACAGCGCAGGTGGGCGGGGTTAAGGGGGGTTAGACGGATGGGGATGCCGTGCAGTGTGGCCAAAAGCAATGGGACAGAGAGACAACAGACAGCTATCGCTGACACTGGGGACACAGTGCAGCGCAGTGGCACATTGGAGGCACAGTGCAGTGGCACATGCTTAGGGACCGGCATATCACATAAGGTGACCAAAGGTAAGTATGGTATCATATGATATCATAAAATATTTGCCTCTTGGATATAGTAAGTATTCATGATAAACGTTAGCTAGTTCAGATGCCGGCTCATCTGATATCATATGATGACATGAATCTATGATATTATAGCCGTTCCTACACATGTGCTATCCTGAACTTCATCTTACCTCACACTGCCATTCTGCCAACCTGCCTTCCCTGCACCTCAACCTGCCATTCTAAACCGTGCCAACCTGCCTTCCAACGTGCCAACCTTCACCTGCCACCCTTCCAACGTGCCACCCTGCCAACGTGCCAACCTGCCTTCCCTGCACCTCAACCTGCCATTCTAAACCGCGTTCTTCTCGCAGAGATCACATTTGCCCAGGGCATTGCAGTTCTTTGACGCACATACAGAGGCTGAGGGGCAGCTTGCACATTGGGGCCACAGTGCAGTGCGGTGGAACATTGGGTACGTATCAGTGCAGTGCATTCTAAACCGCATTCTTCTCGCAGAGATCGCATTTGCCCAGGGCATTGCAGTGCTTGGACGCACTTACAGAGGCTGAGGAGCAGCTTGCACATTGGGGCCACAGTGCAGTGCATTCTAAACCGCATTCTTCTCGCAGAGATCGCATTTGCCCAGGGCATTGCAGTGCTTGGACGCACATACGGTGGCTGAGGAGCAGAATTCACCGAAGACTTTCTTAGTGACGCACGTGAAGGTGCCAGTGCTGCTTCCACCAGTTAGGCCATTGTCACACAGAAGGGTGGTGCCGCTGCACTCATTATCTGTTTGGCATTGGACGCAAACGCCTGAAGACCCTTGGCAGACGAGTAGATCCTGGCAGCCGGAATCGTCTGAGCAGCTCCCCCCAAGTGGGCTTGGCTGCGAGTTCGTGAGGACAAGGGAAATCAGTTTTTGTTGCTCATATGTATATATGTGTGCATGAATGTATGTATATATGTATATATGTGTGAAAGTATCAGGAGCACCTCTTGGGTTGCATCTTTGCATAGGCCTATGCAATTGCATTTGCATCCTGTATATTTATGTTCCCTTTTCCTGTCTCCCTGTTGTTTAATCATCTAAATGGATGTATTACATTACATGTTAAAGTCTACTTGACACCGCGAGGGTGTATGAGACTCTCTGTGCTTTAAACAAAAAGAAAAAGCACCCAAAAAGCAAAAAACCCCATGACATCAGGGGGGTGTCGAGGACAAACCAAACCAAAAAAAACTCCCAACCACCGTTTTGGTGGCGTAGGTATTAAACCCCCTAGAGCAGGACCCAGATCTCAACCACTTACAGTGGCGGAGGTAAGAAGCTAATAAATGTATGAAAGTATGCAACAGAGTGATCCCCGTTCCGACAATGAATGATGACCCCGGTGACGATGAATGGTTCAATGGTTGAGCTCCCAGGAAAAACAACAAAGTTGCCGGTTTTGAATCCCCACGGGTGCGATATAGTGTTAGCGGTCGCTGTCAACCGCCGTGGTAGCTTTGGCAAGGTAAAGTAGCAGCCTGTTCCCTACCGCGGTAAGATGGGGCTCCTTTCACACCACGTCCCACCAGGCATTATCATTATGCGACAGAGCAGGTATAGCTATGGAACGGCAAATCATATGATGTTGACCAAAGATGAGTATGATATCATACACATTATAAGGATTATTATCTTGATATTATGCGCAGGCATGATAAACTAGTCCAACCCGCAGCATTCATATGATATATATGAATGACGATATCATTTTGATATCATTATTGCCGACCCTACGTATAGTGAATAGGCTATATGGACAAACCCAGGGCCGTCATGCACTTTGTTTCCCAGCTAAAGTAGCACTTCTAGGCAGACCTGCCCAGCTACGAGTAGCACCTTCTAGGCAATCCCTTCCCAGTCGAGTAGGCACCTTCTAGCAGGTCCCTTCCCAGATAAGAGTAGCACCTCTAGGCAGATCCCTTCCAAGCTAAGAGTAGCACCTTCTAGGCAGATCCTTCCCAGCTACGAGTAGCACCTTCTAGGCGATCCTTACAGGTACGAGGTAGAACCTTCAGGCAGATCCCTTCAAGCTACGAGTAGAGTACATTTCTAGGCAGATTCCCCTTCCCAGCTACGAGAGCACCTTTAAGGCAGATCCCTTCCCAGCTCGAGGCACTTATAGGCAGATCCTTCCAGCTCGGTAGCACCTTCTAGGCAGATCCCTCCCAGCTACGAGTTAGATCCTTCTAGCTGCAGCTCCCCTTCCAAACGGAGTAGCACCTTCTAGCAGGATCCCTTCCAGCTACGATAGCACCTTCTATGGCAGACCCTTCACAGCTACGAGTAGCACTTTAGGCAGGATCCCTTCCAAGCTACGAGTAGAAACCTTCTAGGCAGATACCTTCCAGCTACAGTAGCACCTTCTAGGCAGCTCCCTTCCAGCTACGAGTAGCACTCTAGGCAGGTCCCTTCCCAGCTACGAGTAGCACCTTATAGGCGATCCTTACCATGAACGAGTAGCACCTTAGGAAGGTCCCTTCCAGCTCGAGTAGCACTTCTAGGCAGATTCCTTCCCAGATACGAGTAGACCTTCTAGGAGATCCCTTCCCAGCTATACGAGTAGCACTTCTAGGCAGATACCTTCCCAGCTACGAGTAGGCACCTCTAGGCAGATCCCTTCCCAGCACGAGTCTAGGCAATTCTAGGCAGATCCCTTCCCAGTACGAGTAGCAACCTTCTAGGCAGATCCCTTCCAGCTAGAGTAGCCACCTTCTAGGCAGATCCTTCCAGCTACGAGTAGCAACCTTCTAAGCAGAATCCCTTCACAGTACGAGTGCACCTTCTATGCAGATCCCTTCCAGCTACGAGTAGCAGTTCTAGGCAGTCCCTTCCCAGCTACGAGTAGCGCCTTCTAGGCAGATCCCTTCCCAGCTTACGAGTAGCACCTTTAGGAAGATCACTTCCCAGTACAGTAGCATCTAGGCAGGTCCCTTCCCAGATATGAGTAGCACCTTCTAGGCAGATCTTCCCCGCTACGAGTAGCACCTTCTAGGCAGATCCCTTCCCCGTACGGAGTAGCACCTCTAGGCAGATCCATCCAGCTAGAGTAGCACCTTCTAGGCAGAGCCGTCCAGCTACGAGTAGCACCTTAGGCAGATCCCTTCCCAAGATACGAGTAGCACCTTCTAGCAGATCCTTCCCAGCTACGAGTAGCACCTTCTCGGAAGATCCCTTACCAGCTACGCGTAGCACCCTTCTAGGCAGATCCATTCACAGCCACGAGGTAGACACCTTCTAGGCAGATCCCTTCCCAGCTACGGTAGACCTTCTAGGCAGTCCCTTCCAGCTACGAGTAGCACTTTAGGGCAGATCCTTCCCAGCTACGAGAGCACCTTCTATGCAGCTCCTTCCCAGCTACGAGTAGCACCTGTATAGGCAGATACCTTCCCCGCTACGAGTAGCACCTCTAGGTAAGATCCCTTCCCCACGCCTACGACGTAGCCCTCTAGGCAGTCCCTCCCAGTACGAGTCGCACCTGCTAGGCAGATCCCTTCCCAGCTCGAGTAGCCACCTTCTAGGCAGATCCTCCCAGCTACGAGTAGCACTTAGGAAGATCCTTCCCGCTACGATACGCACCTTTAAGAGAATACCTTCCCAGCTACGAGTAGCACTTCTATGCAGATCCCTTCCACTACGAGTAGCAGCTTCTAGGAGATCCCTTAACCAGATACGAGTAGCGCCTTCAGGCAGCATTCCTCTCCAAGCTACGGTAGAACTTCTAGCAGATCCCTTCCCAGCTCGAGTAGCACTTATAGGCACGGTCCTTCCAGCTAGAGTGTAGCACCTTCTAGGCAGATCCCTTCCCAGCTCGAGTCGCACCTTCTAGGCAGATCCCTCCCAGTACGAGTAAGCACCTTCTCGGAGCTCCTTCCCAGCTACGAGTGCCACCTTCGAGGCAGATCCCTTCCAAGCTACGGAGCACCTTCTAGGCAGACCCTTCCAGCTAGAGTAGCACCTCTAGGCCAGATCCCTTCCCAGCTACGAGTAGCACCCTTCTAGGCAGTCCTTCCCAGATCGAGTAAGCACATTCTAGGCAAAAAAAGTACCTTCCCAGCATACGAGTAGCACCTTCTAGGCAGATTTTTTTTTTTCCTTCAAGCTACGAGTAGCACCTTCTAGGCAGATCCCTTCCCAGCTACGAGTAGCACCTTCTAGGCAGATCCCTTCCCAGCTACGAGTAGCACCTATAGGCAGATCCTTCCAGTACGCGTAGCACCTTCTAGGCAGATTCCATTACAGCGACGAGTAGCACCTTCTAGGCAGATCCCTTCCCAGCTACGAGTAGCACCTTCTAGGCAGATCCCTTCCCAGCTACGAGTAGCACCTTCTAGGCAGATCCCTTCCCAGCTACGAGTAGCACCTTCTAGGCAGATCCCTTCCCAGCTACGAGTAGCACCTTCTAGGCAGATCCCTTCCCAGCTACGAGTAGCACCTTCTAGGCAGATCCCTTCCAGCTACGGAGAGAACCTTCAGGCAGGTCACATTCCAGTACGGAGCACCTTTAGGCAGATCCATTCCCAGCTAGAGTAGCAACTTTGGCAGATCTCCAGCTACGGTAAGCATTTTAGGCATATCCATTCCCAGATACGAGTAGACCTTCTAGGCGATCCCTTCCAGCTACGAGAAGCACTTTTCGGCAGATCCCTGTACCAGCTCGAGTAGCCCTTCTAGGCAGATTCCTTTCCAGTACGAGTAGCACCTTCTAGGCAGATCCCTTTCCCAGCTACGAGTAGCACCTTCTAGGGCAGATCCCTTCCCAGCACGAGTGCACCCTCTAGGCAGATCCCTTCCAGCACGAGTAGCACCTTCTAGGCAGATCCCTTCCAGATACGCAGTAGCACTTAGGCAAGATCACTCCCAGCTAAGAGTAGCACCTTATAGGCAGAGCCCTTACCAGCTACAGAGTAGCAACTTTTAGGCAGATCCTTGCCAGCTACGAGCGCACCTTCTAGGCAGGTCCCTCCAGCTAGAGCAGGCACCTTCTAGGCAGATCCCTACCGATACGAGTAGCACCTTCTAGGCAGATCCCTTCCCAGCTACGAGTAGCCACTTATAGGCAGATCCCTTTCCCAAGCTACGAGTAGCACATTCTAGGCAGATCCCGTCCAGCTACGAGAGACCTTCCTAAGGCAGATCCTTCCCAGCTACGGTAGCCACCTTTCTAGGGCAGATCCCTTCCCAGCTACGAGTAGGCACTTCTAGGCAGAATCCTCCAGCTACGAGTAGCACATCTAGGCAGGAAATCCCTTCCAATAGGGAGTAGCACCTTCTAGGCAGGTACCTTCCTCAGCTTGATAGCACCTTCTAGGCAGATCCCTCACAGCTAAGAGAGCACATTATAGCAGATCCCTTCCCAGCTACGACGTAGCACTTCTCTGAGATCCCTTCCGCTACGAGTAGCACCTCCAGGCAGATCCCTTACGCTACGAGTAGCACCTTCTAGGCAGATCCCTTCCCAGCTACGAGTAGCACCTTCTAGGCAGATCCCTTCCCAGCTACGAGTAGCACCTTCTAGGCAGATCCTTCCGTACGAGTAGCACCTCTAGCGCAGATCCCTTCCAGACTACGAGTAGCAACTGCTAGGCAGATCCCTTCCCAGCTATGAGTAGCACCTTTTAGGCAGATCCCTTCCCAGCTACGAGTAGCACCTTCTAGGCAGGTCCCTTCCCCTGCCATTGAGCCATATTCGTCAGGTTTCGGCCATCTGTGTTTGGCCATGGGCACTACAGGTACTAACAATACTTGAAAGTGAAAGGGGGGCCATGGGCACTACAGGTACTAACAATACTTGAAAGTGAAAGGGGGCCAATTTCCTGTTGATTAATGCTGTATGTATGTTACAGTCCAGGGGTAGGCCAAATAGGCTAAAGGGACTTGCCCAACCGTATAGTAAGGGCTTAAAAAGAACAAGCACTGATGAACTGAGCCCCTAACAACTGTCGATTAATGCCGGCCTCGAGTTTTTCTGACGAGTTTTTCTGACAAGGTCGGATTCGAGCTTTACGATCCGCCCAGCCCAGCAAAAAAATGGAATACCTTGTCAAAGTTCTATAAATTAAACCAGACCTCTGATTGGTCTCATTTTTGTGCATAAATTATTAAAAATAAAGCAGGTATGAAACATATGCTTTTTATTATATTGCAAATGCATGTTAATACTGCTTACCCCCACCCCCCTTCCCCTACCACCCCCCCCCCCCCCCTTACCCCCCCCCCCCCCCCCCCCCCCCCCCCCACACACACACACACACACTCCAAGGCCATACTTTGGACCTTTTTGAGGTTCTCTTAAAAGCCAATATGCCCATCCAGGTGAGAAGGCAAGGAAACGGATTATGGAGTTGTTGAGTCCAGACTTACGGGCTGGCCAACTCAACCTCACACCTCGTAATAAGGTGCTACTTATTTATTTATTTATAAAGTTTAGACTTACAGAGTTAGGTCGGGCGGTCAACAGGGTAGTGGTGCCAGCTTGACAAGCAATAAGCCCTAAATGCCCCTTAAAAGCTAGATAAACTCTGTCCCTGAAACCATAAAGCAAAAAAAACACTTTCAGAATTAAAAGACCAATACTATGGAGAGTCCGACTACAGGAGTTTAGGGTCGGGCAGTCAACAGGGTAGTGGTGCCTGCTTGATAAGCAAGAAGCCCTGAATGGCCCTAAACATCTATACAAACTCTGTCCCTGGAGGAAGCCTAACACCATAAAGCTAGAAAATCCCACTTTCAGATTTGAAAAAAAGAATCCTGATTATGGAGAGACTCGACTCACAGAGTTAGGTCGGGCGGTCAACAGGGTAGTGGTGCCTGCTTGATAAGCATACTGCAGGGCAAAGAGGAGATTGGATTTAAAAGGGGGTTGGGGTTGGGGGTGAGATGGGATTGAGTGATAAGGTGATCCGATGGTATTGGTTGTGCTGGGTGTGTTGGGTGTATTGTGTTGTGTTGGCGATGGGAGTTGGGTGGTGTGCCGGTCTTGATAACATCGCGGGGCAAAGAGGAGATTGGGGTTTTAAAGGGGGTTGGGGTTCGGGGTGAGATGGGATTAGTGATAGGACTTCACCTCCGCTGGTATTGGTTGTGTGCTGGTTGTTTTGGGTTTATGTGTGTTGTTGTTTGGGATGGGTGGGGTGTGGTGCCTGCTTTATAAGCCTACTGTCGGGAAGAGGAGATTGTGTTTGAAGGGGTTGGGATTGGGGGCTGATATGGGAAATGATTGTTCTAGGTTGCTCCGATGGTCTTGGTTGTGCTGTGTGTTTGGGGTTCTTTGTTGTGGGTATGTGGACTTTTGTGGTTCAACAGGGTAGTGGTAGTGGTGCTAGCTTGATAAGCTAACTGCAGGACGAAGATGATATTGGGGTTTAAAGAGGGTTGGAGGTGGAGGTTTGGGGTTGACTGAAGAGGTGAGTGATGGTGACCTTCTTTATTAATAATGCGCTTTACACAAAACATAATGCGCTTTACACAAAACACAATGCGTTGAATCCTTGTATGTAGAGAACGGCAACTGAGATATCACATGTCAAATCCCCTCCCACCCCCCCACCTCCCATCCATCCCCAAGTGTAGCCACACACACACATATACCCCCCCCCGCCCCCCCCTCCCCCCCCCCGCCATCCCCCCCGCCATCCCCCACCCCCCCACCCATCCACCAACCAAGTGTAGCCACCCCCCACATAGACCCCCCAATACCCCCCCCCCCCCACCCACCCCCCCCCCCACCCATCCTTTTAGCCATGTCGCACATGTAGCCGCTGGAGGCCCTCAGGGCATCTTCTCGATTATGATCCAAGTGTAGAGCCACAACACACATATTCCCCCCCCCCCCATTCCCCCCCCCCCCCCCCCCCCCAATCCACATGGACCGTCCACCCCCAACACACCCATCACAGCAACAACCCCCCATTCACTCCCCCTTGACACTGCGGTGAGCCCTTGGTTGGCATCTTGAATTAACCCCCCACCCCATCCCCACCCACCACCACCATACACACACACCCACCCCCCTCAGTTTAACCACACAACAGCACTATGCAACCCTGCACCTGGTACAGGCCGCACATGCCGCGTGCTCTCGGCGTCAATCTTGATTATCCCCCCCCCCCATAACCCCCCCCCCCACCCCCCCCCCCACAACACAAACCCACACCAGTTTACCACACACAACACATTCAACATGCACCGGGGTAAACATGCCGCACATGCCGCTGGTGCTCTTCCGGCTTGTCTCTGATTATACCCACCCCCCCACCCCCCCCACTCCCCACAAACCCCCCCCCCCCCCCCCCCCCCCCCCCCCCCCCCCACACCACACACACACACCACAACCCCCCCCCATCATCTCTATTACCCCCCCCCCCCCCCCCCCCCCCCCCCCCCCCCCCCCCCCCCCAACACACACACACACCTCCCACACACCACACCTGCGTACATGCCGCACATGCCGCTTGTGCCCTCCGCCGTCATCTTGATTTTGATATCTCCACCAATACCCCATGAGGGGCCGAACGAGTTCCTGGCGATCCAGTAGCCTTGGGGTGCCCAAATGCTGCTGTATGAGTCGATGTGGTAGCCCTGCATGGTGGCGGGTGTAGTGGTGGTGGTGGGTGGTGGGGGGGGGGGGGTATGTGGGGTGTGTGGGGCAATCCAGTAGCCTTGGGGTGCCCAAATGCTGCTGAATGACTCAATGTGGCCCTGCATGGTGGCGGTGTAAGGTGGTGGTGGGGGGTGGTGGGTGGGGGGTATGTGGGGTGTGTGGGGCAATCCAGTAGCCTTGGGGCGCATAAATGCTGCTGAATGACTCAATGTGGCCCTGCATGGTGGCGGGTGTGGTGGTGGTGGTGGTGGTCAGTGCCAATGATCAATGGAGAGAACTGGCAATGGTGGTGACGGCGGGTGTGTGGAGGGTGGGGAGTGGGTGGATGGGGAGTGGGTGGTGGGTTGGGGTGTGTGTGGCGATCCAGTAGCCTTGGGGCGCATAAATGCTGCTGAATGACTCAATGTGGCCCTGCATGGTGGCGGGTGTGGTGGTGGTGGTGGTCAGTGCCAATGGTCAATGGAGAGAACTGGTGGTGGGTGGGTGTGGGGTGGGAAGGGTGGGGTGGGTGGAGTGTGCTGAATGACTTGATGTGGTGTCCCTGCATGGTGGCGGGTGGGGGTTAGTGAGTGGGGTGTGTGGGTTCTACTGAATGACTCGATGTTTGGGAGTGGGTGGTAAGTGTGTGTGTGTGTGGAGTGTGGACGCATGGTTCAGAGCTGATTGGAAGCTGAGCAGATACCGCTCTCAAATACTCCTCCGGCATACAGCTGCTCAGAACACTTTTGCAAAAACGAAGAAGAAGACAAAAATGGGCAACAACACTTACCACAATTGTAATCGCGTGACTCAGACTGGATGCTAAAAAAAAAAAAAGGCAACACTTACCACAAGTGTCACCGCATGGTTCAGGTTGGAAGCTGAGCAGATGCCACTCTCAAATACACCTCTATAGTACAGCTGGCCCCCCCCCCACCCCCCCACCCCCCCACCCACCCACCCACCCACACACACAAAAAAGACCCCAGAAAAAAGAGGCAACAACACGTACCACAAGTGTCACCGCGTGGTTCAGGTTGGAAGCTGAGCAGACACGCTCTCAAATACTCCTCCAGCGTACAGCTGCCCCCCCCCCCCCCCCCCCTGGCCTCCCCCCCCCCCCCCCCCCCCCCCCCCCCCCCCCCCCCCCCCTCACACACCCCCCCACACAACACCCGACAAAGGGTGGAAACTTAACCACGAGGGTCACCGCTTGGTTTCAAGGTTTGGAAGCTAGCAGATTCCACTCTCAATACACCTCCAGCGTAACAGCTGGAAGTTTGGCCCAGATGCATCCATCAGTCACTGCAGGGCCGCTTTGAAGGGCCTTCACACCAATTGTAAGGACGGCAGTGGGTGGTGGGTTGGTGGAGGAGGGCGGGTGGGGTAGACTGGCATGTGGGTTGGGTGGGTGGGTGGTGGAGGGCTGTGGGTAGACGGGCATGTGGTGGGTGGATGGATGGCGGGGGTAGACGGGCAGTGGGTGGGTGGGTGTCTGATGGAGGACGGGTGGTTAACGGGCATGTGGGTGGGTGGTGGGTGGATGGAGGGCGGGTGGGTAGACGGGCAGGTGGGTGGTGGGTGGTGGGTGGGATTGAGGGCAGGTTGGTAACTTTCATGTTGTTTGTTGGGGTGTGTAATTTCATGTGGGTGATATGTGGTTTTTTTAGGAGATGGGTGTTGGTAGGAGGGCCGTGGTTGGGTGGGTGGGTCGACGGGGGCCGATGGAGGGTAGACGGGGCTGGTGGTGGGTGGTTGGGTTGGAGGGCATGGTGGCTGTTAGGTGGGTTGGTAGGAGGGGGCCGTGGTTTGGTTTGTAGTAGGGTGGGTGGGGGGCACGTGAGTGAATGGGTGGTTGGGTTGTGAAGTGGCGAGGGTGGCTGGTAGTGGTTTGGTTTAGTTGTGGGTGGGTGGGTGTTTGTGTCGGCGGGCGGGTGTTTGAGGCGGGGTTGGGAGGGGGGGTGGGAGGGGGGGTGGAGGATGGGTTGGGTGGGTGGGGCGTGAGGGGGGGTTGGTGGGCGGGAGGGGGGTGGGAGGGTGTGGGATAGTCATTTGTTTTGAGGTAGGGTGTGGATTTTTTGGTTGGGTTTGTTGTTGGGAGGGCAAGAGCTGACTGACCTGCATGATGGCCAACCAACCAACTGACCAACCAACTGACTTGCATGATGTCCAAACCAACCAACCAACTGACCTGCTCGATGGCCCACCCAACCAACCAGGCAACCAACTGACCTGCACGATGGCCAACCAACCAACCAACTGACCTGCATGATGGCCAACCAACCAACCAACTGACCAGCATGATGGCCAACCAACCAACCAACTGACCTGCATGAGGGCCAAGGCGCTTGTACCCTCCTCTGCAATGGTGATCATTTCCTCAGCTTTCAGGACCCTCCAGTCAACCCACGGCCCTGGGTTAGGGCCCTCGGTTGCAGTGAGGAGCTGAGCGGGGCAGGTCTGCTCGAAACCCACCGAGGGGTAGTCTCCCGCACGAACGATACCATACAAATTCGCGAATTTGCCAACATCCGAGGGCACCCCCCCATTGCAGCCGTTGCTCCGCAAGTCATTGGACGTAGCAGGGTTGGCACAGTCAAGGACCTGCGAAAACGGGTGCGTTTGTGTATGGTGTGTTGGTGCGTGCGTGTGGTGGTGGTGGTGTGTGTGCATGTGTGCGTTTGTGTGTGTGTGTTCGGGGGGTGGGGGGGGGGGGGGTTTTTCTTTGTTTTTTTTTTTTTTTTTTTTTTATGTTTTTTTTTTTGTTTTTGTTTTTTTTTTTTTTTTTTGTTTTTGTTGTTTTATTTTTATTTTGTTTTTTTTTTTTTTTTTGTGGGTCCCTGTACTGTCTTGGGCTGCATCATTTTCGTGAGAATGCGCTGGTTAGAAGTGTGCATTCATTCACAGCCCTCCATAGGCCACGTCCCCGATACAGCCGTTGCTCCGAAAGTCAATGGACGTAGCAGGGTTGGCACAGTCCATATGGCCTTGCGGAAAGGGTGTGTGTCGTTGAGGTGTTGTGGTTATTAGCTGGCTGGGCTGAAGGGAGAGGGGCGTGAGAAGGAGATGGGTGATGAAGTGTGAATTCACCGACATCCAAGGGCACGTCCCCGATACAGCCGTTGCTCCGAAAGTCAATGGACGTAGCAGGGTTGGCACAGTCAAGGACTTGCGGAAAAGAGTGTGTGTGTGAGGGAGGGGGGGGGGGGGGGAGGGGGGCATGAGCTAGCTGGGCTGAAGGGAGAGGGGCATGAGAAGTAGATGGGTGATGAAGTATGAATTCATCGACATTCGAGGGCATTGCAGCCGTTGCTCCAAAAGTCAATGGACGTAGCATGGTTGGCACAGTCAAGGACTTGCCCTTGTGTTGTTTTTGTTGTTGCTGTTGGTGGTGTGCTGCTGTTGGTGTGGTGGTGTGATGATGATGAGAATGGTGATGATGATGATGATGACGGTGGTGATGATGATGATGATGATGATGATGATGATGATGATGATGGTGGTGATGATGATGGTGGTGACGATGATGGTGGTGATGATGGTGGTGATGATAACGGTGATGAAGATGATGCGAATGGTGATGATGAGAATGACAATGTCAACAATGATGGTGACAGTGACAGTGGCTTACGAGAAAGAAGACCCCCCCCCCCCCCCCCCCACACCCACACACACACACACTCTTTAACCCTGTTGAACCTAGAATCTATTATCTGTCTGCCATTCAGAGCAGCCCCCCCCCCCCCCCCCCCCCACCCCCCACCCCCTCCCACCCACCCACACCACACCCACACAACACACTACTCATTTACCACCTGTTGAACAGGAACTAAGCATATGCCCATCAGCCCCCCCCCCCCCCCCCCCCCCCCCCCCCCCCCCCCTCACACACACACATTTACCTGTTAAACAGAGAAGCTAGCATCTGCCCATTCAGGCCCCTCCCCCCCCCCCCCCTCCTCACACCCCTTACCTGTTGAACAAGAAGCTAGCACTGGCCTCATTCAGCCCCCCCACCCCCCTCACACACACACACATTTACCTGTTGAACAGAGAAGCTAGCATCTGGCCCGTTAAGGCCAGGGTTTTGCCCAACCAAGTTGAATTCGAGGCCAAGCATTCCCGAGAAGGCCCATCCACTTGCACACAGGCCTTGGTCCTTGGGACTTGGGATTCTGTGGGTGGGTGGGCAGGTGGGTGGGTTAGAGGGCGTTATTAGGAGGGTTGGAGGTTTGTAGCAGGCGTGTGGGTGGAGGGCATGCTTGTTGGGCATTCCGAGTTAACCCATCACATTGCACATAGACCTTGTCCTTGAGACTTGGGGATTCTGTGGGTGGGTGGGCAGGTGGTTGGTAGGAGGTGGGTGGGGTTAGGTGTAATTAGTGTCTGTGCGGGGGGGGAGGGGATAGTTGTGCCAGGCTGGTGGGTGCCTTGTCGGGTCTGTGGGTTGGTCGGATACTTTGCACATATACCCCTTGGTTCTAGGGACTGAATTCTGTTGGTGGGTGGGGTGGGAAGGGCGGGATGGTCGAGGGTGGGTGTGTGGGTGGTGTGAGGTTGGGCGTGAGTCAGTGTCTTGGCGGTGTTGGTTGGTTTTGCTGGTTGGTAGGACACTTGCACATAGACCTTGGTTCTTGGGACTTGAGATTCTGTGGGTGGGTGGGCAGGTGGGTGGGAGGGTAGGAGGGAGGGTAGGAGGGTATGTGTGTGGGTCGGTGGGAGGTTGGGCGGGGGGCTGGTTGGTAGGACACTTGCACATAGACCTTGGTTCTTGGGACTTGGAATCCTCAAAGTCCAAGGGTAGGCTTCCAAATCCGCATGCATGCATCATCTTCCTTCCTCCCAATGCCCCTACTTCAAGCACCTTCCTTCCTGTTTTCTTCTCGCACCCCTCGGCAGGGCACATCAATTTAAAAATAAATGAAAATTTGACCAGTTAACCCACCTGTTCTGCTGACGCCAGTCTAAGTCCGAGGGCAGGCTTCCCAAACCCCCTGCTGTCAGCATCTTCCTTCCTCCCAACGCCCCTACTTCAAGCACCTTCCTTCCGGTTTTCTTCACAGGCGGTGGTGGTGCTAATAAGACTGCACCAGCGTCATACGCTGTCAGTCCGGAATTGGTGTTGACTCCCAACCAGGTGGTCCCACTAGTAGATACGGCGTAGTCAACTGCGAGCATCAGGGTTGTAATTAATAATATTAATTGTATATAGTAGTATATTAACACAGTACAGCACATACACAGTGCTTGACAGATCTGAATTTGAGTTGACTCCCAACCAGGTGGACCCACCAGTTGACACGGCATAGTCAACTGCAAGCACCAGTGTTGTAATTAATGATATTAATTATAAATAACATGCTATACTACTTATAATAATGATGCTTGGTGTTGACTCCCAACCAGGTGGACCCACCAGTAGCAGCGGCGCAGTCAACTGCGAGCATCAGTGGTGTGCTTACGAATATTAATGATCAAATTAAGAATATTAATGATCAAATTAAGAATATTAATGATCTAATTAAGAATATTAATTACATACAGTAGTAAACTAACACAGTACAGCACATATGCAGCGCTTGACAGATCTGAATTCGTGTTGAATCCCAACCAGGTGGTCCCACCAGTAGCAACGGCGCAGACAACTGCGAGCATCAGTGTTCTACTTTATTATAATAATTAAATAATGAATAATATTAATTATATAATAATAATATTAATAATAATATACATATGTATCTCATATATTTGGTTATATAATTAATTATATTCATTATGTAACTAATAATATTAAATATAAGTAGTAGTATATTAATATAGTACAGCACATACGCAGCCCTTGACAGATCTGTTTAGTGTTGACTCCCAACCAACACAAACACCCTCCTCCTCCTCCCACCCCCTCACCATCACCCCTGCCCCTACCCCTCACCGCCACCACCACGCACCTACCCCCCCCCACACCCACCAACCAGCAGAAACACTAGGTCAACTGGAGCATCAGGGTTGTAATTAGTCATATTAATTATACATAACATGTTATATTAATAATAATAATGATAATTGGTGTTGACTCCCAACCAGCAGAAACGCTAGGTCAACTGGAGCATCAGGGTTGTAATTAGTAATATTAATTATACATAGTAGCATATTAACATATTATATTATAACTAGAGACACATTATATGTTTCCCTATGTTTGTTTGTATGGTATGTCACAAATGTATGTATTTATGTATGTATGTATGTATGGTTTTATGTATGTATGTCTGTATTTATATATGTTTTGTTATGTATGTACGCACGTATGTATATCAACGTTGCCTGGAGGCTTCCCGACATCTTCTCAAAAAGAAACTGGTACTTTCAGTGCACTTGTTTTTTACAATCCTCTCAGAATGACATGGGAGTGTAACAGGTTATTCCCCCAAGTGTCCTCTACTAATACCAGTCCATTTATGCTTTTTGGGGTATGGATCCACAACATATTATTCCCGCGCAGAGGGGGGGGGTTCTCGTGTCTCTACTCATCTTTCTCTCCTCTCCTCTCTCTCTCCTCTCTCCCCTCCTCTCTTTACTTCTCTCTCCTCGTCTCCTCTCCCTCTCTCCTCCTCCCCCCCTCTCCTCTCCCTCTCCTTCCTCCCTCTCCTCTCTCTTCCTCCCCCGTCTTTCTCCTCTCTCCTCCTCTCTCCTCTCCTCCGTCTCTGTCCTTCTCCTCCTCACCCCTCCTCTCTCTCTTCTCTCTCTCTCCTCCTCCTCTCCCTCCCTCCTCTCCCTCGCACTCATCTCTCTCTCCTCTCTGCTCTCCTCTCTCACGCCCTCCGCTTCCACTCTCCCCTCCTCCTCTCCTCTCTCCTCCTCCTCTCTCCTCCCCTCCCCCCTCTCACTCTCTCTCGCCTCCTCGCTCTCTCCTCCCCTCTCATCTTTCTCTCTTTTCTCGCTCTCTCTCTCTCTCTCCTCCTCTCTCTCTCTCACTCCTCTTCTCTCTCTCTCTCTCTCTCTCTCTCTCTCTCAACGCCGTAACCAACACAAGAACAACGAAGTACAGAATGAGACCTCGTGGTAGTTCACTGCTTCTTCTTTTTTGACTGACTTTTTGACTGACTTTTATTTTTACTGACTGACTGATCTCCAAGCCCCACCAAACAATGTAACATTGGTGATGATGATTTTCTATGCTTCAAACATTCCCAATGGTCTCAAGACCAACCTCAATGGATAGGCCTTGGAAAACCCTGTAAAATGAGCCTAAGTTACACATATAACACTAATGGTGTCTAGATGGTGGCTGTAACAGTGGGTTCCAGAGCGGGGGGGGGTGGGTGGGGGGGGTGGGGTTGGGGGGTCGGCAAAGTGGTTGCCTCTTGTTTGATTGGTCTAGCACTTTGATTTTGTGTGTTTTGGGGTGGCCCCCCCCCCCCCCCCCCCACCTGATAAAAATCCAAAAAAACTATAAAAAGCCATAGAAAGCTATAGAAAGCTACAACAAGCTATAGAAAGCTACAAAAAAAGCCATATAAGCAAAAGAAAGCCATTAGAAGCTACAATAAGCAATAAAAGCCATAGAAAGATAAAAAAAGCCATAAGAAGCAAAAAAAAGCCATAAGAAGCTACAATAAGCAATAAAAAGCCATAGAAAGATAAAAAAGCCATAAAAAGCAAAAAAAAGGCATAAGAAGCTATCTCTGAGATACAAAAAGCCATAAGAAGCTATAACCTAAGCTAGAAAAAGCTTAGCTAGAAAAGCTATAACAGCTATAACATAAGCTAGAGAAAGCCAAATAATTGCCAGAAAATAATAATAAGCTAGAAAAAGCCAAATAATAGAAAAGCTAGAAAAGCTAGAACATAAGCTAGAAGAATCCATACAAAAGCCATGAGAAGCTATCTCTGGGATACAAAAAAGCTACAAAAAGCAATAAAAAGCCATAGAAAGATTTAAAAAAGCCATAAAAAGCTACAATTAAGCCAAAAAAGACATACAAAAAGCAATAAAAAGCTACAAAAAGCAATAAAAAGCCATGGAAAGCTACAATAAAAAGCCATAAAAAGCTGTAGAAAGCTATAAAATACTACAAAAAAGCCCGAAAATCTACACAAAGCTGTAAAAAGCCACAAAAAAGCAATAAAAAGCTACAAAAAGCAATAAAAAGCCATAGAGAGCTACAAAAAAAGCCATAAAAAGCTACAAAAAGCTGTAGAAAGCTATAATGTGCTGTAAAAAAAGCCATAAAATCTACACAAAGCTATAAAAAGCTTTAAAAAGCCATAGAAAGCACTACCACGCTGTCCCTGCAGGTGGCTGAAAACCATTAGGCTAGGGAAATAACACTTTGAGATAAAAAAAACAAAAACTGGTCATGTTTGCATTGAAATTGCCCACCCTTTAAAAATCAGATAATGATAGACTACCCATGAAGGATTAGTGTATTTATTATTAATTATATTACATTCCCTTCAGGATTTTTTTATTGTACTTTTTATTTTATTCTATAATATCCATGAAGGTTATTATTATTATTATTATTATTATATTTTAATGTTTATTTTATTCTATAATATCCCTGAAGGATTATTGTATTGTTTATTACATTTTATAAGATCCCTGAAGGATTATTGTATTGTATTGTTTATTTTATTCTATAATATGCTTGAATGATTATTGCATGTCCTTATTCATTTTATAAAATACTATCCGTGAAGTATATATATATAAATATATATATATATATATATATATATATATATATTTTTTTTTTTAAATATAAAAATATAAAAAACAAAAAAGGGCTCACCAAGGGATAGGTGGCGGCCACTCCCCGCGGGGATTTGAGTGTTGAAAGAGCTCACAATCCCTAGATTGCCTTCAAAGCTTTCCTTGGCATGAATTAGTGCCGCCTGTGAGTGTGTGGGTGCATGTGCATGGGTGTGTGAGTGAATAGGTGTGTGAGTGCATGGGTGTGTGGGTGCATGGGTGTGTGAGTGAATGGGTGAATGAGTGAATGGGTGTGTGGGTGCATGGGTGTGTGAGTGAATAGGAGTGTGAGTGCATGGGTGTGTGGGTGCATGGGTGTGTGAGTGAATAGGTGAATGAGTGAATGGGTGTGTGGGTGCATGGGTGTGTGAGTGAATAGGAGTGTGAGTGCATGGGTGTGTGGGTGCATGGGTGTGTGAGTGAATGTAATGAGTGAATGTTGTGTGGGTGCTGTGTGTGAGTGAATGTAGGTGAGTGCATGGGTGTGGTGGTTGCATGGGTGTGTGAGTTATTGGTGAATAGTGAATGGGTGTGGGGGTGCATGGGTGTGTGAGTGAATAGGTGTGTGAGTGCATGGGTGTGTGGGTGCATGGGTGTGTGAGTGAATAGGTGTGTGAGTGAATGGGTGTGTGGGTGCATGGGTGTGTGAGTGAATAGGTGTGTGAGTGAATGGGTGTGTGGGTGCAGGTTGTGTGAGTGAATAGGAGTGTGAGTGCAAGGTTGTGTGGTTGTGCAGGGTGTTGTGAGTGAATAGGTGGGGTGAGTGCATGGGTGTGTGGGGTGCATTGGTGTTGTGATGATGGTGTGGTGTGTGAGTGAATAGGTGTGTGAGTGCATGGGGTGTGGGTTGCATGAGTGTGTGAGTGAATAGGTGTGTGAGTGAATGGGTGTGTGGGTGCATGGGTGTGACATGGGATTAGAGTGTTGAAAGAGCTCACAATCCCCAGATTGCCTTCGAAGCTTGCCTTGGCAACATTTAGTGCCGCCTGTGAGTTGGTGGTTGCAGGGGGTGGGGGTAGTGGGGGTGGGGGGGGGTCCCTGGGGGTTGGTGGCGGTTGGTTGGTGGTGGTTGGTGTGCCCCCTGGGGGGTTGGTGGTTGCAAAGGGGGGGGGGGGGGGGGGGGGGGGGGGGGGGGGGGGGGGGGGGGGTGGGTTGGGCAGAGGGGAGGGGGGGGCGGTTGCAGGGGGGCCTGGTGGTGGCAGGTAGTTACGATTATAGTACTTTTTAATACAGCCCCTACAACATGTTTTTACAGTGGAAGACGGCGAGCAGCCAAATTGCTGGCTGAAGCTACGCTACCAAGTCAAAGTAACATGCAACATGCCTACATACAAGTTCGATGCAGCGTCGCCTGCGACGCTAAAAATGGCGGAGAGTGATCGCGAGGGAGCGACAGCGACAGGTGGCAACGGAAGCGGGTTAGTTACAAGACCGTTGGCTGACGTGTCGGGCTTCATTGCGGTCAGATGGATGGTCGGATGGATGGTCGGACGGACAAATGGGTAACACTGGGGACTCCTGCTCCCCAGAAGGGGGGGCTCCGCCCAAAACATATATATGATAGGGAATGATGATGACGATAATGCTGATGATGGTGCTGGTGGTGGTGATGACGATGACGGCTGTGGTCAAGATGATAAAGATGTTGATGATGTTGATGGCCATGATGATGGTCGTGATGGTGATACTGCTGCTGCTGATGGTCATGGTGGTGTTGCTGATGATGGTGGTGCTGCTGCTGCTGCTGCTGCTGATGATGATGATGATGGTTGTGGTGATAGTGATGGTGGTTATGATAATGATGATGGCGAGGATGATGGTAATGTCAATGTTGATGGTGGTGGTGGCGGTTGATGGTCTTGATAATGGTCATGATGATGCCTATGATGATGGTGATGATGATGATGATGATGATAATGATGATAATGAGGCTGATAATGATGATGATTATGGTGATGGTTGTGCTGCTGCTGCTGCTGATGGTGGTGTTGATGATAATAATGATGGTAATGATGGTGATGATGATGATGATAAGGAGGATGATAATGGTGATGATGATTATGGTGAAGGTCGTGCTGCTGCTGCTGTTGATGGTGGTGGTGGTGATGATGAGGAGGATGGTGGTGATATTGATGATGATGATAATGAGGAGGAGGATGGTAATGATGATGGTGATGATGATGAGGATTGTGATGATGCCGATATTTACATTTTCCCTACTGGACTCCCAAATGTGACTGTGGCTCAAGTCAAGGGGTCTTATGAGCATCATGGACGGAACACAATAATATTTTACTGCCAACACACACACACACACAAACACACAAACAAAACATGTAGACATGCACAAACCGCTAGTAAGCCGAAAATGTACTACTCCCTCACCTTTGAAAACCAAAGTTAAAGATAAACAAGTCCTATGCAGCGTCGCAAGCGAAGCAGAAAATTGGCGGAGTGTGTTGGCAGCGGAACGAATGGTGGCAAAATGGAGCTGACCGAAGCGAGTTCGTTACGCGACCGTTGGCTGACGTGTCAGGCTTCAATTTTCATTTTTTTCCCGGTCAGACGGACAAATGGGTAAACATGGGGGCTCCCGCCCCCTTGAAGAGGGGGCAACGCCAACAATGATATGCTTTATAGCTAGGGACCGGCTTATAGGGACATAAGGATGGGCGATATAGCTAGGGACCGGCATATAGCTGAGGACAGCAAAGCTAGGGACCGACATATCATATGATGTTGACCCTCTATACATCTCTATAGCTCTCTATACCTCTCTCTTTGTCTCCATATATCTCTAAATATCTCTATATAAATTAATAGCGTGCTTGAGTAAGCCTTAGGTTGCTCAAGTATACAGCTATTTATGTGCATTACTCTGGAAGGGTGAGGATGATAGCATATGATATCATACAAACTGCATCACATGATCATCAAGCACATGATATCTTAAGGTGTTATACTAGGTGTTATACTAAGTTTTATGCCAGATTTTTAATAATAATAATAGGCAAACTATGTAAGGACAGCCTAAGGCTGTGTAGGGAGAGAGAGCTTAGAATGAAACCAATGACCCCTAAATAAAAAAACATGTAGTATATACATGGTACCGTTAGCCTAGCCAGGCTGCCGGCATCGTATCAAATCCCACCTACGTACGGTACTGGGATACACCTTTGAGAAAAACAAAGTAAATGCCCGGTAAATGCTGACAATTGTAACTCTAGCCTAGCCAGACTGCCGGCATCATATCATATCCACCTACTTACCATGCTGGGATACACCGTGGAGAAAAACAAAGTGAATCCTGACAATTGTAACTCTAGCCTAGCCAGACTGCCGGCATCATATCATATCCACCTACTTACCATGCTGGGATACACCTTGGAGAAAAAAGAAGTAAATGCCGAGAACAGGGCGTCAAGGATTTCAGTTCCTTCCTGCAATTGCAGCACAAGGGTGTAGGGTTTAGGTTTTAGGGTTTTAAACCAAAGGATTACACTTTCTTCCTGAGATTGCAGCACAAGCGTGTAGGGTATAGGGACTAGGGTTTAGGATTTTGAAATCCATGAAATACACTTTCTTCCTGCGATTGCAGCACAAGGGTGTAGGTTTAGGGTTTTAAACCAAAGGATTACACGGATCATCCTGCGATTGCAGCACAAGGGTGTAGGGTTTAAGGGTTTTAAACCTGAGGATACACGGACATCCTGTGATTGCAGCACAAGGGTGTAGAGTTTAGGGTTAAGATTTTTATACCCAAGGACTACGCGATCAACCTGCGATTGCAGCACACATTGTCATGATTGAGATTAGGCAGTACAACACACGTACACATGCAGATTAACAAGATTCCCTTGTCATCCTGCTATTGCTATAACAATTGTAATGAGTGATGCAATTAGGCAGTACATCACCTGTCCGTATGCAGACTAAAAATATTCCCATGTCACCCACACCCACCCGACCCACCAAAACAACACACACCCACCCAACCACCTGACCTACACACCCACACCCAACCGATACACCCACAGCAGGCCCATCTACCCACACCCAACACATCTACACACACTCAACCCTCATGCCCACCCGACCCACCCGCCAACAAGACCCACCCAACCCACACACCCAACCGATCCGACCGACACACCCACCCAACCCACCCACCCGACGGACACCCACCCAACCCACCCACCCACCCACCCTGACTAACCACTCCTCCCTGCCCTCACACCTGACCACTACAAGCACTCTGACGACCCCCCCCCCCCCCCCCCCCCTATCATCACACCCTTGCCCCCACCGACCCCCCCCCCCCCCCTCCCCCCCCCACTAACCACTCCTCCCTACCGTGTCGATGACATATTGAAGCTTGAGAGCAGTCACCCTTGCTTTCTGTGCTGTTACAACCAACAAGTTTGGTGAAACACACCCACACACACACATAATTGCACCCCCACACACAATCCGCTTAACCACCCTGACTAACCACTCCTCCCTACCGTGTCGATGACATACTGAAGCTTGAGAGCAGTCACCCTAGCTTGTTGTGGTGTTGTAACCAACAAGTTCGGTGAAACAATGAGTTCTTGAATCAGCTCATTGGTCACTGCTAGGCGTTGTTCAGGGGTCATGGGGGCTGGGCCACAATCAGCTGAGCTGGTGGTAGAGAACCTGAGGGGGAATGGATGTTGGGCAGAGGTCATGGGGGCTGGGCCACAATCAGCTGAGCTGGTGGTAGAGAAAACCTTGAGGGGAAAGGATGTTGGGCAGGGGTCTTGGGGGCTGGGCCACAATCAGCTGACCTGGTGGTAGAGAACCTGAGGGGGAAAGGACGTTGGGCAGGGGTCATGGGGGCTGGGCCACAATCAGCTGAGCTGGTGGTAGAGAACCTGAGGGGGAAAGGATGTTGGGCAGGGGTCATGGGGGCTGGGCCACAATCAGCTGAGCTGGTGGTAGAGAACCTGAGGGGGGAAAGGATGTTGGGCAGGGGGTCATGGGGCTGGGGCCACAATCAGCTGAGCTGGTGTAGAGAACCTGAGGGGGAAAGGATGTTGGCAGGGGTCATGGGGGCTGGGCCACAATCAGCTGAGCTGGTGGTAGAGAACCTGAGGGGGAAAGGACGTTGGGCAGGGGTCATGTGGGCTGGGCCACAATCAGCTGAGCTGGTGGTAGAGAACCTGAGGGTGAAAGGATGTTGGGCAGGGGTCATGGGGGCTGGGCCACAATCAGCTGAGCTGGTGGTATAGAACACGAGGGGGGAAAGATGTTGGGCAGGGGTCATGGGGGCTGGGCCACAATCAGCTGAGCTGGTGGTAGAGAACCTGAGGGTGAAAGGATGTTAGGCAGGGGTCATGGGGTCGGGCCACAATCAGCTGAGCTGGTGGTATAGAACACGAGGGGGGAAAGATGTTGGGCAGGGGGTCATGGGGGCTGGGCCACAATCAGCTGAGCTGGTGGTAGAGAACCTGAGGGGGAAAGATGTTGGGCAGGGGTTATTGGGGCTGGGGCAGTGGGGGGCAGTAAGCTGATCTGTCAGTGATTGATGTTGTTGTTCAGGGGACATAGGGGCTGGGGCACAATCAGCTGTGCTGGTGGTATAGAACCTGAGGGGCAAAAGATGTTGGGCAGGGATTATTGGGGCTGGGGCACAATCAGCTGTGCTGGTGGTATAGAACCTGGGAGGGAAAAATATGTTGGGTAGGGGTCACAGGGCTGGGGCAGTGGGGTGCAGTAAGCTGATCTGTCAGTGCTTTGCATTGTTCAGGGCTTATTGGGGCTGGGGAACAATCAACTGTGCTGGTGGTATAGAACCTGAGGGGGAAAAGATGTTGAGCAGGGGTTATTGGGGCTGTGGCAGTGGGGCACAGTAAGCTGATCTGTGAGTGTGCTTAACGTTGTTCAGGGGACAT
This sequence comes from Chlamydomonas sp. ICE-L, assembly GCA_013435795.1. Taxonomy (NCBI): domain Eukaryota; kingdom Viridiplantae; phylum Chlorophyta; class Chlorophyceae; order Chlamydomonadales; family Chlamydomonadaceae; genus Chlamydomonas; species Chlamydomonas sp. ICE-L. Next base: position 3,120,072 of record JACBWV010000476.1, on the reverse strand, counting down.
AGGGGCTGGGCCACAATCAGCTGTGCTGGTGGTATATAACCTAAGGGGGAAAGACGATGGGTAGGGTTATTGGGGCTGTGGCAGTGGGGCACAGTAAGCTGATCTGTCAATGCTTGATGTTGTTCAGGGGACGTAGGGGCTGAGGCACAAACAGCTGCACTGGTGGTATAGAACCTAAGGGGGAAAATATGTTGGGCGGGGCTGTCTGGGGCTGTGGCAGTATGGCACAGTAAGCTGATCTGTCAGTGATTGATGTTGATCAGGGGTCATTGGGGCTGGGGCACAATCAGCTGTGCTGGTGGTATACAACCTGGGTTGGAAACGATGGTCAAAGCTGGTACAACGGTGCGACAGATGTCGGTCAAAGCTGGTACTACGGTGCGACAGATGTCGGTCAAAGCTGGTACTACGGTGCGACAGATGTCAGTTAAAGCTGGTACTCAGTGCGACAGATGTTGGTCAAAGCTGGTACTACGGTGCGACAGATGTCGGTCAAAGCTGGTACTCAGTGCGACAGATGTCGGTCAAAGCTGGTACTCAGTGCGACAGATGTCGATCAAAGCTGGTACTCACTGCAACAGATACCGGTCAAAGCTGGTACTCAGTGCAACAGATGTCGGTTAAAGCTGGTACTACGGTGCGACAGATGTCAGTTAAAGCTGGTACTACGGTGCGACAGATGTCGGTCAAAGCTGGAACTACGGTGCGACAGATGTCTGTTAAAGCTGGTACTGCGGTGCGACAAATGTTGGTTAAAGCTGGTACTACGGTGAGACAGATGTTGGTCAAAGCTGGTACTAATGTGCGACAGATGTCGGTTAAAGCTGGTACTACGGTGGGACAGATGTCGGTCAAAGCTGGTACTACTGTGCGACAGATGTCGGTCAAAGCTGGTACTACGGTGCGACAGATGTCAGTCAAAGCTGGTACTACGGTGCGACAGATGTCGGTCAAAGCTGGTACTACGGTGCGACAGATGTCGGTCATAGCTGGCACTACGGTGCGACAGATGTCAGTCAAAGCTGGTATTACTGTGTGACATATGCTGGTCAAAGCTGGTACTACTGTGCCAACCAAGCCTGAGCTCGTTACCAGAGGTGGTTCCCCTTTTTTGCTTGTTTAGGGTGTAGGGTTTAGTATTTTTCTCGTTACCTGAGGTGGTTCCATTGCATTGTTGCATGGGCGGAAGTCGCGACACTGACACAAGTTCCAATGGGATCGGATAGCCCACAACCCGGCTCAGTTAAAAAGGGCACCAGGGCTTGGAAGGGGTCAAAGGTACCGGCGCAGAAATCGTAGACTTCAACCTGCAGGGTGGTTAGAGGGTGGTTATAGGGTGGGTAGACGGTGGGTAGAGGGTGGGTAGAGGGTGGTTAGAGGGTGGTTAGAGGGTGGGTAGACGGTGGGTAGAGGGTGGGTAGAGGGTGGGTAGAGGGTGGTTAGAGGGTGGTTAGAGGGTGGTTAGAGAGTGGGTATAGGGTGGGTAGAGGATGGCTAGAGGGTCTGGTAGAATTTGTGTGGGTGAGGAAGAGTTGTGTGGATAAGGGAGAGTTTGTGTGCATGAGAAAGAGTTATACGTATGGGGGAGAGTTGTGTGAGTGTGAGGAACAGTTTGGGTGTAGGAAGGAGTTGTATGTAGGGGGTAGTTCTGTGTAGGGGGGAGTTGTGTGTGAGGAGGAGTACTATGGATGGATACTTTTACAGGGCCTTCAGAACCCTTTTCTGCACCCTTTGGCATCCCTTTGGAAACCCTTTTACACATCATGCTCCCTTTCGATCAAAAACAAATGACCCCCCAAATTATCAGTATCATGCTGGGAAGGAAAACGAATTCTGGATCCCGAATACATCAAGGCCACTCCGGTATATCTAGCATATGCTGTGGCAACATGCAAGCAGGGTGTAGCAAGTAGCAAGCTAATGCAGATGATGTGCTGTTGCAGATGATGCAGATCAAGTTGATGTAGATGGTGTAGATGTTGCAGATGATGAAGATGAAGGGTGCCGATGACCCCCTAAATCAGTATCATGCTGGGAAGAAAAACGAATTCTAGCTCCCAAGTACATCAAGGCCACTCCGGTAAATCTTGTATATGTTATGACATTGTTACATCCGAGTAATGTGCCACTCTCAGGACGTGAAGTTAAGGACACCACTGCATAAGCCGGAACTAGCAGAAGTCACCAGAGTAAATCTTATATATGTTGTGACGTTGTGTCAGCAGGGAATTGCAACCTGAGAAAGAGAACATTTAAATTTAAACTTTTAGTTGTACACACACACACACGCAAGCACACACACACACAATTAAGGCGGGCATTTCACCCCTTCACTCCGGCGGGGAAGAAGAACGAATTCTGTCTACCAAGCACTTCGAGGCCATTCGGGTCAATCTTATATATGCTGTGGCATCATGCAAACAGGAGGTAGCAAGCTGATGCAGATGAGTGCACTTCTCACCTTGGCTCCCAAAGCAAATTAACAGGGTATTATGCACTCGTATCTGCACCCCTTGTCACCCCTTTCTTGCTACACCCTGATGCAGATGAGTGCACTTCGCACCTTGACTCCAGCCGGGAAGGAGAAGGAATTCTGGCTCCCATGTACTTCAACGCCATCAGGGTCAATCTTGTATATGTTGTGGCATCATGCAAACAGGATGCTGCAAGTTGCTGGAGAAAATTAAAATAACATAGATAGTTTTACACACATACACAAGCACACAGAAGATTACACACGCACACACTCGCACACACACACACACGCAACACACACAATTAAGACGTGCGCGTTTCCGACCTTCATTCCGGCCGGGAACAAGAAGGAATTCTGCCTCCCAAGTACTTCAAGGTCACTGGGGTACTTCTTCCCACATGCGTCCCAGCAGCTGGTGCACCTATCTTCAGAATTTGTGATGGGCACTTCAAGAAACTGTGTAGGGAGGCAAGGGGGGGAGTGCGGGGTGGGTGCATGGGGAGGGGGGAGTTTTTTTTGTAGGGAGGGGGGGGGGGGGGGGGGGGGTCAGGGGCCGGGGGGGGGGGGGTCCGAGAAGATAAAGCACATTCTTTCGAAGGTCATGATGGGTAATTCAAGAGGATATAAAGGGGACAGTGCAGAGAGAGGGAAGGGTGGTGTGGTGTGTGGGTGTGGGGGGGGGGGGGGGGGGCGTGGGGAGGGGGGGGGGGATTGAGAATGTGTGTGTGTGTGTTTGGGGGGTGGGGGGGCGGGGTGGGGGTGGGGAGAGAACATGAGCACTTAAGAGGAAACAGAGGAGCAGGGCAGAGAGAGAGAAGGGTGTGGGGTGGGGAATGGGTGGGTGAATGAGCGATGAGGGGTGGGGTGTGGGGTTGTAGGGTGTAGGGGGGGTGGGGGGGATTGTGTATGTGTGTGTTTGGGGGGCTGGTGTGGGGGTGGGGAGAGAACAAGAGCCTGTGAAGAGGATACAGAGGAGCAGTGCAGAGAGAGGGAAGGGTGGGGGTTGGGGACCCGGGGTGGGGAGTGGGTGGGTGGGTGGATGAGCGATGAGCGATGAGGGTTGGGGAAGGTGGAAGTGGGGGTGGGGTGGGGTGGGGTGGGGGGTGGGGGTGGGGGTGGGGAGGGGGGAGATGAGGGGAGGGGGTGGGGGGTGGGGGGGGGAGGTGGTAAAAACAGTAGAACACCACTTTACCTATAGCACTCACCACTGGGGGGTGGGAGTGGGGGTGGGGGTGAGAGAAGGTGGGGTGGGCGGGGGTGTGGGTGGGTGAGATGGGTGTGTGGGAGGGGTTAAGATGAGGGGGGGGGTAAAAACAGTCCAAACCACTTCAACCATAGCACTCACCTCTCCTGTGCAGTCGGTACTGGGATACACTCGGATGGAGGTGGGTGTCACAGTTAGGGCCAACAGGGCCCAAACTGATAGCCAGACAAATCCTAGAAGATTCATGACCTGAACATAATTCAGGGTTTAGGAAGGGGGAGCTTGCAGAGTGAGTGGTGCTGGGTGCTGCATGAGGCAGACTGGCTGGGCAGGAGTGGGTTTGTGCTGCTGCAGCTGCTGCTGCTGGCGTTTGAGACGGTTAGGGGAGGTTGAGTTCAGGAGGGGGAGGGGGGCGGGGGGACCCGGAGGGTTAGTGGGTGGGTGGTGGTGGTGGTCGGGGGGGATGGGGGTGGGGTGGGGTGGGGTGGGGTAGGGGGTGGAGGTTGCTGGTGTGTGTCAGAGTTTGTGTTACAGGCTTTATGATTGCGCTAGCAGCAGAGGCAGGGACAGAGGGCGCCACAAGATATTAGAACAATTGAAACATACTAGGTTGCAATAGCTTTGGCTGAATAGCAAGTCAGGGGAGCTGCCTAGAAGCTGCTACTTTTAGCTGAAAATAAACACTGGTCTCGAACATGCGAACAGGCTCTGAAATCTTTTGTAGCGGAATTACTGTAGCGGAATCCTTGTAGCGGAATCACTGTAGCTGAATCACTGTACCAGGATCACTGTAGCGGAATCATTCTACCGGAATCACTGTAGCGGAATCATTGTACCGGAATCCCTGTAGCAGAATCATTGTAGCTGAATGCCAGACTAAAGGGCAAATTAATAAGGCAACTCGAGGTGTCAAGATACTGGATCTTGGGTATGTAAATAAACCAGAGATATAGACTAGTAGCAGGCTATCCCGCTTCAGGCCTAATGAACCAGAGTTGACAGCTATCCTAAACCTAAACCCTAAACCCTATCCTTAACCTAAAACCTAAACCCTATCCTAAACCTAAACCATATCCTAAACCTAAAACCTAAAACCCTTAACCCTAAACTTGGTGGCTGACAAGTACAAAAAAAGATAACGCCTGGAGGGGCGTGGTGTTAAGTGGCTGACAAGTAAAACAAAGATAAAGCTTGGAGGGGCGTGGTGTTACGTGGCTGACAAGCAAAAAAAGATAAAGCCTGGAGGGGCGTGGTGTTACGTGGCTGACAAGTAAAGTAGCTAAGTAGAGGAGTTTGCCAGTAGTGCTATATATGGTCACACAAATATGTTCATAAATACATGTTACATTTATGGTACATGAATGGACAATAACATTTTTAGAGCAGATAATACCAAGTTCAAGGTAGGGGAGATAATACCCAACACAATCGCAACCAGAGTTTTACTGTTCGGTAAGTATGCACTTAAAGGCCGTATGGTTTCTGGGCCTGTCCGTATGAGCAGGGTGCCTACAGTTGGCTCTACCTACCATCGCATTTTTAATACACAATTATGAAACACTTCCATCTTTCAAAGGAATCATCCTCTGCTTTTCTTCTACCAATGTTAGAACTACTAGGCTGCAGGAGCATTGAAGACATCTTGAAAGATGTCCTCAATGCTCCCGCAGCCTAGTAGTTCTGACAATTGTGTTATCCTGGAGTTGGCTAACCACTATATCACAGCAGCTGCACATTCTACCAGAACGAGAGGTACTCCTATCCAGGGCACTACAATTTGTCATTTTGGATCGCCCTTCTGTCGCAACTGCCTCCTTTTGGGTTGCGCTTTTGGCGCAACCGAGAACAGAAATCTGTGCGCTGCACCCAGAGGGGATTTTAAAAATTGCGCAGCCAGGCTACCAACCCTTCATGTTGTCCCCTGCTCATGTCATGTGGTACCCTCCTCCTATCTGGTTCAACACTCATATGGCCGTACGCTGCCGGTACACCATAGTTTTTATTTTCCGCTACGACCAGCAACTTTTAAGCCAAGCACCAACAAAGTCCCTTAGAACACATCCTGGGCAAACGGGCATCAAAGCACCAACAAAGTTTCTTAGAACACGTCCTGGGCAACAGGGCATCCAAGCACCAACAAAGTCCCTTGGAAGACGTCCTAGGCAAACGGGCATCCAAGCACCAAAAAAGTCCCTTGGAACACGTCCTGGGCAATAGGGCATCCAAGCACCAACAAGGTCCCTATGAAGACATCATGGGCAATAGGGCGGCCAATCCCATAGCTTCCAAGGACAGTCTGCTTGACATTATTAATATACTAATGATGGATTGTGTATTTATCTGTATGCGTTATACACTAAACGTAAACTCAAATGCATCGTAAAGTAATTGTATGAATCCCCTTGACATGATGGGGGGAATTCAGCCCCCACTTAGGTTTAGAGGGTTTAGTGTTTGGGGTCTAGGTGGGGTTCGGATATGTAAGTGAGGGATAACTTAAGTGGGGGCTAACTTCCCCCTGCCTTGTTTACACATGCATTGTACACATGCACTGTGAATTTTACATGTATATTGTACATTGTTCAATGCAATGAATATATGCATCCACAAAGTACCGCTTCAAAAATCATGCACTGGTTTGTGCTATGGAAGGGGTTCACGCACAAAGGGGAAAGGAAAAAAAGGAAAACGCCAGAGCAGCCTGAACCACAAGCAGAGTAGGTGCTCGTTGGGTGGTGGGTAGGGACCGGCATATCATATGGTTTTGACCAAAGGTGTGTATGATATCATATGATATCATACAAATTACAGCATATGATACTGTATATAAATGGTATCTTTACCCTGGTCAGACTGCCGGCATCAAATGATATTATATGATATAGTATGATGACATGATATCATATGATATCGTATTGCCTTTCCCTAGTGGTGGGTGATCAAATGCATTGTGCAGCTATATCGTACATGCAATGGGTCACTGTTTCTTTTTTGGGCGACGCATAGCAGCTTCCATCCAGCTCCGATACCCAGCACCTGGTTCAAAGCTTCCAGCTGCTTGGGAATGCCTGTCACGCCGGCTGTCAGACACACAATCTAGATTCATGTTTGGCCAGAGGACGGGGAAAGGGAGCTGCATGGAAGCTGCGTCACGTAGCCCAAAAAAGAAGCAGTGCACTGAGTCATGCTAGAGAAGGGGATCCCGAACACACAGTCCGCAGGGGTAGGCCCCAGTAGTGGAGGCTGTGGGAAGGCACGGCTGGGCAGATGCGTTGAGTAGTCACCTCCTCGAATAAAAGCTCGATGAAACCTCCTGTGGCAAGGTCTTCCACAACAGAGGCCATGAGGGATGGGTGCGGCATTGGCATGGATAGGTGCGACAATAGCCCTGCCGTGTAGTCTGGCCCCAGTCTTGAGGTGGAGTGGTGGCTGTTGATAGTAAGAGCTGAGGTGCTGGCGTGCAATCGTGCCGTGGTGACGTCCACGTTGGGAACCAAGACGCACTGATCCATATAGAAACTTCTTTTCAAGCTTTGCTCACCGAGCATCTTGAATAGGGGCTGGGGCTCGCTCATATCATTTTTCAACTCAGGAGTGCTCAGGCTCCTAACCATATGCCTCTTGGCCTTACCTTGCTTGGGAAGGGGCTCCAACGTGGGGGGGCTTGGGGGGGAGATAACCGGAGAAAAACATTCGTCGATGAGGGGGAGGGGGCGGGGCATCATCATGGGAAGTTGCTTCCCGTTGGGGTTGCCCACCATAAAGGGCTGTGCGGCAGAGTTTGAAGAGCGCTGAGGCATCTGTTGTTCCACAGAATGATGCTGAGCTAAGTCTTGAAAGGTCATCTGCTGTTCAGCCTTCTGATGCTGCGCCATGTGCAGCTGAGTCGCCTCCTGCTGCGCCACTACCTGTTTTGTTATCTGCTGATCAATTAGGGACTGCGCGGGGGGCTGGGACTGCAGGGCGCTCAGGCAGTAAGTGTGTTCCTCTTCCACATGTGCGTTGGCGGGCAGAGTGGGGAGGGGGGCAGACTGGTGGGTCAGCGTGTACTCAGGGGCGACGCCCTTCTTTCCTGCAGGGTGGGGAGCAAAGGGGAGGGTTGAGTAAAGGAAAGGTGACTCAAGAGAAAGTTGGAGCTCAGATCAGGTGTGCCGGATAACAATCCAACACTGGTAAAATAACAATGACAATTCTACCGGTTGTGGTCACTTGTCAAGGGTCTGTCGCCACTTGATTTACCGGTTGTCAAACAAGGGTCTAATTGTCGTGGTTGTTTTACTAGTGCTAACACGGAGTTGCTCGCGAGGGTTTCCTGCTGAAGACAAAATACCGTAGTAGGAATTAGGATGAGTGTACTTGACCCACTGCTCCGAGTCTTATCAGCTTCTGGGGAACTCCTACGAGGGGGTTCCGCCTAGGGTTAAGTGGTGTGCTTGGAGCAGGGTTGGGAATTTAAGCTCGAGCTTCTATCTATCAGGCCGTCTGAGACTTGAGATCATTGCTCAGGCTTCCCATTTTATAGTAAGATACCCCGGTTCAGGAGGAGCCCAGGCCTCAAAATTTTCAGTCATGCCGATCGATTTTTTCTGAGAACAGGACTGTAATCACATGTATCATGGCCATATTTAAAGTTACTTTTCAGGCCTGGTTAGACGTATTCTGTTTGTGTGTGTGTGTGTGTGTGTGGGGGGGGGGGGGGGGGGGGAACCTTATGCACGCAGTTAGCCGTCTCGTAGCTTACATAATCATCTGCTCTTAACAACACGAAGTGACCTCTGGGAGACTAACGAGAAAACCTTGGGGAAGAAGTATGATTCAAGTTTGGGCAGAGGTATGTAACGCGCACAATTCAACGCAGCTGTTCACCATTGAACGAGGCTTGTACTAGAAAGGAAGAAATCCGTACGCCAAATCGGCGTGACTTTAGGAAGCTGCCCAGAGGAAGAGAAGGCTGTAGTATGTGGTGCGGAAGCAAGTGGTTGAGGGAGGAAGTGGCAGATTCCAGAGCGCGGCAGTGACAGGCGAGATGATGAGCACAGCGAACGGCGTGAAGGTCGAGGGAGTTGAGGAGGTGGGGGAGAGCGGAACGAGGGATGATGCGTTATGAACAGAGCATGCATTGGTAGGGCGCAGTGGCTTAAGCGATAAAGTTGGAAGTCGGTTCTTATATAGCTTCGAGCTGCAAAGTCGGAAATAATTGAAGATGGCAATGGTGAATACGCGTCTTGGCTAAAGTCGACAGGCAGTAATAACGAGCTAGGAGAAAGGACATCTGACTGAGCGCCAGGCTTTGTACGGCACGAATCTCGAAAAAACTGGTCGGGCACAAGGCAAACGACCAGTCGATAGCTTTTGTCGACAAGCGGCAAGCGGCAAGCCGCTCGCCAAATGGCATCCTCGGCGGGATGCCCATAAGGCTGGGGATGGTAGGGGGCAAAACTCGACAGGCAGTGCTATAGGCTAGCGCAGATATTAGCATTGTCAAGCGAAGTATTTGCGAGCAGCAGTGAACATGGGAAGAGATAACATACCTTGTGGGCTGTAGGCTGTCTCGTCTTGAGAAGCGGGGTGAATACACGCATCACCATAACCACCGTCCATAGGACAATTGCTCCATCTCTTGAAGAAATCCTTTACATTTTCCATTCTGGCGTTGGGGGGTGCGAAAAGGGTTGTCAGGGGAAGATGATAGCGCAGCGTGCGCGATAAATCAAAATAAAGCCCGTGTCGAGACTTCCACATCATGAACACCAAGCACAGGCATTCCCCCACCGACCCAGCGCAACACAGACTCGTGTAGGACGAGCTCGACTCACCCAATGGCTGCCTTTAACTGCATAAGGATTCAGTCGATCGCAGGTTGAGAAAGAGATCAGTCGACCGCGGCTTAAAGAACCAAGTGTATGCCTTCTGCTTCGATGAACATTATAGACGGATCCATCCGTCCTATCAACTTAATCCGACGAGCTCGAGTCCAACGAAAGACAAACCCTACCCTGGACAGCATGGCGTTGACGTTGAGCGTATCTTAAGCGACCAGCCTGTCGACTCCTCGGAGCTACTGTAGCAACCGAACAGCAGCTTCCTTGGGTGCGCCTGCAGTACCCCTTGCCCCTCATGGGTCAGCAGCCGTTTTGACATGTGTTCTTAACGAGTTGCGCCGTATTTACTTCCATTTCGCCTTGAACTGTTCATGATCTCGTGTGATAATCGTCTTAGTTGTTAACCCGTTTGCTCATCGTCAGTCTTAACTCTTCACCGCGGGGGGGGAGGGGGGGGAGGAAATATGGATATTGATATGCGGGTACTGCAGTTACAGCACCTGCAACTCCCTGTAGCCGAAAATTTGCTCCCGCGGGTGTATAAGAATACAGACCTTTGTATTCGGTTTGAAAGCGGGATTGCGTGCAACCCAACTGGCGGACTTTCCAGTTGCATTCGCTTGGATGAGAGTTTCGTTCGGAATTACATAATTGAGCGTGTGCTTGCTCATGCCAGCGGCGGTCATGCACTCGTCCTCATCGGGGGGGTGGGGTGGGGGTGGGGGTGGGTGGGGGGTGGGGGTGGGGGGGGGGGGGAGATTTGTGCATCGGCACCAGAACGGGCACTGCCTGCAGCAGGGCGTGAAATGGAGCCGCCTGCTGGCACTTCCACGTGACGCCTCTGTGGCTGATGGGTGTTATGGTTAGAGGGTTGCCGCGGTGAATTCTTCTGACTTCCCAACCGCTCCTTAGCCTCCCGAGCTTGAGCTAACGCATTCTGAGCTAGTACGGTCTTAGTCTCCAGCTCAATGTCTCTTAATTCCTTCTCTTTCCTCTGAAATGTGGGAGATACCTGCAATGTAAATAAACAGAATAAACTAAATCCAGTATTGTTGACGGAGTGCCCTCAATCTTCACATACCGTTTTTAGATGACAGTAATATGTGGTTTGAGAATCAACTTCCATTACAAATAAATATTGTATAGCCATTATCCTATTGTGTTTACATGTAAACAAGTATGTATATATACAAGGATTTGTAGGTCGATCTGTGCCACAACTGAAGGGAAAAGAATCAAAGCAGCCGAGAATGCTTTTGCACATGCATAGGCCAATGCAAGAATGCCCCCTCCCTATATATACACGAATGCAACCCTTTAGGTGCTCAGGTGAGACAAGACTTGTAACTTTAGTGAACGCTATCACTTGATAGTATCTAGTATCTTTGACCCCCTAGGCCTTAGGGAAGGATGTAAAGAGACAGAAAAGGACAGAAAAACGGGGCTGGGTGGGCTTGTATATACATGGTACATAATGAGGTTTGATACCGCATAAACCTTCAATGCAATTCTGTATGTATATACTATCTAAATCATTACATCATGGCAGTTATATGATCGGAGACGCCTTAGCCTACCTATATGCTCCCTACCCCAGGACATCATGATGTTCCCGTCATTACTAACATCCGCCCCTCTAGTTTTGTTGCTTACACAGTGAAGACTGAAGTAGAAGGAAGATACACACAACGAGTGCGCTTATATAGAAGACGGGAGTCTGCAGGAAGATCCTGCAGACCCGTGTAGGCCACAGCTAGCCTGTGGCCTAGCGGCAGGCAACTCGGGACCTGGAGAGACCAGGTACCGGTATGCATTATGCCGACTCAGTGTCCGACGTATATCGGACAATAACATCCCCCCCAACTTGAGGTATTCTTGAGCTCAAGAATTCCTGAAGTTAACTGAGGGGCATAAGAAATTAATATAGATATATCAGCTTGAATACACTTCAGAGAGTGGACAGAGATGCTTGCGTGAAGCAGACGCGCCAATCTATACACGGAGACGAGAATGACGTTACAAGCACAGGAGACCCATCAAGGGGCACCAGTGGAGGAAGGAGCGGCAGCCTGTACCCTAACAGGGTACAGGCTAGACCGGTGACGCAGCCAACAGGAAGCTGTCACTGAGTCACTCAAGGATGACTCAGTCTACGGGAAGCTGTCACTACGGGAAGCTGGCACAGTACTGGCAGAGCCGATAGTTCTAAGGAAGTACATAAGTAGTCACCAAGTCATAAAACGCGTGAGAGCACTGCAATTCATGCTGACACTCCACCTATGACACAGGTGACATACAATACTACTTCTCCACCTATGGCACTGGGGACATAGAACTATATGTAACAGATAAAAAAAAATCAAAGAACTCCGAAAAATCGAGAGAACTTCGAATGAAACCTGTCAGCTTGAAAACACTCCAGAGAGTGGACAAAGATGCTTGCGTGAGCAGACACGCCAATCTATATATGCGGAGACGAGAATAGCATTACAAGCACAGGAGACCCATCAAGGGGCACCAGTGGAGAAAGGGGCGGCAGCCAGGAACCTAACAGGGTACAGGCAAGACCGGTGACGCAGCCAACAGGAAGCTGTCACTGAGTCACTCAAAGGATGACACAGTCTACGGGAAACTGTCACTACAGGAAGCTGGCAGAGCCGATAGTTCTAAGGAAGTACATAAGTAGTCACCAAGTCATAAAACGCGTGAGAGCACCGCAATTCATGCTGATACTCCACCTATGACACAGGTGACATACAATACTACTTCTCCACCTATGGCACTGGTGACATAGAACTATATGTAACAAATTAAAAAAAAAAAAAAATCAAAGAACTTACTCCGAAAAATCGAGAGAACTTCAAATGGAACCCAAAGGGTGATAGGAAGGAATGAAATGTCAGCATGAATTGCGGTGCTCTCACGCTTTTTATGACTTGGTGACTACTTATGTACTTCCTTAGACCTATCGGCTCTGCCAGCTTCCCGTAGACTGTGTCATCCTTTGAGTGACTCAGTGACAGCTTCCTGTTGGCTGCGTCACCGGTCTCACTGACACGCGCTGTATTGCCTGTGCCCGGCTTAAGATTCCTGGCTTAGGTTCTAGTCAGGTTACAGGCATCCGCCTCTCCCACCGCTGGTGTCCTTTGGCGTCCGCCTGTCCTTGTAATGCTATTCTCGTCTCCGCATATATATAGATTGGCGCGTCTGCTCATGCAAGCATCTTTGTCCACTCTCCGGAGTGTTATCCAAGCTGATAGGTTATACGGTCCTTCCTTTACTACCACTGCTTTTCGATGCAACTTCCGCGAGGACCTCCCGCTAATTTTGAGAAACTCCAGGACAAGAATGGTCTTTCTTGGACGCGCGGGATGCGCAGTATCATTATCAGCAATGGCTGCGACCGAGTCCTTCCAACGGAGGACCCGGCTCAATTTGATGATTGGCTAGATGTTTGTGCGCCAGCGGCCTCTGCTAGCGGTCATGAGAGTCCTTCCGCCATCGTGGAAGTAACCCCCCCAATCAATCCTCCAACTTTGCGGCTCCTTCTGCTACTGTCCGACGCCTCTCTCCCGAGGTTGAGGACGTTCTGATGCGGCTCTGCTGTGTTTCTACTCAGATCATCCAGTATGCAAGGGCGCCTTCGCCACCAGAGGCTCGATTCTATGATGATGACTTTGGCGATGATGACTTTGATGATGATGATGATGATGATGACGATGAGGACCTGCAGAGTGCCATGAGTGGTGACTTCGGTGGAGGTACTCCTTCCGCTGCTACTCGTGTGTTCACTTCCACCGTCTCTCCACTGTATGAGCATCAGTCGGCACCTTCGCCTGAGCCTTCCCCTGAGTTCAAGCCTGTGCTTGCGTCTGCGCCTTTGTTTGCGCCTCCTCCACCGGACCTACCGGATGTGGCCAAGCCGTCTTTGCTGAAGAGTTCTTCGTCCCTTGGTCCCTTGGCTCCTCAGCAGAATCTTGGCCGCAACCCTTCTGAGCGAGCTCTCTTGGGCTACCATACCCGTGCTCGGGAGGCTGCTGCTACAGCTGTCCGCGCATCCTCTGCTGGCACTTCGCAGGAGCCCCCTCCGCCTCCGCCGGTGGAGCTGCCTCCTGCTCCTGGCCCTCCGCCTTCTGTGCCTCCTTCGCTGTCATGCGACTCTTGGGAGCATCTGCTCACTGGCGGACCTCCTCTGCTCCTGCGGTTGCAAGACTGTCGTCGTATCCGCCAGGAGCACCACTATGGGGACTCCTTGGACCGCACTTTGTACGGTAGGATGGATATGAAAGCCACTCAGGCTAATGTTGATAGGAATGGTCGCACTAAGCGCGTGATGGCATACTCTGAGCTAGGTCTAAAGTGTTGGGCTTTTCTGGGACCGGTTATGCCAGGGATCAACTACCCTCCTGATAATGGTGTGACCTTTGGTGGCATTGGGCGTAGGAATAATGACCTGCGGGGTTACCAGTATGTGAAGGTGCCCCTCCCTTTCTGTCCTGTTCGTCCTGATTTCGAGCTCATTGTGGGTGTTGCGCGGTCCTTGTCTCTCATCAGGAACTTAGATGACCAGCGCGCTTATGACGCTGGTCTTGCTGCTGAGTATTTCCTGGGGATTCGTGAGTCTTTAGCTCCTAGGACTGCTACTCCTGCTGCTGGAACTTCGGCCTCTCATGGTGAGTCTAGTGTCGATCCTGCACTGTTGGGTTTCAGTGCACTGCCCCTGCCCCGTCAAGAGTTCATGATCTTAACTATGATGCTTGCCAACATGACGGATGCCTTAGTCAAGGTATACCAAGACTTTGCTTCCCCTCGGGATATCTTTTTGCATATCCGAAGGCAGCAGTCTGATGCCCTTGCCTCTCGTGTCCCTCTCTTGCTGAAAGAGTATCTTGCTTCGGTCATGGGCACTCATGAGCAGGTTGACGTTTTCTTTCGTCGGGTTCGCGGTATGTGCACTGACCTCCGCAGTGCTGGGTCTCCGCAGACTCAGCGTCACGCCATGGGCATCATAGTTCAAGGTGCGAGTCTGCCCCGTTTCGAATCGCTGCGGATTAAGTATGGTATCATGCTGTACAACCAGCAACCTGTTGAGTACTGGTCCTGTCTAGAGGAATATAGGCAGCTGGACATTCTGAACATAGCTCTCCCTCAGTCTGATTCCAGGCACCCTGGTTGGTCCCGGAACACTCCCCAGTTTCCTGCCAATGCTGCACTTCCGCGGCGGCAGAAAACTGGTGGTGTTTCTGGGTCTAACAAGAGGCGCCTGGAATGCACTTGGGGACCATGCCCCCATAAGGATGGTCACTCGGAGGAACGCTGCTGGACGAAGTACCCGCACCTGAAAAGAGTCGGGGATGGTGCATCGCGTCCTTGACCGATGCCTGTTAACCTGGCCCTTCCTGGTACGCTTACTTCAAGGCAACTGTCCTCCTTGCAGGCTCAGATTGATGGGTTTGCTATGCAGAAGTAGGAGGTAAGCTCTGTCCTATTCTCCTGCACCTCGAAGTTCTCTAATGTGTGTAGCCCGAGCCTGTCTGAGGGTGTCTGGCATGTGGATTCTGGAGCTGGACTGTCTATCACAGGTGATAGGTCTTTGTTCACTGTGTTTCATGTTTCTGCGAATCAGCCATCAGTTCGTTTTGGTGATGGAGTGGTTCAACGGGCAGAAGGTATGGGATCCATTGAGTTATGTAGTGATTGGTTACCAACATCAATCACTCTAACTGATGTTCTTTACATACCTCACTGTCCGGTGAACCTCCTGTCAGTAAATGCTGTGGCTCATTCTCTCCACTGCAAGGTTTCTTTTGATAGTCTTAGTTGCACTGCCACTCAGGGCTCTTCTGTTCTCTGGTCCTTCCCTGCCTCCAGTGATGGTGTTTACAAGTTTGCATGTAGGCCTTGTTACACCACCAGTGGCTGTTTGTTTGGTGCTGACGATTACCCAGCTTTTGCACTTGATGTTGATGAGGACGGTGGAGTTGTTATCCCTACCACTCCTGAATGGCTGTGGCATAGGCGGCTGGGTCACCCCGGCTTTGATGCCATGCGCAGACTTGTCAAGAAGGGTATGGCTAAGAACTTACCCCTCTCACTCAAGCAGGTGCAGAAATTGGCTAAGATCCCTTGTGATGCTTGTCAGAAGGCTAAGGGCAAACGTCTCCCTTTTCCTAAAGAAAGCAAAACTAAGATCCGTGCACCTCTCCAACGCCTTCACTTGGATATCATGGGACCAGTTCATATTAGGGGTCTGCGTGGGGAGTTTTATATTCTGTGCCTCACTGACCAATACTCTGGCTATGCTGAGGTATTGTGCTTGAGGACCAGGGATGAAGCTCCCTTAGCAGTCCAAACTATCATCATCAGATGGATGAATCAGCTGCATGGGTTTGCCTTTAAGTGTCTGAGATCTGACAGGGCTAAGGAGTTTATAGTAAAGTGGTTTGAGGATTGGCTGATATCGGTTGGGGCAGTGCATGAGTTATCGTTGGCATACACTGCACAGCAGAATGCAACTGTGGAGAGGTACAATGGGGTCTTACAGTCTATAGCTAGGAGCATCCACCTGGAGTCTAAACTAGCTAAGTCTTTCTGGCCCTATGCCTTCCTAGCTGCTTGTTACCTTCGTAATCGTCTGCCCAATCAGGGAGATAAGACTCCACACGAGCTTTTCTTTGGGGTTGTGCCTGATGTGTCGTTGTTGCGTGTGTTTGGTTGCCCTTGCTACGTCACGTTAGTCAATGGGAAGAAACGCAACAAGCTGGACGAAAGGGCGTTATCTGGTAGACTGGTTGGGTATTCCCTGGTGAGTAAGGGTTATTTCGTTTGGGTTCCTAAGTTGCGCCAGGTAGTAGAGAGTCGTGATGTACTCTTCTATGAGCAGTTTGATCATAACTGTATCCCTGGGCTATCCCCTTATGACGGGTCTCCGTATGTTTCTCGCATCCCTTCCGCTATCAACGGACACATGCCTGAGTCTGCGGTTAATGCCTTAGACCCTTTGCCAACCCCAATTGTCGACCGCTGCCCTGGTCATGGGATGACCTTGCGTCCCAGGTCAGGGGCTGATGGTGCTGCATTGCGTGTGAAGGTACTGGGCGGGCGGGATTCCGAAGTTCTTTCAGATACGATTTTACCCGAATCTCAGGGGGTCGCCAGGCCCTCCTCTGCGCCACGTTCCGTCGGTGAAGCTTTAGGATTACGACAGCCTTCGATCATAGTGGTACCTGGATCAGGTCCATTGCCTAATAGTCGCCAACCTCCGACCACCTCGGATGGCTCGCAGGTGTTGTTAATCCCTTCGCCTCCTGCCATCCCTGGTGGATTATTCGGGTCAAGCCCATGTGATGATGTAGCCGTTGCCGATAGCGCAAGTGATGATCTTGAACACTGGTCGGGTTCCGATACTGCGTATGGCTGGGGTGTTCCGGTCGACCCAGGCTTCGTTGATATAGAGGCAACTAAGGCCGGCCTTGTTCAACCAGGCAGTAGTTCTGCACTGGGGGCTATACTACCGGTTACTGCTGATATTGCTGATATCCCCGCTGCTCATGTACAAGTAAACTGCTTGTACGTGGGAGCATACATTTCCACCTCCACTGAACTAACCTACAAGGCTGCCATGCTTCCCTCCAACCCTGACAGGGATCAGTGGCTGCTTGCTATGAAGGATGAGATGGCGTCCCTCCATGCCCATGGTACTTGGGCTCTCACTCCACAGCCTCCTAAGCAGAGGATCCTGTCTGGCAGGTGGTTATTTGTGAAGAAGTTTGGGGTTGATGGTTCTGTGCGCTTCAAGGCACGTTTTGTGGTCCGTGGTTTTCTGCAGCGTCCTGGGCTGGACTTTCATGATGTATATGCCCCCGTTTCTTCTAAAGCAGGTCTGTGGGTGCTCCTTGCTGCCATCACTCATAGGAAGATGTTTGTTCGGCAGCTGGACATCAAGACTGCATTTCTGAATGCTAAGCTAGAACCTGGTCTGGACCTGTGCTGCCACCAGCCTGAGGGCTTTAAGGTACTTGGTCCTAACGGTGTTCCCCTTGTGTGCAAACTGATCAAGTCCCTTTATGGTTTGAAACATGCGCCCAGGGCTTGGAGTATGGATGTCAAGCGGGTTTTGGTTGCACATGGGTTTACTATGTGCAAGGCAGAACCTGCTCTGTATTTTAGGAGGGATTCTATTGGTGGGTGGAGCTATGTCCTGACCTATGTTGATGATTTTATCTGTGCTTTTAGTGAGCTGGATAGGTATGCTTTGCTGATTAAGGCTATGGAGAAAGCTGGCTGGGAGGTCAAAGAGATGGGTGTACCGGTTCAGTTCCTCTCATTGGACATGGCTGTTACACTTGACTCTGACGGCAGGTGTGTTCAAGTCAACCTCTCCCAGCACTCCTACATTGTTGATCTGGTGGAGCAGTTTGGTCTTACTGCTGCTGCCAAGCCCAAGTTTGGTGCCCCCATGGCCAAGTGCACCGTCACTGACCCACCTGGGGACCCCCTGGCCTCTAATGGTCAGTACCTCTCTCTTGTAGGTGCTTTGCTATACCTGGCTACTTGCACCAGGCCTGATATTTCTTTTGCTGTGAGCTACCTGTCCAGGTTTTCTGCTCACCCTACCGTCCCCCTCTGGGAGGCAGCCAAGCGTTTGCTCTTGTATTTGAGGACACATTCCCACCTGGGACCCACTTACACCCACAGCGCTGAGTTCTCTTTTACTGTCTTTAGTGACTCATCCTTTGTTGATGATGGATCTGACAGGAGGTCTCAGACTGGCTTTGCTGTGCTAGCTGGGGGGTGCATAGTGAACTGGATGAGCAAGAGGCAGCCTACTGTTGCCATTAGCTCTAGTGAGGCTGAGTATCAGGCCCTGTCTCAGGCTGCCAGAGAGGTGCAATGGTTGAAGAAGTTGAGGGTGGATCTGGGTCTGACTTGTGGTTTGGTTACCATTCAGGGTGACAACTTAGGGTCTCTGAGTTGGGCCAATGACTGGCAGCTCCTCCCTCGCAGCAAGCACATTGATGTTATTCATCACTGCATCAAGGAGCTGGTGGAGGATGGTCAACTAGATATTGCCTATGTTAACACCAAGGACAACTGTGCTGACCCCTTCACCAAGCCCCTTGATCCTGCTGTGTTCAGGAGGTTTGTCCGAATGCTTGGAATGACCGCTTCTTCTTAGGGTCATTTTTTTTGGTTACATTGGTTTCTTTGGTTATCATTGTTTGGCATTAGGTTCCTATTCCCGGATCGGGTTTTCTATACCGTTGTTACCCATCTTTGATATTCGGTTTTCATCTTTTTCTAACTTGACAAATTTTTGGTTTTTGCCTTGTTTCATTCCTTCATATCACCCTTTAGGTTCCATTTGAAGTTCTCTCGATTTTTCGGAGTTCTTTGATTTTTTTTTTTTTAATTGTTACATATAGTTCTATGTCACCAGTGCCATAGGTGGAGAAGTAGTATTGTATGTCACCTGTGTCATAGGTGGAGTGTCAGCATGAATTGCGGTGCTCTCACGCGTTTTATGACTTGGTGACTACTTATGTACTTCCTTAGAACTATCGGCTCTGCCAGCTTCCCGTAGACTGTGTCATCCTTTGAGTGACTCAGTGACAGCTTCCTGTTGGCTGCGTCACCGGTCTCACTGACACGCGCTGTATTGCCTGTGCCCGGCTTAAGATTCCTGGCTTAGGTTCTAGTCAGGTTACAGGCATCCGCCTCTCCCACCGCTGGTGTCCTTTGGCGTCCGCCTGTCCTTGTAATGCTATTCTCGTCTCCGCATATATATAGATTGGCGCGTCTGCTCACGCAAGCATCTTTGTCCACTCTCCGGAGTGTTATCCAAGCTGATATGAAACAAGGCAAAAAACTAAATAATTGCCAAGTGAGAGAAAAATGAAAACCGAATATCAAAGATGGGTAACAACGGTATAGAAAACCCGATCCGGGAATAGGAACCTAATGCCAAACAATGATAACCAAAGAAACCAGTGTAACCAGAAGAAAAAAAATGACCCTAAGAAGAAGCGGTCATCCCAAGCATTCGGACAAACCTCCAGAACACAGCAGGATCAAGGGGCTTGGTGAAGGGGTCAGCACAGTTGTCCTTGGTGTTAACATAGGCAACATCCAGTTGACCATCCTCCACCAGCTCCTTGATGTAGTGATGAATAACATCAATGTGCTTGCTGCGAGGGAGGAGCTGCCAGTCATTGGCCCAACTCAGAGACCCTAAATTGTCACCCTGAATGGTAACCAAACCACAAGGCAGACCCAGATCCACCCTCAACTTCATCAACCATTGCACCTCCCTGGCAGCCTGAGACAGGGCCTGATACTCAGCCTCACTAGAGCTAATGGCAACAGTAGGCTGCCTCTTGCTCATCCAGTTCACTATGCACCCCCCAGCTAGCACAGCAAAGCCAGTCTGAGACCTCCTGTCAGACCCATCATCAGCAAAGGATGAGTCACTAAAGACAGTAAAAGAGAACTCAGGGCTGTGGGTGTAAGTAAGGCCTAGGTGGGAATGTGTCCTCAAATACAAGAGCAAACGCTTGGCTGCCCCCCAGAGGGGAGCAGTAGGGTGAGCAGAGAACCTGGACAGGTAGCTCACAGCAAAAGAAATATCAGGCCTGGTGCAAGTAGCCAGGTATAGCAAAGCACCCACAAGAGAGAGGTACTGGCTATTAGAGGCCAGGGGGTCTCCAGGTGGGTCAGTGACGGTGGACTTGGCCATGGGGGCACCAAACTTGGGCTTGGCAGCAGCAGTAAGACCAAACTGCTCCACCAGATCAACAATGTAGGAGTGCTGGGAGAGGTTGATCTGAACACACCTGCCGTCAGAGTCAAGTGTAACGGCCATGTCCAAAGAGAGGAACTGAACCGGTACACACATCTCTTTGACCTCCCAGCCAGCTTCGTTCATAGCCTTGATGAGCAAAGCATACCTATCCAGCTCACTAAAAGCACAGATAAAATCATCAACATAGGTCAGGACATAGCTCCACCCACCAATAGAATCCCTCCTAAAATACAGAGCAGGTTCTGCCTTGCACATAGTAAACCCATGTGCAACCAAAACCCGCTTGACATCCATACTCCAAGCCCTGGGCGCATGTTTCAAACCATAAAGGGACTTGATCAGTTTGCACACAAGGGGAACACCGTTAGGACCAAGTACCTTAAAGCCCTCAGGCTGGTGGCAGCACAGGTCCAGACCAGGTTCTAGCTTAGCATTCAGAAATGCAGTCTTGATGTCCAGCTGCCGAACAAACATCTTCCTATGAGTGATGGCAGCAAGGACCACCCTCAGACCTGCTTTAGAAGAAACGGGGGCATATACATCATGAAAGTCCAGCCCAGGACGCTGCAGAAAACCACGGACCACAAAACGTGCCTTGAAGCGCACAGAACCATCAACCCCAACCTTCTTCACAAATAACCACCTGCCAGACAGGATCCTCTGCTTAGGAGGCTGTGGAGTGAGTGCCCAAGTACCATGGGCATGAAGGGACGCCACCTCATCCTTCATAGCAAGCAGCCACTGATCCCTGTCAGGGTTGGAGGGAAGCATGGCAGCCTTGTAGGTTAGTTCAGTGGAGGTGGAAATGTATGCTCCCACGTACAAGCAGTTTACTTGTACATGAGCAGCGGGGATATCAGCAATATCAGCAGTAACCGGTAGTATAGCCCCCAGTGCAGAACTACTGCCTGGTTGAACAAGGCCGGCCTTAGTTGCCTCTATATCAACGAAGCCTGGGTCGACCGGAACACCCCAGCCATACGCAGTATCGGAACCCGACCAGTGTTCAAGATCATCACTTGCGCTATCGGCAACGGCTACATCATCACATGGGCTTGACCCGAATAATCCACCAGGGATGGCAGGAGGCGAAGGGATTAACAACACCTGCGAGCCATCCGAGGTGGTCGGAGGTTGGCGACTATTAGGCAATGGACCTGATCCAGGTACCACTATGATCGAAGGCTGTCGTAATCCTAAAGCTTCACCGACGGAACGTGGCGCAGAGGAGGGCCTGGCGACCCCCCTGAGATTCGGGTAAAATCGTATCTGAAAGAACTTCGGAATCCCGCCCGCCCAGTACCTTCACACGCAATGCAGCACCATCAGCCCCTGACCTGGGACGCAAGGTCATCCCATGACCAGGGCAGCGGTCGACAATTGGGGTTGGCAAAGGGTCTAAGGCATTAACCGCAGACTCAGGCATGTGTCCGTTGATAGCGGAAGGGATGCGAGAAACATACGGAGACCCGTCATAAGGGGATAGCCCAGGAATACAGTTATGATCAAACTGCTCATAGAAGAGTACATCACGACTCTCTACTACCTGGCGCAACTTAGGAACCCAAACAAAATAACCCTTACTCACCAGGGAATACCCAACCAGTCTACCAGATAACGCCCTTTCGCCCAGCTTGTTGCGTTTCTTCCCATTGACTAACGTGACGTAGCAAGGGCAACCAAACACACGCAACAACGACACATCAGGCATAACCCCAAAGAACAGCTCGTGTGGAGTCTTTTCTCCCTGATTGGGCAGACGATTACGAAGGTAACAAGCAGCTAGGAAGGCATAGGGCCAGAAAGACTTAGCTAGTTTAGACTCCAGGTGGATGCTCCTAGCTATAGACTGTAAGACCCCATTGTACCTCTCCACAGTTGCATTCTGCTGTGCAGTGTATGCCAACGATAACTCATGCACTGCCCCAACCGATATCAGCCAATCCTCAAACCACTTTACTATAAACTCCTTAGCCCTGTCAGATCTCAGACACTTAAAGGCAAACCCATGCAGCTGATTCATCCATCTGATGATGATAGTTTGGACTGCTAAGGGAGCTTCATCCCTGGTCCTCAAGCACAATACCTCAGCATAGCCAGAGTATTGGTCAGTGAGGCACAGAATATAAAACTCCCCACGCAGACCCCTAATATGAACTGGTCCCATGGTATCCAAGTGAAGGCGTTGGAGAGGTGCACGGATCTTAGTTTTGCTTTCTTTAGGAAAAGGGAGACGTTTGCCCTTAGTGTAACGGTACAGAACCCTTCACGGGTACTCAGGCCTTCCAGCAAGGCATACGGGTACACCTTACCCGTAAGCCACGTGACGAACGCACATGATACAGTACCATACCCATGTGCTGCTTCATCTCTCACAACGCACACGTTGCGTACATAGACACGAGCTACTCGGAACGAACCCTTCTACTCCTTCCACGAAGACGTTCTTCCCGAGCAACTCCACATCCCCTACTTAGGTAACACCCTAATGTTCTGCTAGCTTACGCATATCGACTACACATAAACATACATCACATAGACTGTTCCACTAGATTAACCCCCCAGGCTGCTAAGTGTATCCTGAGCTGTTACACTGGTAGCGGAGCTGGTTTCGTTCCTTAGGGACCTCACGCATACACATACGCACGCATACGAGTTGTTCTTCGAATTAATCGCACCCGCCAGGACATCCTGTCGGCTTTCTGGCATTTGCTGCTCTCTGTTCCTGCTCTTCCCTGTAGGCTTCGACTTGACGTAGCGCCTGTTAGGCTCTCGCAGTGAACTGTCCTGTTAGGCTCGACACGCCCTAGGCCGCCTGCGACCTGTCTTGCATGGGCATCTTTTCCTAGCCTGCCTACCCCTGTACGGCCTACGCTCTCGATTCTTGCATTCACGCCCTGTCCTTTTGGTCATAGCTTCTAAAGCTCCATTCCCGAGCATCTTGAGCGGGGTTTGATCAATTGGGCAGCATCGGCTCCAGTTGCCACCTAGGCCGTACTTGCTTTAATTAGCGTACTTCACGAGCCTGTCCTGCGACTCTTCCTGCTCGCTGCATCATCTTTTGTTGCTTTCCACCTGCACGTTTGCTCATCCTGTCGCGCAATTCGGTTCGTCTTTGTCCTTCCTGGTCGCCCTGTGATTCGTGCCTTTGCAGTGCTTTTATCCCTCATCGTATTCTGGACGAACGCGTCATTTACAGTTACGCTTGAGGCATTATCAGCTCGTTACGCTCGCAAAATTTACTAGTCCCTGTAGCAGGTGAATTTTTGGCCTCTTGAAGTTGCGAGTAATTCTCCCTCTCTCGCCCACCACTCATTCCTGTCCAGCCTACTGACTTGTTCTGTTGCCTGTGCAGAATGGCATCTCACAAAACAACCAAGGTAAACGACGACGCGGCTGACCAGCCTACGATGTCGGTGGTTGACACTAATCCTGAAGGGATGGCGTCTTCTGACACTGAGCCCGACACTGAGCTCGGTGCTACGCTGGATGAATCCGCATCTGCCGACGCGCGGCCCTCTGTCTCAGTGGGTACGCTGCAGCCTCTGGTTGCCGGCTTCGATGGTCTGGCGGCACCCTCGGGTGCGCCGCCCGCTGCCCCGCCTATGCGCGTGGGCAACGACGACGCCGACGCCGCTGGCTGAGCCTTGTCTTGAGGAGCGCAGCGCTCGCTATGAAGCGGGCGCGGAGCGCAGGCGGCATCAGCATATGTCTGACCACCTGATCGCGGCGGAGCAAATTGGGCAACTCCGCGCGCAGCTCGAGCAGGCCTCCATCGCCAACTCGGCCCTTACCGAGCAATTTATGACGAAGTTATCCGCTAAGGACGCCGAAGTCGCTGACATGGTGCAGCGCCTCGCCGTCTCCAGCGCGGCTACCGAGGCCGCATTGGCCAATGGCGATCCTACTGAGAGGCAAGAGCTGTAAAACAGCCACTACTTCCTCGGCAAGGATCTTGCTAAGAGTCGCAAGGCATTGTCCGACCTCCAGGCCGCTTTCACTGGGGCCGCGGCGATCGCCAAGTCCGCCATGGATGTGTTGTGCACAGAGCTAGCGGCTAAGGAGACCGCGCTCGAGGCTACACAGGCTGACCTTGCTCAATCCCATGCAGGTGAGCACAGTCTGACGCCTGACGAATATAGAACAAACCTGCCTTTCTCGGTTTGTAATCCATTTGATCATATTGAGGACACACCTTCCCGCTTAGGTACACCTCCCAATGTTTTGCCCGTGAATCGCGCATTGTTTCCCACTATGCCGACGCCATTGTCTAACTCGCCACGTCTTTCCCCCCATGCAGAGATCGCCCCCGTTCTCGCTGAGAACGCTCGCTTGACTGAGGTCATCGCGCAGCTGACTCGCGAGAACATCGCCTACGGTAAGCGCCCAATGGCTGCTCCCGCGGCTGCCTCTACCGTCGTCATTACCCACGCAGATGTCATGGCCATGATCGCGGCGCACCAATCTACTTTGGCGCGCAACGAGACGGTGCCGATGGACACCGAGGACCCTGGCGGTTCTTCCAGCGGCGCCGCCTTCCATGGGGTTGGGAACGGCAGGACTGTCGGACGCAAGCATGCGCTTCCTCAGGCCGCTCGTGCGGACGACGCCGCCGCTCAGGACGCCATCGCTGCGCACAAGCAGGCGTTTTTGCGCGGTCGCGAGATCAAGGCGTCTCCTACCTATGCCAAGGCTGCGAAGTCGGATGGTCTTCTCTACTACCACTCCGCAGACCACCCTGTCGCGCCTTATGCCGACGCCAAGTTGGCGGCGCATATGAACGCTTACGCTGACGGGCTCCTCTTTGACTGCGATCCCGAGAACATCTGTGAATCGCTGCAGGCGGTTGATGATCTCCGCGACAGCATGACCCGTTTGTACACGGCATCCAAGATGCGAAAGCAAAAGTGGATGGAATTCATGCCCTTGAACATCAAGGACATCGCCGACAAGGACGCCGCCCTCAAGGGCACTAAGCTGAAGCCCCACTACCCGGCGGCGGAGGCCAATGACGACAAAATGGACGAGACGTTGCCTCGTGCACCTGACAGGCAGGTGCGGGTTGCGGGGAATTCAGGGTTGTTTGATAAACTAGCTATCGCTCAGGTAGCCCCGGCGTTTGATCCAGAACCCTTTCGACTCCCCGACGTCTATGCCCCTTCGGGTGGTCTTAAAATGCAACGTGGTTCAATCCCGCGGGGGGGCGCTACCCCTTCCCCGCCAACAGCACCTACCGCCGCTCCTTTACCACCCGACGGCCCCTTTTCGGTCTCCGACTACTTGTCATCGGACCACGACTTAGCCGATTCCCCAGGTTCGCTCCTCCAGGTTCCACCTGTCGACCCGGCCTCTAATCGCACTCCTCGGGCTACTCAGCCCGAGCACCCAACGACGCCCGCAGTACCTATAGTGGCTTCCCCGCCCGCTGTTAGACCTCGTGCAAAGCGCGCAGCTACGCTGCCCGCAGACACCCCTTCTCCGCCGCGACAGGTTCGCGCGGGCACACACCTGGCCCCGGAAGGCCCGCCAGGTGAACCCGCTGCGCTCCCCCCGATCACCCCTCCTCCCGCCAACCGCGCCACTCGTCACTCTGATCACGACAATGGGCTCGCCAAGCGTGTTACTGAAATGAGAAAGGAATTACGTCTCATTGAACACAAACTGTCGGACAAATGCACTAGGACTAAGTTGCGCCGATGGGTATTCAATGTGGCCACGATCATGGAGCTCCAGTTCGCCGACGGTTACCTTGGTCCGTTCGAGCGCATTGTTCCACATCTGTCGGGCGCATTCACTGGCCAACTCCGCATCACTTACGACGAAGCATGGGCTAGCGATGAGTTGGACGGGTTGGATTTCATGGGAATCGTGGCATGGGCGGAATTGCTCCTCCTGCCCGAGCTATTAACGGAATCACACGTCGCTCTCACCAAACTACACGAAGGTGGTTTCCGCCAAGATACCCGATCCTTGCAGAATTATTACCACGCCATCAAGTCGGAATTTCGCAAAGTCCCCGATCTCACCGATCGCGAGAAGTTAAACTTGTTTCGTACGGGACTCTCCGATGAACTCCGCGCCGGTGCACACTCTCGGCGCGAGTCTGATACTATGTTCGAAACGATGGAGGATTTGTTCCGCTATCTGCAATTGGACGAGGCGAGGAAAGTTGTCGCCGCTCGTGGCAAATCCTTGACGGACAAGCACGATCGCCATCAGAGGGGAAGTTAAGCTAATCAGAAGTCGAGGTATCCATTCAAGCGCCCCGCGGATACTAAATACCCGGGTAAGGACCTTGCATTCAATCGCGTCCAATTTACCAACTCCCCCCCCTCAGATTCTGACACTGATTCTTTCTCTTCGCAGGGACTAAGGACCACCGACGACGGCGGGGAGATGGACTCTCGCCCAGCCAAGAGCCCCAAACTGGCGGCAAACAGTAGTCGCAACCCGGCCGGTGGCCGAGGTGGTGGAGGACGGACGTAGTGCGACGCAGCCGGCGCACAACGGCAAGCTGGGTGGATCGCCAAGGTCGCAGATCCTCAGTTTGCAAGGTGCTGATCGCACGTTCGGGAAAGGCTCTATTAGCCGCGGCGCGGGCCGTGGTGGTCGAGGAGGATACGGACAGGGTGCTGGTCGGGGCCGTTCACAGCCCAGCGGGCCGCGGACCCCCGACTTTTCGGGTCAAGACCCTCAAAACGCCATGCATATGAACAAATCGGTCAGCGTCGGGCAGACCATCTGGCTTCAGAATGGAGCTCGCTGCTTCTTCTGCTTCCGCTACATGAGGACATGTGTGTGGTCGCTGAATGCTGACGGACGCTGCCGCACGCAGGACTTGCCTAACTGGCCGGCCCTCAATGAGACTACGTGTCCCGACTGGGCCCTTGACGGCAACGGTCCCATTCCGATTTGGGAATAGGATCCGGCCGGTCAGGTATTGACAAGCCTGGATCGTGTATTTAGCGACAATAAAGTAGTAGTAGTCGAGCCACTTGAGCTCTTGTTACAAGTTCAAGAGGAACTATTTTCTAACTTGAGCTTAACCCCAACTATTGATGGCATGCGTGTCTCCATCGCAAACGAGTTCATATACGCTCACCCCATTCCGGAAGATGTCGTGTCGGTGTTAGAACACTATTGGGAGTGCAAAAACGATGCACCCTTCGACACATCCGGTATGTTCATCCTCCCAAAAAACGCAAGTAACGATAAACATGTCTCCAGTCTCCTCCAAGGTATGGAGTTATTTAAGGAGTATCAATCGTTCGATCACCATATGAAACCCCGCCCCAAGGGGTCACCTTCGAATAAAGTCGCCATCCAAGTATTGAAATTGAAATTGAAATTGTTACATCCGTGTAGAACCGTTACTCACAGGACGTGAAGTTAAGGACACCATAGCGTAAGCCAGAGCTAGCTATAGTCACCGTAGGACCATCTCAGTAAAAAGAATTACCACCGATGCCTGAACGACAGGCATCGTAGCCCCATCATGCCAGTGCAGCTTAATACGGGGTTTTTTCACCCCGGTTGGGAAGCACCGGCACAATACAGCCGGCAAGACGAAACCTGAGAGGGGGGACGGTCTGTGTGCTAGTCCCCGGGTATCGACCAGGGGTGTGTTTCCATAAAGCGTCTGCACTGTAAAATACTCTGGAAACTAGTAATGGTGTGAGAATGGATTGTGTCCGCCAGTTTGAGGGCACAGGATCTCTGGAGACCAAGAGTGGTCATAGAAGTCAAAAAAGAGGTAGGAATAGTACCAGTTGTACCAACGGTAATGACTTCATAGTGAACAAGGTATCCAGCCGATCGAAGGCCATTTACTAATTCAACATGTTGGGCATGTTTAGTAATAAACTTAGTAGCATGATTAGTATCAGAGCAGTATCCAAGCTCAAGAACCCAGAGTTCTTTATCAGACATACAGGTAGGAGAGTCTATGTCGGGTAGGACGGCAAGATCAGGTCTCATTCTCTTCCAGTCCGCTACAGTAATAGTGGAGGGGCGTAGCCAGTCAGGGAGACGTTTGCCCAGGACCCCCCTGGGTAGGTCCTCTTCCTTGCCAGCGTCCATGATCATTCTGCGAGATCCTAGGGCTCCTGTGCAGATGGCCTTGTGGACGAGTCGCACTGCGGCGTCATGTCTCTTGATGTAGAGCCCCTTGAAAGTCCGGTGTGTGCAGCCTGCCAGGATGTGACCCGCTCCGTCCTCACAGGTGTGGCAGATGGGGCATAGGGAGTTCGTGGGTGGGTGAGTGCTGGTAATATAAGGAAGTTTCCAGCGGAATGCAAGTTTACGGTTCCACAGTCTACCCCAGCGGGCTTTAAGGATGTGGAATTTAGTTTTGTGCTGGATAAGGGTTGAGGTCCAAAATTTGTTACTTGCTTGAGGAAGTTGGTGGGGGGTGTTTTCAGCCCAGGTGGTTGCATAAATCCCTTTAAGAGGGTGTTGACCAAGGTGGCAGCTAGTGGGTAGGTTAGAGGTGATACCTTGTGTAAGGTTAGGTGCTAAAATTCTTGGGGGAATATCTCCCATGGGTGTACGAGGAGGTTGAACTGTAGGCCAGTAAACATTGTGGCGGGGGATTTCCCCAGTGTTATCAGTAAAATTAGTTGAGGTAGGGTGCTCAGCTGCCTTGCGTGCCAGAGTGTCTGCTCTGTCATTTCCAAGGATACCTGTGTGGGAGCGGACTTTACAAAGGGTGGTGTGTGAGCCATGCAGGATGCGTTGAATGAGGTGTTTTTGAATTGATTGCAGTAATTCAGTATGGATGGAACGGGTTGTTGTGGTAGGGTCATGAATCATTTTTTTTATAAGTTGAAGAGAGCAGAGGCTGTCTGTATGAAGGGTAAGAGATTTGTCGTAATCAGTGTTGAGAAGGGCTTGGTGGATGGCTACCAGTTCCGCCCGGTTGTTAGTTTTGGTGGCCCCTATTCCCCCAGGGTTGATGGTGTAGCTTTGTCCTGCAGCCGGGACATATACTGCAGCTCCTATTTTGCTAGGTTGCCCTGGTTTACCTTTTATTAGGCTACCATCTGTGTAGACCTGGAGGCCAGAGGAGGGGGTAGCAAGGTAAAGACAAGGGTGGGTGATGGTAAGAGGAGAGGGAGGAGGGTGCTGGTGGAGTAGAGGTTGCCAGGGATTTTTGGTAAGAGATTTAAGTTTCCGAGGGTAGGTGATGACAATGTCAGTGAAAGTAAGTGTGGAAGGTGGTGTGATAGTAGAGGGCTCCCAGGATGAGGAGAGGCTTTGCATGTAGTATGTCCATTGGTCGATAAAATCTGGGAGTTTAGGAAAGTAAGTAGCTTGGCTGTGGGGGTTGCATATAAGAATGAGGTGTAATTTTTGAGTGGAGGGTGGGGTGTGAGATTTGCTGCCAAGCCAAATTTCAGAGGTAGTATAAAATTCAGACTGTGGTCTAGAGTCAATGTAGTGAATCCAAGAGTGATGGAGGAGAGTTTTGTAAGGGGCAGCAAGGTCATCAGGGAGGAGCATCAGGGTGCAGGTAGGGCTGAGAGTATTTTCAGCATGGTCAGCACTGGCTAGAGCCCACCTTAGAGCTTGGTGTGCTTGTGTGGTGGAGTTGGGAATGTCCACCAGTGAGCCCCCAGTCCAGATGGTAAGAAAGGGGTCTTGGTTGGAGCCAAAGAGCTGGTCAGCAGGGCTGGTAGAAGAGAAGCTGGTGAGGCTTTGGTCGTAGCTAAGCGGATTGGAGGTACGGTGGTGAGTAATGCCCAAGGCAGCTGCTGCTTGGTAGAGGAAGGGAGACAGGATGTTAGTGGCAGCAGGAGCAGCTCTGTATCTGGTGAAGAGGGCAGCTAAGTCAGTGTGGTATGTTCCTCCTCGGGTCAGTTGGTTCCATTTGGTGGGGTGGTGATTTTTAAAGTGGTCGTAGTTTTGTTTAAGAGAGGTGAGCCTGTCGTTGGGAATGTGCCCAAGACAATTACCTGTGGGGTTATAAAGATATGAAGCGTTGGTATGTGTGTGAGTGGATTGGTCATTCAAAGTAGTGAGGATGCCTGTTTGTATAATGTAGGCGGAGGGTGGTTGAATGTCCCAGTCTGGGTGCCTGTCGTGTGTGTCGATGTGTAAAAGTTTGTGAACCAGATTATGATTGTCAGCATTAAATCCTGGGGAGATGGCCCATTGGCCTTGTTGCTGGAGGTTAGTGAGGTGGATGTCCTTCCTGGGATTGAGGTGTGTGGTTATCGGAGGAGTGGTTTTAAAGGTATGGGTTAATTGGTCATATGCTGGTTGTCCCACCAGTTCAACAAGGTGAGCCGCATGGTGAGATTGAGGCTTCCAGTGTATGGTGGAGGTAGTGGAGGTAAGAGGTGTGCAGTGGTGGATGCTGTATCCCATGCGTGTGTAGGAGTTGATATGGTCGTTGTGCATGATGGTTGGGGCCCATTGGACGTGGACAACGGTGGTGGTGGCAAGTTTGTCGTCGTTGTAAGAGCGCTTGCCCCGCCAGCTCGTAATGTGCAGGGCTCTGTATTGAGATCCGTAAGTGAGGTGAAGCAGGCGCGCCGGAGGTGCAGGTGCGCTGCTGGCTGGGGATGTTATGGCCTCGCGGATCCTGTCAGGGTGCGAGGTGGAGGTTATTTTATATGCGCGGTAGAATTTGGAGGAGGAGGAGTGTCGGATCCAAGATTTGCACAAGTGTTGGCGCGCTGACCAGGTGGCGTCACTGTTGGGGCAGCCCCATGCTTGGTGTGCGTGACTGCCTGCGATCTGCGTGGGCCACGCCCACCATAGGTTTCCTTCCAGGTCCCCAGTGGGGTCCGCCTCGTAGTCTGCATCAGTAACGGAGGCGTGAGGTTGGTAGCGCTGGGTGAGTGGGGTGGAGGATTCGATAGGAGCAGGAAATTTAACGTTGTCTGTCGTGTTCTGCGAAATTGCGTAGCCAGGCGCAAGTTGCCTGTGGGAGAGGGGGAGTGGGTCAGAGTGAGTTGGAGGAATGACGGTTTGGAGGGAGGAGAGGTGTGTGGTGAGGCGGTTCAGGGATCGTTTGTGGTGTTTAGTAATTTTGTGTGAAGTAATAAGAGAGAGGTCTGTAGTGCTGATAAGATGAGTTCCCATGGGGGTGACCAGGTCGTGGTATGAGTATATGTCCAGGTCGTGAAAAGGAGTCATGAGTGAGATAGGGATTGCCTGTGGTGGAAGAGGGAGAGAGTGTATGTTAAGTTTGTCAAGAAGTTCTGTGTCATTCCAAGAAATTGTTATGTCAGATTTTTTAATAATTTCCAGCTGGCGGGCTAGGGACATATATTTAAGTTGCTTGCTGGAGAGAGAGAGAGGATCTAGAGTGGTCATGGTGAAGGTTGATTTGTCAAGAAGAGCCCTGGTGAGAATTCCCAGGTGACCTTGGTCGTTCATGGACTGGGTGAGGGCTGTTGCAGTAATCTGAGTATATTCAGTGAGTAGAGAGGGCACCCCTAGTCCTGCCTCTGTTTTAGGGAGGTGGAGTGCTCTTGTCGGAAAGGATCTAGGAAGGGTGCAGCAGAGTTTAACTGTTTTTAATACTGCTCTGTCAATGACATGAATGTCGGTTAGTGAGAAGGGAGCCACTATCATAGGATATTTAATAGCTGCTCTGACACATTGTGAGATTATTCGTAGACATTGGGTGGGGGTTGCCCTATTTTTAGCTTTAGTAAGGATACTCAAGCCTTTGTTGTGGATGGTTTCAATAGTAGAGTGGAGTTGAGTTTTCCAATTAAAGGTAAGTGGGATGTGAACCCCCAGGTATTTATAGGCTTGGTCTGGCGGCTGGTAGGTAGCATAGGAATTTCCTAAAGGAATTTTTTCTAGCCTTTGTTTGAGAGTGTTGTTGTGAGTAGGTTGTGAGGGGTGTGATTTGTGGAGTATGCCGCTAACCACACATTTAGTGGCATTAAGGGGAATGCCCGACCAGATACTAAAAGTTTGAACTTTACCACATTGGATGCGAAGGTCCTCTGAGCTGCCGGTTAGGACGGCAGTATCGTCAGCATACCCCAGGCTGCTAGTGTGGTTTTCATCTGCTGTTGTGGGGGGTAGGGATGCTGCTCTGTATCCTCGTCCTCCAGAACGGAGCCATCTGTGTAGGGGTTCTAGAAAAATAATGAAGAGTAAGGGGGAGAGAGTGTCTCCCTGGATAGTGCCCCTAGTGATGGGGATAGGGGAGCCAGATGTGTTGTTGAGGAGGATATGTGTAGTGGAGTTTGTGTAAATTCCTTTAATTGTATCTATAGTGTCATGGGTATAGCCCAAGTTCACTATGGAAACAGGTTTGGACGTTAAACGACATTAAACGACGTTATATGACATTAAAGCGAGGTAAATACAAGTTAAGCAGGTTAAACCAAGTTAGCTTAAATTATCAAACGTTATTCTCCCTCCACGACACCTCAAAAGGGTCAAACTCCTCGACCCCACCCCTAGATAAGCGTAAACACATATGGAATGCTTACCATGGAGGAGCTCGTTTGTGCAGGCCGCAGTTAGGCGCAGTAAACTTTACCCCGCCCATCGTGCAAAAACTCAATTAGTTAGTTGCTGGAGCGCAGCGCCCTTAGGTAGCATTTCCGGGCGCATGCTGTCTAGCGCTGGCTTCGTCGGTGACTAGTGTAACCCTTGCAAGCGCTTGCTGCAAGCCATATGCAGCAAGCGGCTTGTAAGCCCGCTTGCGAGCCACTTGGAATGTGCTTATCACTCGACTGCAGCAAGTGGGTGTGCAAACACGCTTGCATCCCGCTTGCTATTTGAATGCTGCCCGTTTACTTTCAGCGGGCTAGCTATTAGTGCTTACCACACGTATGCAGGGTGATTGTAACATATCGACAATAGGCAGTGTGACCGACATTGAATTCCTAGACCACCTCTCGGTTATAAGAAGTCTGGTTATATCTCAACCTTGAGTAAATTGCACAACAAGTTTGAACTTGTTCCAACATGTCACGGTTACAGCACATATCTGTATTTTCAGAAGAAGAAGCGAAACCTGTTAGCGAATAATGCTGTCATTATATTTCTTCCAGTACAGTACTTAGGCAGCTTTACAGCTGGAGGCTTGTGACAAAACAGCTTGTGACAGCTGGAGACATGTAAGGTGAGGACTGGAGACCAATGTTAGAAAACTAGGTGTGCCAACAAACCATAAGTTGAAAATATTGTCCTAAGTAGATTTGGGCAGATCCCGCAATTATGCTAGCTTTGTCAACTTCAAATAGGTAAGGTGAGTCTAGAATTCTGGCATCGTACTCAACCTTGTGCACGTCGGAACGTAAACAACCAACGTAGTGTGGGTATCGCACACGTAGTACTGTACAACAGGGCTAGAGGAGTCACATGACCTACATAGCCTTTCCATTGTCCATCCCCTGGAAAATAATGCCTGCCCAACCCATGTAGTCAGCCCCCTGCGTGCTGCCAAACAACTTGATGATGCAAGCCAGGACAAGGGAGTATGCGACGAAATGCTGAGTGTGGTAGATGTCAAAAGCGAGCTTGACACATGTCTGCATGTTGCGCACATAGTGTCCCCATCCAGGTGGAATGTGGACCATCTGCCCAGCAAACTGACAAAGCAAAACAGATCTGCCGGGGAAATGTGCTACGATGGCTGGCCACAACTCTGGGATGTTTGGTGGGGGATCAACACTTTGTAGGCCATGTTTGTACCCATGAGTGTGTAAAAAAGAGTCCATCTCACACATTGCTGATGGGCTCACACAATACCACTCAGCAAGGTGAAGCAAATGGTTGTGCTGACCCTCCACACCCATGGCCCAGTTAAGGGCCTCGGTGCGGTCCACATGTAGTTTGGTCCATGTTAGGGCCACCCCAATCATGATAAGGAGGTTTCCAAACAAGTTTGTCTCAGTTAGGTCCTGAGGCCACCATTTGGCACACTGCCCCGAACTCTCCCTCACGCACATGAAAGCAAGCATGAGCCAGTGGTCAGCACATCCAGCTACTGCTCCTCCAACCGGGTTAGTCTGGACATACACGGGTGGGAACACGGGAGGGGAGTTCAGCCCTGCGAGCACCACCTGTTTAGCAGTTACGTGCTTCGCATTCTTAGGAAGGTGCATGGCCTCCAACAACCTGAGCGGGTCCAAAGGTGACAGCAACTCGATGAGAGAGTCCGTGCTAATCTCCTTTCTACACAAATCATGCACCCCGACCGATCTCTTGCTTGGTTTGACTTTGTCAAGACCTTGCAGAGTCAACAAAATGTCTGCATTCGCACTCTCCTTTCCCAAGCTCCATTCACCATCTAAATTCCCCAACTTCTCTCCAACCCCTGGCACCAAGGAGGCCTGCAAGAGGGCGAGGTGAAGAAGAAGCAGGCTGCGGTCCGCAAGGCATCACGTCAGTTGGCTTTGGCAGAGCTAGAAGAGAACAAGAAGCCCTTAGGGGGCAAGAAGACCAGTGGTAAGAAGCCTCCTCCCGTCCCAGAAAAACGTCCTAGCCGTGCCATTAAGGTTCCTATCCCTGCTGCCGCCACGAAGAGGAGGAAGACTAAGGGGAGTGCAGAAGAGAGCAGTGATGATGATGCAAGTGGTTTGGAGTAGTCGTACTTGCATGTACATACGTATGTATGTACCACCTATATATGTAGGTGGTACATATATACGCACCAACACACATCAGCATACAACCTAATTGTGGGATTGGTTTTAAAACATATATATAATATATAGCTATGTACAACATACCTATATATAAGTGTACTAATAACCGTCCCCCTTTGGCAAGTAAGTCAGGCTCGTGCGATACCCACGCAAGGCATCTGCTCGATTGTGTTTACTACACATACACTTGATTATTGTGACGGTAGTAGATAGAAGTTCCGGTACTGGTATGGACATATGTGTACAAGCATATGTAAGAGCCCCGGCCTCATGTGCGGATACCCACGTAGCATCTTGTACCACACATATATACTTGAATGCATAAAACTTCGCATTGCATGTGTTTGTGCAGGCGGTTTGTGTGTGTGTGTGCGTGTGTGTGTGTGTTTGTGGGTGGGTTGGGGGGGAGGGGTGGTGGGGAAAATGGGTGTGGGCAGTTAGTGAATGTAGACTGCTTATGTGTGGGGGGTGGGTGGGGCGGGGTGGGGGTGATAGTGGTTGACCTGGACAGACGGGGGTGGGGGTGGACGTGTGTGTACACATGTATGTGTGGGGTGGGGGTGGGGGTGGGGTGGGTGGGGGGGAGGGCAGTGGTTGGCACTAGACAATAATGGTGGTGATGGTAGACAGCTTATGTGTGGGTGGGTGTGTGGCGGGGTGGGGTGTGGATAGTGGTTGACCTGGACAGTGGGGGTGGGGGTGGGGTGGACAGTGTGGTGTACACATGTATGTGTGGGGGTGGGGTGGGGGGTGCACCCCACGTGGGGCGGGGGGGGGGCAATATTGATGGTTACATTGATGGTTAGCTTGATTGGTTACATTGATGGTAAGCTTGATTACATTGATGGTTAGCTTCATTAACAGCTGGAGCCTGTTAGCATGGACGGTAATATAAAAATGCATGCAATACCGTATGAATCAACAAAAATGTAACAAATCGGTGCCGCTCGTCCATCTACGATTTTACTACGTTCCCATGTCTCTGAAGTTAACTTAAGTAAGTTAGCGTAACTTAAGTTAACTTGACTTAACTCAACTTAACGTGTGTTACTTAACGTGTGTTACTTAACGTGACTTAACTCAACTTAACGTGTGTTACTTAACGTGACTTAACTCAACTTAACTTGTCCACACGTTAATCAACGTTAATATAACGTCAAATGTCGTCCGTTAACTCTGTGTCAATAACGTGCATAGTTAATCTGTTTTAACTCCCTTTAACGTCCAACACTGTTTCCATAGTGGTTGTGCATAATGCAGAGAAGTTTTTGGTGATCAATCATGTTGAAGGCAGAGCTAAAGTCAAAGTAGGCAGCATAAAGGTCCTGATTGTAGAGGGCAGCATCCTCAATGTTGTGGAGTAGGGTCAGGAGTTGTCTATAGGTACTTTTGTCTTTTCTGAAACCCTCCTGGCAGGCACTAAGAATGTGATTGGTTTCAGAGTAGGTAGTAATAGTGTTGGTAACAAGGGAGGTCCAGAGTTTGGCTACAGCATTGTTAAGGCCTATTGGCCTGTAATTTTGAGGTAAGCAGGGATCTGATTTTTTGTAGAGCATGACTGTGTGGGAGATTTTCCACCAGCTGGTGTTTCTCCCAGGATCCATACTAGCTGCATGAGTTTGTGTATGGTGAGGTGCATTTCCTGTGGGAGGCACATAAGTAGTTCATTAGGTATGCCGTCTGGGCCTGTGGCTTTGTTGGTGGAGAGTTTCTTGATGCAGTCATCATAGGTGGTTGAGGAGGAGAGATAGGTGTACGGGGAAGCAGTGGTTTGTATGGAGTTGGCTGGAGTTTCAAGGTGGTATTTGTCTGTGTGTGTTTCCCATGGAGGGGGAGTGGCATGTCGGGTATAATCATCTAAGATGGGTGGTGTGGGAGGTGACATAAGTTTACCCATGTGTTTGGTCAAAACTTCCAGGAGACCCTGGGTACTGGTGTGCTTTAATGTGTTTATTATGGTAGTTAAGACGTCTGTAAGTTTTAGCAGTTTGTCTGGGCAAGAAAATGCCTGGTGTGCTAGACTTAGTGGGGCAGATGTCAGTCATGATGGAAAGAGCTTGGTGTAGAGTGATCATGAGATGATCTGCCATGCTGTAAGAATTTTCTGGCATGGTGGTTGTGAGTTCTTGTCTAATAGATTGGAGGTGTGCAGATGTTTTATCTTCTCCCAGTAAAGTTTGTGCTATAGTCCAGGCTTTATTTATGTTGATGTGGATGTGTTGAAATTGATGGAGAAATTTATTTGAGATTGCCCCCTTGGCTTTGGCCATGTCCTGTTGCTTGAGAGGGAGTTGCAATTGGGGGGTGTTGGATTGTGAGGTGGTGTGTCAAGGTTGGAGGAGGAAAGAGAGAGGAGGGTAATTTGTTGTTCCAGGGTCAAGTGGTCAAGTGTGTCTCCCATTTGGTGTGTGGTTTCTGTCACCATGGTTGCAGGTGGGGGGTTGATGAGAATGATGTCATCTATCTTGCTGCTGTAGGAGGTGTTGTCTGAGTAAGTATGGGGACGTGGAGATGGTTGGATGTGAATTGAATATTTATTAAGATGCTGGTAGTGAGGCTGATCCTCCAGGTGATGGAACTGTGTTGCTTCTATAAGTAAGGTTAGTAGGCTGCATTCCCGTCTCCCCCCTGCAATATAGTGGTGAGAGGGGTTCTGGGATATGATGTAGTGGATGTGTTCATAGATGCGGGCTCTCTGGCAGGATCATTGCAGGGCATGTAGACACCTAAGATATGAGTGATGTTGTTAATAGTTTGATGAGTGAGATGACCAGCTATGTCAGTGGGGATTTCATGTTTAATGAGGTGTGCAGTAAGAGTTTTTTGATAAGTGGTGATGACTCCAGCTGAGCGGGTAACAATGTTGTCTGCATTGGTAGCTTGCTTAATGGTTTTGCTGCTGTGATGAAGTGGTAGTCAGAGAGGTCTTGTTTGATCATATTAATTATGCCTGTATTGTTGGAGGTGAGTTTTGGTTTCGGTGAGAATAGCAATGTCTGGCTCATTAGTTCGAATATGGTCATAGAGTGTTTCCCAGGATGAGAAAAATGCCTCTGCAGTTGGAAGTGATAATGTTAGTGAGATAGAGTGCAGTTTGCTGTTGTTGAACAGGATGTGGAGTAGTATGAGTAATTTTAAGTCTTTTCGTTGGGAGGGTTTTGGTGGTGAGTCTGGAAGGAGCAGGTTTCTTGGTAGGAGGTTCTGCCCCCAAAAATTCTGCACTGACGGAACTTAGTGAAGTCAGGAAGGACAACTTTGCTAGGTATAGGGAGAGGTGTGTTGTGCATCTGGTGTGTGAAGGTGTGTGAGCGTTTTGCAGTTAAATTATTTTTCTTTGCAGGAGATGTTTTTTGTTTTGATTTGGGAGGTTCCTCATCGTCAGAGACTAAGTAAATAGTTTCTGTGAGGTCTTTTTGATTTAAAGAGGAGAATCTATGGGATCTTCTTGATCTGATAAGGTGAAGTCTAGGAGATCTGAGAAAGTTAGATCTGAGAAGTTATCCTGATCTGGTAAGTTGTGATCTGTGAGTTCTGCAGACCATGGGGAAGTTATGTAATCCATACTGTGGGGAGAGTCAGGATGGTTATGAGTGGGTGTGGTGTTACTAGTAGAGGGATCATGTCAACAGTCTCCTAATAGGGTGGCCTGGTGTGTGGTTAATTCTTCTGGTTGAAAAGGGTTGTGGTAAAAAAATGTTTGGTAAGAGTGTAGATGTGCCCTTGGAGTTTTTATCCACTCTTGTGAGTGGAGAAGACTAGGCCGTTGTGTTCAGAGTTCATGTTCCACCACTTACCATTAATTTGCTTAATGGTGATAGCATGTCCATATCCACAGTTGTAGTGGAGGATAAACCTTGAGCAGCTGGGAGGAAGCCGAGATAAAATTTGCTGTTTTAGTGCTGCCAGGCATAATTCCTGCAGAGTAATTCTCAGATGTGTCTTCAGTTATTGGTGTAGTAGGGGGAGGATGAGATGGAGTATATGTTTGTGAGTTCCTGTGGCCAGTGAGAGAGCCTAAGTGAGGTTTCCTGTTAGCCAGGTAATAGTTGACTAAAGGGATAGTGTAGTTACCGGTTAGTTTGTTGAAATAGCAACGTTCTAGATCCCACTCATGTTGAGTGTAGTTAGTGACGTGTGTGTTGAGGTTTATGGAGAACTGTAGGACCTCTTTGTAGTCCAGGGCCTTGTATCCGAGGTAGGCGTTAATAGAGTGAGCTTGACAGTGACAGTCTATTTGGGGTTCCCAATAGCTAGAGCTGTTTACAGGAGTGGAACGAAGTCTGGAAGTAGGTCTACCTCCCCTAGGAGCTGTATACCAGGTGGGATGAGTCAAGGTTCTGAAGTCCTGAGTACAGGATTTCCTATTAGGTTCACAGCTAGAATTCTGCTTTGCAGAGGAATGAAGAGGAAGGAAGCTGTTCACGATTGACTTATCAATAGTGGGTGTACTCTGTACTGTTGTCAAAAGCTTGGTACACCCTATGATCCAACAAGTAGCCATAAAGAGAGGAACAATCAGAAGAGTGCTATAAAGGTCTATGACTAAAAAGCAGGGGATCATAAAGGGTGCACAATAAATCCCTATGGCTTCTTCCAGACCGTCTTTTTGGTCATCTCCTTCCACTGGTTGTTGGGATTTGAAGGGAATTGGTGGCTTTCCAGGCAGGGAGGTGTTAGTAACTTGGTCCTTACTTACTCCACTTTTGAAAAGACCGTCCTGGGGTCTGTTCGCGATGATCTCGCGCATGATACGGACCACCGCAGCTGCGTCAGTGCACGGGTGTGCGCCGGCAGGAAAGGTCAGAGATTGGGGTGTAGAGAGGGGACCTCCAGCAAGAATGCTAGGGTCTCGTCCATAGATGCCACTAAGTGTTAGCTCATAGAACTCCTCATTGTCGGTGGTGTTGTGCACCGGGAGGATCTTGTATTCGGAGAGCGTGTCAGCAAAAGGATCAAGATGCTGGAAGGTTGACTCTCCAAGGGGGGACGGAGGTTGGGGGGAGGACTTGAGTCTCTCAGCGATTAGCTGGATGTCCCTCGCTTGCTTGATGTATTTAGCACGGTAGGGAGGAGTGGACATCGGCTTCTCTTCACTGTTGTAGATCTCTTCACCCTTGGAACGGATGGTGAAGCGATGGGCGATAAGGGCTGCAGGGGGGTTCGAAATTGCGTTAGTTTTGCAGAGGATGAGAGAAGAGTTGTAGGACACAGTTGTCCAGGGTTGATTGTAAAGTTGGTTGTGAGCATAAGGACTTGTAGCTTCGTCATTGATTAGAGTTGTCGAGGACGACAATGCCATGAAGGGCACAACGGGACTTGCACCCACGCCATGGGAGGCTGTATTAATCGTCAGAGACGATGATGCCACGAGGGGCACATCGGGACTTGCACCCACGCCATGGAAGGCTGTATTAATCGTCAGAGGCGACAATGCCACGAGGGGCATATCGGGACTTGCACCCACGCCGCGAGGGGCGGTATTAGTAGCTGTGAGAGGCTTAGAGAATATGGGGTTTCGAAGATGGCCAGTGGGTGTAGTGTTGAGATGTTTGCAGTGTATAAGGTAGTGCGGTGTGGTAGCCAGGGGAACGAGGTGTGCGGCGGTGTGGTGAGAAGGTGGGAAAGCGAGGCGGGATTTAGCAGCCTGTTTCTCGCGGCGGTTCGATTTCCTATCGATCTTACCTTGTTGCTCCCTGTTTTGTTGAGCTCCCATTGTATACATGCTGGTGGCTGGGTAATTGTTAGGTGCGAAGAAAGATAGGGGAGTGCAGAGAGAGGCTGTTGAAGCGGCGGTGATATTCAAACGGTTGACGAAAAGAAGGATAATGATAAGGTTAATGGCAGAGTTTGCGGTAGGAAGATTTCGTCTGTCTTGTTTGTTCCAGATATTTTTTGATTGGGTAGGGTTTGGATGATTTGTAGGTTTGGCAGAACTTGGTTCAGCGTGAGTCCCAGGTAGATCCTTGGCGCTTTTGCTCTCTGCCCGGAAGCTGCCTGTAGGATCTTGTTGTCCAGGTTGTCCATTGAAAGGAGAGGATATTTTAATTTTGGGGTGATCTCTCACTTTCGCAGATTTGGTATTGAGTTTGTGGACAGGGTTCCAAGCACTGGTGTTGGGGGCTTCGCGTTTCCCTACCTCCCTCCTGCGGGCAATCTGCGCTTGGACTTCTCCAAGGTGGTTCTTGCCCGGAATCGGGATGCTTGGTCGCCGGCAGTTGTTGTTGATCATTGGGGAGGAGAGGGGGGTTAGAGAATTCGGCAAATCTGGTTTGAGTGGACATCTCAAATCAGGAAAGTGCGCGAATTGATGATCATTGCAAAGCCTAGCGTCGTCGCATCCCAATTCCAGTCTCCGCTTATGCGGAGGAGAAGTAGCGCCTACGAAATGTGCTTCGGAAAAAGTGACCTGTCAGGCTTATTTTTTTAGGAAGGTGAACGCCATCCAAGTATGGTATGACCCCCCCGACTCCGAACGGGCCGTCCAAATCAAAAAGGATTGGCATGCGATCAACGACGTGACCAAGGCAGTCTACTTTGGCCCCGCACCTGAGGAGGGCATCCCCAGTCCGGTTGAAACCCGTCGAAAAAAACACTGGTGGTCGGAGGCATTGGATCCCAACGTTCGCGAAAAAAAAATCGCTGCCAGACGGTCAATCAAGTGCATCCGTCGCAATCACGCACAACGAAATACGAATACTTTCCCCGTGCTCATGACGCGAGCCAATCGGGTATACGAAGTCAACTCCGCTGCTGCCCCCGATATGCTACTCAACGCCCGATCTGGAGCGAAGCAATTGCTCACATTGGCAGACTCAGGCGCGACAGGTTGTCTTATGGAAAAGCAAACGGCTGAGGTTCTCGGTTTGCACATCCGCCCTTGGGAAAACGAACGCGACGGATTCACTTGCGCTAACGACGGAATTATCAAAATACGCGGGACGGTCACGCTCCCTATCCACATACAACGATATGTTGGCAAAGTGTTCGTCCATGTCGTCGACAAACTTCCTGGAGGATTAGATCTAATCCTCGGATCCGACTGGATGCGCGACGAAAGGGCCGTCCTAGACTATGATCGCATGACATTGTCGCTCAAGCGGTACGGCTGCTGTTTAACACCTGTAAACAGGCAGCGGGACGAAACGGCTCATTCCTTCTTCACTATGGCACTTTCGGGCAAGTCAACTGATGACCCAGTCATTACTGGTCGCAAGGCAGCAAAGCTTTTAAAGGCTGGCGCTAACCATGTCATGGTCAATGTCCGCGAATCCCGAGCGGATTTACCGGCGTCTAACGTCACTGCCGATGAACGGGCGAAATTGCTATCGAAATTACTGCCGTCCGACGGGCCTTTACCTGGTCCCCCGGTGGCAAGCATGGATTTCGAAAATTGGATCCGCGACAACATCCTTGACCACGACGATAAGACGCTCATCTCGGCCAGCGACCTGCGCGCTCTCCTATGGAAGTATCGCAAGGTCTTCAATAATTTGCCTATGGGGACCCCTAACCATCGAGTTATACCTCACATCATCAAAACGCAAGACAATGCTTACGCGCCATATCGCAGAAATCGTCGCATGAGTCCAGCCGAGACCTTACTATGTGAAGAATACGTCTCCGACTTGTTGCAGCAAGGATTCATCGCCCCGAGCTCGTCCCCTACGGTGCGCCGATTATGATCATAGCGAAACCGGGTGGAACGGGATACCGAGTCGTTTGCGATTGGCGAGCACTCAACAACATCACGATTAAAAATAGGTATCCCCTTCCCCGTATTGACGAGACCATTGATCGTCTAGGTGGAGCTACTTTGTTCAGTTCCCTAGACCTCACGTCTGGTTATTACCAAATACGAATTTCGGACGAGGACGCGCCGAAGACTGCGTTCACTACCCCGATGGGTCAGTATGAATTTAAAGTCCTTGGGATGGGTTTGGCGAACGCACCGGCCATATTCCAAGCGGTCATGAACCAAATATTCGCGCCCTACTTGCACAAGTTCGTCGTGGTCTACTTAGACGATATCTTGGTTTACGGACGCACTCCGGCGGAGCATTTGGCCAACTTGGCCACGGTTCTCCAGGTCCTCCAGGACAACGAAACAGGGGTTAAATTTCAACAAAACAGGGGTTAAATTTCTGGGTCATTACATTGGACGCGACGGAATTAAAGTTGATCCGAGAAAGGTTAGCACAGTCCGTCCCAAAAACGGCGAAAGAGATCGGCTCATTCCTCGGTTTGTGCAATTATTTTCGCAAATTTATCCAAGGCTATTCGTCTCTCGCTGCCCCTCTTCAAACCTTGTCTAACATCAAGGGTGAACTAGGCACCTTGTTCAAACAAGAGCATCTCGTCTCATTCGATGGTCTCAAGAAGCTTTGCTATCCGCTCCAGTCCTCGCGCTGCCGGATTTCAGCAAACCTTTCGAAGTCATTACCGACGCATCTTTGCTTGGTACGGGCGCAGTGCTCTTACAAGATAAACACCCCATCGCCTTCGCCATGCAAGAAGTATATCCCAGCGGAGCTGAATTATACAACAACTGAACAGGAGATGCTAGCGATCGTCCACGCGTTAACCGAGTGGCGATACTACCTCGAAGGTTCCCACATGACATTGGTCACTGACCACAATCCGCTCACGTATTTTGACACCAAAGCGGTCCTTTCTCGACGCATGGGCCGATGGCAGGAGGACCTGGCGCCCTTTAGCTATACTTGGGAGTATCGCGCGGGTCGCAATAATATGGCAGACCCGGTCAGTCGCAATCC
The DNA here is from genome assembly GCA_013435795.1 of Chlamydomonas sp. ICE-L. Taxonomy (NCBI): domain Eukaryota; kingdom Viridiplantae; phylum Chlorophyta; class Chlorophyceae; order Chlamydomonadales; family Chlamydomonadaceae; genus Chlamydomonas; species Chlamydomonas sp. ICE-L. The sequence goes on along the minus strand of JACBWV010000476.1, from coordinate 3,076,368 downwards.
TAACCTCTCTGCCCCCGCCAACGTCCCGGTTGCGCACCAGCTGTTAGTTTTCTCTCTCTTGGTCAGCGAATGCCGGCCTCGATCAAAAAAGCAACGTCCTATTGCAGTCGGTCCTGCGGTCGTGGATATCCTTCCCCGCCCACCGACTGTCCTCCCCGTACCTTCGGTTCCGGTCAAGGAAACGCGACGACGCAGTCGGCATACGCCCGCTGCGTCGACTTCCTCCTCTTCGTCCATCATGGATCGAATTTTGGCTGGATACAAACAGGATTCGAACTTCACGCCGGGCTGCAAGCGTCTCCGCGATAAGTTTTCCAGAAACGGTTACTGGTTCAAGAAGAACAAGTTCGGACGCGAGTTTTTGTGTGTCCCCCTCGACGCAGCCCTTCGCTTGGATATCATCCGCGAAGCTCACGACCCTATTTACATGGGCCATTGCGGTCGCACCAAGACATTGGAGCTAGTCACCCGCACTTTTACTTGGGCCAAAGTCACGGCAGATGTTACTGCCTTCGTCCAACAATGCCATAAGTGCCAAACGAACAAGCCCGGAAACGCAAAGCCTAACGGTACCATGGTTCCCGTGGAAATTCCTGAGAAATTCTGGGAGTGTGTCTCCACGGACCTCATCACGGCGCTTCCGCCAACGTCTTCGGGCCACGATGCCATCGCGGTATTCGTTGACAAACTGTCGAAGATGGTTCATGTCGAACCTTGTCATACTACGAAAAACGCAGAAGAATTCGCTTCCCTATACCTGAATCGTGTCATCCGCTATCATGGTATCCCAAAGAAACTCCTCAGTGATCGCGATGCGCGATTCACAGGGCATTTCGGCGTGGCTCTCCATCGATTAACGACTGCGTTTCATCCTCAAACTGACGGTCAGACGGAACGCTTGAACCGAGTCATCGAGGACATGATTCGCCACTACGTGGGGCCGTACCACGACGATTGGGATAAGTCCTTGGCGCTGGTGGAATTTGCGATCAACAATTCCTACCAAGAGTCCATTCAAAACACCCCATTTCGGGCGTACCTTGGTTACGACCCTACGACGCCGCTCAAGGCTGAGGTCGAATCGAAATGTCCGGCTGCCAACAATTGGTGGGCCGATCACATTGAACGACAAGATCAATGCAAGGCATGCATGCAAGCCGCTCAAGATCGGCAGAAAGCCCATTACGATAAGCGACGAACGGAGGTTTTCTTCAACCTTGGTGATAAAGTTCTCTTGTCCACCCGCAATATGAAGTCCAAGGCAACGGGTAAACCAAAGTTTACGCCTCGCTTTGTTGGCCCCTATACGATTACGGAATGCATTGGTCCACGCGACGAGGTCACCGGAGTCGTCCGGCAAGTCACGGCGTGCCGCTTGGCTTTGCCCAAGATGATGCGTATCCACCCCGTGTTTCACGTGGGTTTGATAAAGCATTGGCGCTCCGATGGCGTTGTCCATGTTGGACAACTGCTTGAGTTCGACTCCGACGGCACTCCAATTTGGAATATCCAATGCATCATGCGCGAGAAATCGCGTGTGATAGGCACATCCAGCAAACGACGTCTCGAATACTTGGTCCGATGGCAAGACTTCGGTATTGAGCAAGACACTTGGGAGCTCGCCAAGGCGGTCAAGAAAAGTGCCCCTCACATCGTCGATGCATGGAAATCACGTGTTACGCCCGTTAGGTCCCGACGTACGTCGAATAAAAGGGCCCATCACCAACCCATCGCACTCGACGCATACGACACGGCGGTCAGATTGCTTTAATCATGAAGCTATCTTTCCCGGAGTACTCAAAAGGGATGTTAAAAGGTTCTCTCCGAAACCAACTTGATTCATCGAGTATATTTTGAGCACGGCACATACGACTACGACTGGTATTCACATCCCACCTTTCTTACGATCAGATGCGGGGTCCGCATCTCTTCTGGAGGGGGGGGAGTGTAACGGTACAGAACCCTTCACGGGTACTCTGGCCTTCCAGCAAGGCATACGGGTACACCTTACCCGTAAGCCACGTGACGAACGCACATGATACAGTACCATACCCATGTACTGCTTCATCTCTCACAACGCACACGTTGCGTACATAGACACAAGCTACTCGGAACGAACCCTTCTACTCCTTCCACGAAGACGTTCTTCCCGAGCAACTCCACATCCCCTACTTAGGTAACACCCTAATGTTCTGCTAGCTTACGCATATCGACTACACATAAACATACATCACATAGACTGTTCCACTAGATTAACCCCCCAGGCTGCTAAGTGCATCCTGAGCTGTTACACTGAGCCTTCTGACAAGCATCACAAGGGATCTTAGCCAGTTTCTGCACCTGCTTGAGTGAGAGGGGTAAGTTCTTAACCATACCCTTCTTGACAAGTCTGCGCATGGCATCAAAGCCGGGGTGACCCAGCCGCCTATGCCACAGCCATTCAGGAGTGGTAGGGATAACAACTCCACCGTCCTCATCAACATCAAGTGCAAAAGCTGGGTAATCGTCAGCACTAAACAAACAGCCACTGGTGGTGTAACAAGGCCTACATGCAAACTTGTAAACACCATCACTGGAGGCAGGGAAGGACCAGAGAACAGAAGAGCCCTGAGTGGCAGTGCAACTAAGACTATCAAAAGAAACCTTGCAGTGGAGAGAATGAGCCACAGCATTTACTGACAGGAGGTTCACCGGACAGTGAGGTATGTAGAGAACATCAGTTAGAGTGATTGATGTTGGTAACCAATCACTACATAACTCAATGGATCCCATACCTTCTGCCCGTTGAACCACTCCATCACCAAATCGAACTGATGGCTGATTCTGAGAAACATTAAACACAGTGAACAAAGACCTATCACCTGTGATAGACATTCCAGCTCCAGAATCCACATGCCAGACACCCTCAGACAGGCTCGGGCTACACACATTAGAGAACTTCGAGGTGCAGGAGAATAGGACAGAGCTTACCTCCTACTTCTGCATAGCAAACCCATCAATCTGAGCCTGCAAGGAGGACATTTGCCTTGGAGTAAGCGTACCAGGAAGGGCCAGGTTGACAGGCATCGGTCCAGGACGCGATGCACCATCCCTGTCCCTTTTCAGGTGCGGGTACTTCGTCCAGCAGCGTTCCTCCGAGTGACCATCCTTATGGGGGCATGGTCCCCAAGTGCATTCCAGGCGCCTCTTGTTAGACCCAGAAACACCACCAGTTTTCTGCCGCCGCGGAAGTGCAGCATTGGCAGGAAACTGGGGAGTGTTCCGGGACCAACCAGGGTGCCTGGCATCAGACTGAGGGAGAGCTATGTTCAGAATGTCTAGCTGCCTATATTCCTCTACACAGGACCAGTACTCAATAGGTTGCTGGTTGTACAGCATGATACCATACTTAATCCGCAGCGATTCGAAACGGGGCAGACTCGCACCTTGAACTATGATGCCCATGGCGTGACGCTGAGTCTGCGGAGACCCAGCACTGCGGAGGTCAGTGCACACACCGCGAACCCGACGAAAGAAAACGTCAACCTGCTCATGAGTGCCCATGACCGAAGCAAGATACTCTTTCAGCAAGAGAGGGACACGAGAGGCAAGGGCATCAGACTGCTGCCTCCGGATATGCAAAAAGATATCCCGAGGTGAAGCAAAGTCTTGGTATACCTTGACTAAGGCATCCGTCATGTTGGCAAGCATCATGGTTAAGATCATGAACTGTTGACGGGGCAGGGGCAGTGCACTGAAACCCAACAGTGCAGGATCGACACTAGACACACCATGAGAGGCCGAAGTTCCAGCAGCAGGAGTAGCAGTCCTAGGAGCTAAAGACTCACGAATCCCCAGGAAATACTCAGCAGCAAGACCAGCGTCATAAGTGCGCTGGTCATCTAAGTTCTTGATGAGAGACAGGGACCGCGCAACACCCACAATGAGCTCGAAATCAGGACGAACAGGACAGAAAGGGAGGGGCACCTTCACGTACTGGTAACCCCGCAGGTCATTATTCCTACGCCCAATGCCACCAAAGGTCACACCATTATCAGGAGGGTAGTTGATCCCTGACATGACCGGTCCCAGAAAAGCCCGACACTCTAGACCCAGCTCAGAGTATGCCATCACGCGCTTAGTGCGACCCTTCCTATCAACATTAGCCTGAGTGGCTTTCATATCCATCCTACCGTACAGAGTGCGGTCCAAGGAGTCCCCATAATGGTGCTCCTGGCGGATACGACGACAGTCCTGCAACCGCAGGAGCAGAGGAGGTCCTCCAGTAAGCAGATGCTCCCAAGACTCGCATGACAGCGAAGGAGACACAGAAGGCAGAGGGCCAGGAGCAGGTGGCAGCTCTACCGGCGGAGGCGGAGGCGGAGGGGGCTCCTGCGAAGTGCCAGCAGAGGATGCGCGGACAGCTGTAGCAGCAGCCTCCCGAGCACGGGTATGGTAGCCCATGAGAGCTCGCTCAGAAGGGTTGCGGCCAATGTTCTGCTGAGGAGCCAAGGGACCAATGGACGAAGAACTCTTCAGCAAAGACGGCTTGGCCACATCCGGTAGGTCCGGTGAAGGAGGCGCAAACAAAGGCGCAGACGCAAGCACAGGCTTGAACTCAGGGGAAGGCTCAGGCGAAGGTGCCGACTGATGCTCATACACTGGAGAGACGGTGGAAATGAACACACGAGTAGCAGTGGAAGGAGTACCTCCACCGAAGTCACCACTCATGGCACTCTGCAGGTCCTCATCGTCATCATCATCATCATCATCATCAAAGTCATCATCGCCAAAGTCATCATCATAGAATCGAGCCTCCGGTGGCGGAGGCGCCCTTGCATACTGGATGATCTGAGTAGAAACACAGCAGAGACGCATCAGAACGTCCTCAACCTCAGGAGAGAGGCGTTGGACAGTAGCAGAAGGAGCCGCAAAGTTGGAGGATTGATTGGGGGGGGTTACTTCCACGATGGCGGAAGGACTCTCATGACCGCTAGCAGAGGCCGCTGGCGCACAAACATCTAGCCAATCATTAAGAGGAGCCGGGTCCTCCGTTGGAAGGACTCGGTCGCAGCCATTGCTGATAATGATACTGCGCATCCCGCGCAGCCAAGAAAGACCATTCGACTCATGGAGTTTCTCGAAGCCGGCGGGAGGCCCTCTAGGAAGTTGCATTGAAAAGCAGTGGTAGAATGAAGGACCGTATAACCTGTCAGCTTGAAAACACTCCAGAGAGTGGACAAAGATGCTTGCGTGAGCAGACGCGCCAATCTATATATGCGGAGACGAGAATAGCATTACAAGCACAGGAGACCCATCAAGGGGCACCAGTGGAGAAAGGGGCGGCAGCCAGGAACCTAACAGGGTACAGGCAAGACCGGTGACGCAGCCAACAGGAAGCTGCCACTGAGTCACTCAAAGGATGACACAGTCTACGGGAAACTGTCACAACAGGAAGCTGGCAGAGCCGATAGTTCTAAGGAAGTACTTAAGTAGTCACCAAGTCATAAAACGCGTGAGAGCACCGCAATTCATGGGTTAAAGGGTTAAAGGAAGGAATGAAACAAGGCAAAAACAAAATTTTGCCAAGGTAGAAAAGGATGAAAAACCGAATATCAAAGTTGGGGAACAACGGTATAGAAAACCCGATCCGGGAATAGGAACCTAACGCCAATCAATGATAACCAAAGAGACAGATTGAAATATCGTGTGAGAGCAGCACACGAGAGAATCAAAGCCTAAAGGACGCAGACAAGAGGACACTAAAGTCCACTATGGAAAAAAAACAAAGTCGATGGAAAATCCACTACCTTAAAAACTATTATTAGCATAGAATTCATGACTAGGTTGGGATGAAAAAACCATGATGAACTGGTTTCTTACTCAAAGATGGAAGTAAGAAGATTTATGAAAGTTAATTATCATAAATCCCCAGTTACGGCACTAAATAAAACATTCTAGGAGGTGGGGATCGCACCGCAAAGAACTCATGCACGCAAGACAAACCAAGCGCCTAACCACAAGCAAACCAAACCTGCAGCAACTGAAAAAATCCAAAGGATGCGAAGTTAAAATTTTCAAGGAACTCGTAACCAACAAAGGAAACACAGTTCAATGAACAATAGAAGGTTAGATGTACAACCATAGTACATAAAACCTATGGTCCACTTGAAAAATAGTAAACGCATAAAAAGGACTTAAAAGAATTTACTGCAAAGGATGGACTGAAAGGGCGCTTGAAATACACTCGGAAAACAAGAAAGAGGTGAGCGGCGGTACATCTGCAAGTACAACTGCAAGATTACCCAGCCCACCAATTTACAGTAAAATCCGAAGGGAAACAACTACTACACTCCACAAAAAGTTCTAATCACTGGAGGGGCTGGTGATCTAAAAACAGTGTGGAGTAAAAAGAAATAGCTAATCTATGATGAGCTCCACCGATTGAACCATCTGCCTATGGAACTAAGAAACAGAAACCATCAAGACGCTATAACGGTGGTCTGAATAAATCACCACCTTCCACCAAAACCAAAAAAGACAGCTAAAAGGAAGCTGCCTAAACAAAGCGTCGAAACGCTCCACCACTCTAGACTACCCTATAAGACAGTCTAGGCGGTGCTGAGGAATAGGCACCCACACATAGGGCCATGTTAACCTACGTATGAGAACCAGCAGCACCTAAAACAATGAATCCTGGGTTGACTGTAACACCCCAGCCATACGCAGTATCAAGCTAGACCAGTGTTCAAGATCATCACTTACACGTTCGGTAACGGCTACATCATCACATGGGCTTGACCCGGATAATCCACCAGGGATGGCAGGAGGCGAAGGGATTAACAACACCTGCGAGCCATCCGAGGTGGCCGGAGGTTGGCGACTATTAGGCAATGGACCTGATCCAGGTACCACTATGATCGAAGGCTGTCTGAATCCTAAAGCTTCACCGATAAAACATGGCACAGAGGAGGGCCTGGCGACCCCCTGAGATTCGGGTAAATGATAGTTTGGATATACAACTCCCACCCGCCCTAAAACTTCACACACAATACAGCAAGATCAGTCCCTGGTCTGGAATGCAATCTGGATACATCCCAGCCAGTACAGCCAACAACAATTGGGGTTGTTAAAGGGCGTAGGGAATTACCGGCGACACGTAACATATCACCGTTTGATGACAGGAGGGATGCAAGCGGGCACGGGGACCCATACTAATGGGAGAGCCCAGGAAGACAGTTTAGACTAACTGGAGATAGAGAGTACATCACTACTCACTACTAACTGGCGCAACATCGGAACCCAAACGTAAGAACCCTTACTCACCAGGGAATACCCAACCAGTCTACCAAATAATGCCTTTTTAACTAGCTTGTTGCGTTACTTCCCAATACTAAGGTGACATAGCGAGGGCAACCAAACAAACGCAACAACGACACATCAGGTGCAACCCCAAAGAACAGCTCCAAAGGAGTCTTGTCTCCCTAGTGGTACAGCCGATTGCGAAGATAACACACTAGCACTCTGCTGAGCAGTGTCATCATCAACAACTCATGACTGCCACAACTAATCGAGATCAACCATGCCTCTATACCACTTAACTAAAAATTCCTAAGCCCTATTAGAACTCAAACACTTGAACCCAAACTCACGTAGCTGATGCATACACCTAAAGAGGGAACCAGGGGCACGGTAAGACAAAGTAGCGACCTCTGTCGAACCACGGAACGCACCCAGGGGTCCCAAGGATCCTAAGAGAGAAAAAATATCCACCAAGATATCATGCCAAATAACCTCCACGGCCGCTGGACTAGGGCCAGGACGGCGTCCACTTCGGCCTTTAGCATGGGCGAAGTCCGGCGCTGCGAGACCTGGGATCACAGAAGGTGGGGAAGCGTTAGGTCGAAGTCGAGATTTGAGGTATGGGAAAAAGGAGACGAGGGTGAAAGTGCAGCAAGTCGCACCTGGTGCAGAAAATCGCACCAATGGCAAAAAATCGCAAATCGCAATGGCAGAATTCGAAAATTTATCGCTAGGATGCGAAGAGCAGAGCCGAGGCATGTAAAGGTCCTAATATCCCGCCGTCGATGATCAGTCAATCCCAAGTCCCCCCCTCTATCGCTCGACTCCCCCAATTGGGGGGTAGAGGGAGCAGCACCCGTAGTGGTGCTGACCATACCCCCCTGTTTCCTACCACCTCCAGAATCTCCAGGTCCAGACGCGTAGGTCGTCCTCCTCTGGCGAACCCTACGGCAGTGCCGGCGATCCGCCAGCTTGATCGAAAAAATTCTCCAGAAGGTAGCACAGAGCCACTAGAGCGCAAGCTCATGCCAATAGCCGACCGTCGGCTGGGCAGAGCAAAGGGGGCACAGACGACGTAGACATCAGTAGGGAGCTTGGTCGGCTTGGCAACCTCCGGTATGCAGGCAGAGCCTCAAACACCGGAGATATGATAGCGACGTCAAGGACGCGAGCAGACGAAGACAGGGTGTCTCCACCGATGTCCAGGCTAGTCGCCGACTTGAGTCTGCACGTCATAGTCATCTACGACAGACGGGAGGAGGCGACAGACGGCAGGGGAGGAAAAGGAAGAGAAGATGGAGGAATGACTGGGGGGGGGTGGCTTCCACGATGGCGGAAGGATCCTCATGACCGTTAGCAGAGGCCGCTGGTCGCGCAATCGTCTAGCCAATTTGTCGTCATGTCAGGACTTCGGAACTTCCAGAATGAAGCTCGTTGAAGCCAAGTAGAGGACGACGCATAAGATGCATTTCAAAGCAGTGGTACCACGATGAGCCCGATAACCTATCAGCTTGAATACACTCCAGAGAGTGGACAGAGATGCTTGCGTGAAGCAGACGCGCCAATCTATACACAGAGACAAGAATGACGTTACAAGCACAGGAGACCCATCAAGGGACACCAGTGGAGGAAGGAGCGGCAGCCTGTACCCTAACAGGGTACAGGCTAGACCGGTGACGCAGCCAACAGGAAGCTGTCACTGAGTCACTCAAGGATGACTCAGTCTACGGGAAGCTGTCACTACGGGAAGCTGGCACAGTACTGGCAGAGCCGATAGTTCTAAGGAAGTACATAAGTAGTCACCAAGTCATAAAACACGTGAGAGCACTGCAATTCATGCTGACAAGATATAAAAGAAATACGATGACTAAGAGCTGGTCTGCTTCGGTCAAGAACTTGGACAATAAGATTATTTAGGTCAAGACTAAAGGGTAGGAAGCACTTGGAAAGTCTCGAGGTCAGTAAGTCACTATATGTGGCTGTACATTGGTCAGGCTTGTCAAGAGATCAGATGTAAGGTAATCTGGACTGTGGCAAGGCGGGCTGGCACAGTCAAGGTGGTAATCTTATCTAAGAACTCTAAATCACTGGCCTAGGTTGGTACAGACTTAAACTAAAGTAAGTCTATAAGGGGAAAGAGAATTTATACGGTCATACCTGAGGTCATCTAACTTATTCCCCCTCTAATTGGGAAGTCGAGATCCTGCAAAGACTTGTCAAATCAAGATTGACATCAGGATAACTAAATCAGAGACTGGCAGTGTGATACATCCCACCTAGAAGTCATTTGGAATGCATAAGGTCAGCATACTATTCCCCCCATAATTTGGGGGCTCTAAATGGATCCACAAATTACGGATGACATTATGAGAAATAACTTAAGGTAGACATCCTCCGCTAGCTCAGAACTAGATGGATGGATGGATGGTGGATTGGATGGATGGTGGAATGGATGGATGATTGATGGAATGGATGGATGGATGGATGGATGGATTGGATGATGGATGGGATGGAATGGATGATGATGGATGGATGGATGATGGATGGATGGATGGATGGTGGATGGATGGATTGCTGATTTATGGATTGATGGATGGATGGATGGATGGATGGATGGATGGATGTGATGATGGGATGGATGGATGGATGGATGGATTGATGGTGGATGGATGGAATGGATGGATGGATTGGATGATTGATGGCTGGATGGATGGATGGATGGCTAGATGTATTGATGGATGGGGATGTCTGGATGGATGGATGGATGAATGGTTCTTTATTGCTGGGATGGCAGGATGGAGTGGGATGGATAGATGGAGGATGTGACTGGATGGCTGGATCTTATGGCTGGCTGGACTGGCTGGCTGGCTGGCTGTGGCTGGCCTGGCCTTGCTGGCTGGCTTGCTGGCTGGCTGGCATGCTGGCTGGCTGCCTGGTGGCTGGCTGGCTGGCTGGCATGCTTGCTTGCTGGCCCTCCGCGGCTTGCTGGCTGGCTGGCTGGCTCCGCTGGCTCGGCGCTGGCTGGCTTGTCTGGCTGGCATGGCTGGCTCGGCGGCTGGCTGGCTGGCTTGCTGGTCTGGCTTGCCCTGCTGGCTGGCTGCTGCTGCTGGCTGGCCTGGCCTGGCTTGCTGGCTGCTGCTGGGCTGGCTGGCTGGCTTGGCTGGCTGCTTGCTGGCTTGGCTTGCTGGCTGGCCTGAGCTGGCTGGCTGGATGGGCTGCTGGCTGGCTGGCTGCTGGGCTGGCTGGCTGGCTGGCGGCTGGCTGGCTGGCTGGCTGGCTGGCGGGTCTTCTGGCTGGCTGGTGGCTTCCTGGCTGGCTGGCCTGCTGGTGGCTGGCTTGGCTGGCGGCTGGCTTGCTGTGCCTGGCTGGCTGGCTGGCTGGGCTGGCTGGCTGGCTGGCTGGCTGGCTGCTGTCTGGCTTGCTTGCTGGCTGGCTGGCTGGCTGGCTGGCTTGCTGCCTGGCTGCTGTCTGGCTGGCTGGCTGGCCGGCATGGCTGGTGGCTGCTGCTGGCTAGCTGGCTGCTGGCTGCTTGCTAGGCGGCTGGCTGGCTGGCTGGATGGCTGGCTGCTGGCATGGCTGGCGGCTGGCTGGCTGCTTGCTGGCCTGGCTTGCTGGCTGGCTGGCTGGCTGGCTGTCTGGCTGACTGGCCCTGCTGGCTGGCTGCTTGCTGCCTGCTTGGCTGGCTGGCTGGCTGTGGCTGGCTGGCGGCTGGCTGGCTGGCTGCTTGCTTGCGTGGCTTGCTGGCATGGCTGGTCTTTCTGGCTGGCTGGCTGCTGGCTGGCTGGCTGTTTGGGCTCGGCTGCTGGCTGGCATGGCTTAGGCTGGCTGGCTGGCTCGGCTGGCTGGCTGGCTGGCTGGCTGGCTGGCTTGCTGGCATGGCTGGCCTGGCTTGGCTGGCTGGCTGGCTGGCCTGGCTGCTGGCTGGCTGGCGGCTGGCTGGCTGGCTGGCTGGCTGCTGGCTGGCTGGCTGGCTGAGAACTGGGCTGCTGGCTGGGCTGGCTGGCTGGCCTGGCTGAGCTTGTGCTGGCTGGCTGGCCTGGCTGGCTGCTGGCTGCTTGCTGGCTGTCTGGCTGGCTGCTCGCTGGCTGCTCGGCTGGCTGGCTGCTGGCTGGCTGCGCTTGCTCCGCTGGCTGGCTGGCTGCTGGCTTAGCTGCTGGCGTGGCTTGCTGGCTGGCTGGCTGGCTGGCCTGGCTGGCGGCTGCTGGCCCTGATGGCTGGCTGCTCGGCGGGCGGCGGGCTGGCCCTGGCTGCTAGCTCCGCTGGCTGGCCTGGCCCGGGCATGGGCTGGCTGCCTGGCTGGATCTGGCTGCTGGCTGGCTGGTGGCTGGATGGCTGGCTGGCTGGCTGGCTGGCTGCTGGCTGGCTGGCTGGCTGGCTGGCTGGCTGGTCGGTCTGCTCGGGATGGCTGGCTGGCTGGATGGCTGGCTGGCTTGCTCGGCTGGCTTGGCTCGGCTGCTGGCTGGCGGCTTGCTGGCTGTCTGGCTGGCCTGGATGGGCGGCTGCTGGCTGGATGGCTGGCTGTGGCTGGCTTCTGGTTGTGGCTGGCTGCTGGCTGGCTGGCTCGGCCTGGCTGGCTGGCTGGACTGGCTGCTGGCTGGCTGGCTGCTGGCTGGCTGGCTTGTTGCGGCTGGCTGGCTGGCTGCTGCTGGCTGGCTGGCGCTGCTGGTCTGGCTGCTCGGCTGTCGGCCTGGCTGGCTGCTGCTGTCTATGGTGGAGTGGCTGGATCGTGGCTGCGGAGCTGGATGGCTTGATTGATGTGATGGCTGATGGAGGATGGCTTGATGTCTGCTGGCGTCTGCCTTTGCGAGAGGTACTGCAGCGCGCCTTGCCACTTATCTGTTGAACCCATTTTGAACTGACCTGGTCAGGTGCAAAAGACTGCTTAAAACTGTGGAACGTTTCCAACCATCTTCCCGAAAGTTAAGGCCCGGTTAGAGGTCGAGTCTAAACCCTCCGAAACACAATCCTTAACCGGACCCCCAACCTATAATAGAAACAAGCTGTAAGTTGATAGGACGTATGGTCATTGCCGTACAGGTCCCGCTTGTCGCGACAATTGTCGTCGGGTCGGCTGTGTTTACACACGCACAGGTTAAACCATTGCCGTATTTGCCGTATTTTAATATTTGCCGTATATGCCGTAAATCTACGAATAAAATATCTACGCCGTACACGTTGTCTGAACCCTTATATAACCCTGAACCAGTCCGAACGAGAAAAAGTTCACAAACTCTACTTCCTCCGCAGATGGCTGGAAATCAGGAAAGTTCCAACTAATACGCACCCTGGGAACATTCAGTCCATCTTCGTTGTCTACTAATCTTCCTCAAGTCACGCCGATTTGTCATACTGATTCATTGCTTGGTTGCACCCCTGTTGCTATAATAAATTCGTGAATCATGGCCCAGGAAGTAGACCAATTGGTGAGAGAAGCAGCGCCACGTCGCCTGCCCTTTCTGCGCGACTCCTTCACTGTGCCAGAGCTTCTTTTTCTCGTCAGGGCTAAAATCGCTTGATTGTTGGTCCCTTACCCACTTTTGTTGGACCCTTCGCCTGCACTAACCGTCCTGCTCCGCTCTACTTAGCATTCCGCATTGCATGATTTCTTGCATGCTTGTGCCTCCGCTGTACAAATGCTTTACGATTGGCATTAAACTCTCCTGCTCTCTCCCTTTCCTCCAACTTCTCCGTTCGGCCTATTGCTATTCTTGCCTCCTCGCTGCCTGATATCACCTTGGTCTTTTTGTTGTCGAACAGCTCTTGAAACATGCCTGCAGATCCCACGTATTGAAATAAATTTGCCCAATTCACTTCGTTGCGCAGGAGTATGGTCTTGTCTCATTTGCGGGCCAAGGTGAGCAAACTCTCATCATTCGATGCCGCTGAACGGGCACCCCCCTGGGCAACCTGCTTTATTTATCACATTCCTGGGTTCTGAATCGGAATGCGCCTCAATGAGAGTAGGGGCGACCGAGTTCCGGTACAGTTTTGAATAATCGAATGCCACGTGAATTCTCACGAGATTTTTGCCATCACCCAGACCAGACCGAAGCATTGCTGTACTTGGCAGACACCACTGCCTTGCGCGGACAGCATTACGATTGTGTATAACCTGACGTTAGCAAAGCCGTACTCTAAAACAACTGGACTCGTTAGCATGCAGCTTGAAAGGGCCGAGGGGGACCGGGGTAAGATAAAGCCTCAGGGTGTTTACTTTTCCGATGTCTCCGTGGCAAGTCCTGTCAATTTTTCGCAAGCGACGCGGGAAATTGGCGGAGTCTTTTGGCAACGGAACGAAAGGTGGCAACGGACTGGAGCTGACCGAAGCCAGTTAGTTGGCTAACGTGCCAGGCTTCAATTTTTCGTTCGTTCGGTCGGTCGCGGTCGGTCGGTCGGACAACTAAACGGACACCGGGGTAACCCTGGGGGCTCCCGCATCCTTGAAGAGGGGCTCCGCCAAAAGCCAAAAGCAATCGCGAAGCAATTTCCGGAGTTTGCATCGTAATTTCGCATCCTGCCATGGTCTGTGGCGAAAGCTGCCCGGAAGTTCCGAGGGGAAACGATCGTACGTAACCGTACTGACCTTCAACAGAGCACAGATCGGGCCAGGGAATCGATCAGTTGCCATACAATTGTGCCATCCATCAAATTGCCTGAAGATGAATTGTCAGGAACTGCGTGATTCTGCCTCTCGTTCGGACTGCTGGGGGTCGGAATGCCAGTCTCTAAGGTCTGGACATGGCTGGCATGGTGCTTGTGCATGTCAAATGGGTGACATTCTTAACTTCCACACCAAATCCACCTGGGTAGAATATGCTGGGAGAGTGCAAACTAGTGATCTGCTACTTGGAATAAGTTCCAACTTACAAGAGACTCCTACAACTGAAGATGTGCCATGTTGGGCACATTTTTGGTCAAATTATACGATTTGTGCCAAATCCCATCTGAAACCCAGATCATGAAGGTTTGTCTTTTTCAAAAGTGTGATGCATCTTAGATAAGTGTGTAGTGAAGTCGAGGTTCAAATTTTGGCTCAAAAAGGGGGGGAATATAAACTTTTTGCCCCATTTTTGTCTATTTGGGGCATGTTGAGGTCACTATTTAAAGGTGCTGGTTCAGGCCCCACTGGCACATTTTTGGCGATACTTCACCATGAGGTTGTCAAATAAAACTCTGCCAAAAATTACCCGGTTCCGTTCGAACCAGAACTGGCTTAGAGACATGCCAAAGCGTGTAACCAAATCTGGCCCTAGCTTACACCCCCCCGATGGGGACTTGTTTCCGTCCTGGGCTGTCACTTCTGCATACAAAAATCAAAGAATTATCCTAGTTTAGGAAATTGAATAGGGGTGGCATGGTCTGTTGGCGTGTCTGGTCCTGCATTGCTCTACCCAACATGGCACTTTTGGGCCTGCCTCCATACTCAAGCCTGTCTCTGACCCCGCCCTGCTCTCCATCTCAGGAACCTATGGATCGGTGTGGAAGTGTGTTGTCCATGCTACACAAGAGCTTGTGGCGGTAAAGAGATTTGATGGTGGACAAGGTAAGAAGCCGATGATGCTGTGTGTAAGTATTCCGGGAGTATCTCTCTGGCACTTGATAGAAGATCTCCTCACTCGGGAGTCTAGTAATGATCACGGCTGGTGGGGGCGTGGTATTAAGGGAACCCGGCGTACGCGGGTAAAGAACGGTCTACCACCTCAACTGGACCTCAAACGGACTCCTCACTCGGGAGTCTACAGTAATAATAAGAGGGCTTGTGATAGACACCCTATCGCTGCACTGCTGAGTTTCTTGCGTATGCCCTTTGCTCAGCCAAAGAATGGTTGGAAGTCCGGATATATAGATGGATGGATGGATGGATGGATGGATGGATGGATGGACGAACGGACAAATGGGTAACACTAGGGGCTCCCGTTCCCCTGAAGGGGGGGCTCCGCCAAAAATGGAGACGCTGATCAGAAAGATAACGGATCAATTTACGAAAGAAAGAATTTATGGTGGATCCGCTCTTGTGGAGCAGTAGCAGTTGCGGCTGCTGGCTCACACTACGTTCGTACTGCAAATAGATGTATACCAAGAAGCTGCTGTTCGATTATTGCCACAATAGCTCCGAGGAGTCGACAGGCTGGTCGCACAAGATACGCCCAACGTCAACGCCATGCTGTCAAGGGTAGGGTTTGTCTTTCGTCGGGCTCGAGTTCGTCGGATTAACAGCTTGTTTCTATTATAGGAACCGGTTAAGCGGCGGTTAAATTCGTTATTTTCGGCGCTAACTGGTGTTTGGTCGGAAACACAAAAAGTTAAGGTCCGGTTAAAGACCAACCGTCCCGGTTAGTGCAATGGCGCCCCCCCCCCCCCCCCCCCCCCCCCCCCCCCCCCCCCCCCCCCGCCATTAAAGAAAGTTAAGGGGCGGTTAAGTTCGGTTGATGAATGAGATATGGTGACGTCACGAAGTTGGAGCGCGCCCCTTAAAAATCACGCTGCTTTGGAGTCCCGCATCCTTCTTTCTTTCTCGGACACTCATCATTGATCGCACAGTTTCTCTAAGATGGATTCGCAGCAGCAGGGCACCGTCCCTGCCACGCAATTTTCGACTGATTATCCTGAGGCAACCAGCAGCGGCCAGAAGTGGAATAAACACTGAAATCAGCGTCTGAATCGCGAGGGAGTGCTGCAGAGCGCATTTGCCACGTTGACCCATTTTGAACTGACCTGGTCAGGTGCAAAAGACTGCTTAACTGGTGGAACGTTTCCAACCATCTTCCCGAAAGTTAAGGCCCGGTTAGAGGTCGAGTCTAAACCCTCCGAAACACATCCTTAACCGGACCCCCCAACCTATAATAGAAACAAGCTGTAAGTTGATAGGACGTATGGTCATTGCCGTACAGGTCCCGCTTGTCGCGACAATTGTCGTCGGGTCGGCTGTGTTTTACACACGCACAGGTTAAACCATTGCCGTATTTGCCGTATTTTAATATTTGCCGTATATGCCGTAAATCTACGAATAAAATATCTACGCCGTACACGTTGTCTGAACCCTTATATAACCCTGAACCAGTCCGAACGAGAAAAAGTTCACAAACTCTACTTCCTCCGCAGATGGCTGGAAATCAGGAAAGTTCCAACTAATACGCACCCTGGGAAACTTTCAGTCCATCTTCGTTTGTCTACTAATCTTCCTCAAGTCACGCCGATTTGTCATACTGATTCATTGCTTGGTTGCACCCCTGTTGCTATAATAAATTCGTGAATCATGGCCCAGGAAGTAGACCAATTGGTGAGAGAAGCAGCGCCACGTCGCCTGCCCTTTCTGGCGCGACTCCTTCACTGTGCCAGAGCTTCTTTTTCTCGTCAGGGCTAAAATCGCTTGATTGTTGGTCCCTTACCCCACTTTTGTTGGACCCTTCGCCTGCACTAACCGTCCTGCTCCGCTCTACTTAGCATTCCGCATTGCATGATTTCTTGCATGCTTGTGCCTCCGCTGTACAAATGCTTTACGATTGGCATTAAACTCTCCTGCTCTCTCCCTTTCCTCCAACTTCTCCGTTCGGCCTATTGCTATTCTTGCCTCCTCGCTGCCTGATATCACCTTGGTCTTTTTGTTGTCGAACAGCTCTTGAAACATGCCTGCAGATCCCACGTATTGAAATAAATTTGCCCAATTCACTTCGTTGCGCAGGAGTATGGTCTTGTCTCATTCGCGGGCCAAGGTGAGCAAACTCTCATCATTCGATGCCGCTGAACGGGCAACCCCCTGGGCAACCTGCTTTATTTATCACATTCCTGGGTTCTGAATCGGAATGCGCCTCAATGAGAGTAGGGGCGACCGAGTTCCGGTACAGTTTTGAATAATCGAATGCCACGTGAATTCTCACGAGATTTTTGCCATCACCCAGACCAGACCGAAGCATTGCTGTACTTGGCAGACACCACTGCCTTGCGCGGACAGCATTACGATGTGTATAACCTGACGTTAGCAAAGCCGTACTCTAAAACAACTGGACTCGTTAGCATGCAGCTTGAAAGGGCCGAGGGGGACCGGGTAAGATAAAGCCTCAGGGTGTTTACTTTTCCGATGTCTCCGTGGCAAGTCCTGTCAATTTTTCGCAAGCGACGCGGGAAATTGGCGGAGTCTTTTGGCAACGGAACGAAAGGTGGCAACGGACTGGAGCTGACCGAAGCCAGTTAGTTGGCTAACGTGCCAGGCTTCAATTTTTCGTTCGTTCGGTCGGTCGCGGTCGGTCGGTCGGACAACTAAACGGACACCGGGGTAACCCTGGGGGCTCCCGCATCCTTGAAGAGGGGGCTCCGCCAAAAGCCAAAAGCAATCGCGAAGCAATTTCCGGAGTTTGCATCGTAATTTCGCATCCTGCCATGGTCTGTGGCGAAAGCTGCCCGGAAGTTCCGAGGGAAACGATCGTACGTAACCGTACTGACCTTCAACAGAGCACAGATCGGGCCAGGGAATCGATCAGTTGCCATACAATTGTGCCATCCATCAAATTGCCTGAAGATGAATTGTCAGGAACTGCGTGATTCTGCCTCTCGTTCGGACTGCTGGGGGTCGGAATGCCAGTCTCTAAGGTCTGGACATGGCTGGCATGGTGCTTGTGCATGTCAAATGGGTGACATTCTTAACTTCCCACACCAAATCCACCTGGGTAGAATATGCTGGGAGAGTGCAAACTAGTGATCTGCTACTTGGAATAAGTTTCCAACTTACAAGAGACTCCTACAACTGAAGATGTGCCATGTTGGGCACATTTTTGGTCAAATTATACGATTTGTGCCAAATCCCATCTGAAACCCAGATCATGAAGGTTTGTCTTTTTCAAAAGTGTGATGCATCTTAGATAAGTGTGTAGTGAAGTCGAGGTTCAAATTTTGGCTCAAAAAGGGGGGGAATATAAACTTTTTGCCCCATTTTTGTCTATTTGGGGCATGTTGAGGTCACTATTTAAAGGTGCTGGTTCAGGCCCCACTGGCACATTTTTGGCGATACTTCACCATGAGGTTGTCAAATAAAACTCTGCCAAAAATTACCCGGTTCCGTTCGAACCAGAACTGGCTTAGAGACATGCCAAAGCGTGTAACCAAATCTGGCCCTAGCTTACACCCCCCGATGGGGACTTGTTTCCGTCCTGGGCTGTCACTTCTGCATACAAAAATCAAAGAATTATCCTAGTTTAGGAAATTGAATAGGGGTGGCATGGTCTGTTGGCGTGTCTGGTCCTGCATTGCTCTACCCAACATGGCACTTTTGGGCCTGCCTCCATACTCAAGCCTGTCTCTGACCCCGCCCTGCTCTCCATCTCAGGAACCTATGGATCGGTGTGGAAGTGTGTTGTCCATGCTACACAAGAGCTTGTGGCGGTAAAGAGATTTGATGGTGGACAAGGTAAGAAGCCGATGATGCTGTGTGTAAGTATTCCGGGAGTATCTCTCTGGCACTTGATAGAAGATCTCCTCACTCGGGAGTCTAGTAATGATCACGGCTGGTGGGGCGTGGTATTAAGGGAACCCGGCGTACGCGGGTAAAGAACGGTCTACCACCTCAACTGGACCTCAAACGGACTCCTCACTCGGGAGTCTACAGTAATAATAAGAGGGCTTGTGATAGACACCCTATCGCTGCACTGCTGAGTTTCTTGCGTATGCCCTTTGCTCAGCCAAAGAATGGTTGGAAGTCCGGATATATAGATGGATGGATGGATGGATGGATGGATGGATGGATGGACGAACGGACAAATGGGTAACACTAGGGGCTCCCGTTCCCCTGAAGGGGGGGCTCCGCCAAAAATGGAGACGCTGATCAGAAAGATAACGGATCAATTTACGAAAGAAAGAATTTATGGTGGATCCGCTCTTGTGGAGCAGTAGCAGTTGCGGCTGCTGGCTCACACTACGTTCGTACTGCAAATAGATGTATACCAAGAAGCTGCTGTTCGATTATTGCCACAATAGCTCCGAGGAGTCGACAGGCTGGTCGCACAAGATACGCCCAACGTCAACGCCATGCTGTCAAGGGTAGGGTTTGTCTTTCGTCGGGCTCGAGTTCGTCGGATTAACAGCTTGTTTCTATTATAGGAACCGGTTAAGGGGCGGTTAAATTCGTTATTTTCGGCGCTAAATGGTGTTTGGTCGGAAACACAAAAAGTTAAGGTCCGGTTAAAGACCAACCGTCCCGGTTAGTGCAATGGCGCCCCCCCCCCCCCCCCCCCCCCCCCCCCCCCCCCCCGCCATTAAAGAAAGTTAAGGGGCGGTTAAGTTCGGTTGATGAATGAGATATGGTGACGTCACGAAGTTGGAGCGCGCCCCTTAAAAATCACGCTGCTTTGGAGTCCCGCATCCTTCTTTCTTTCTCGGACACTCATCATTGATCGCACAGTTTCTCTAAGATGGATTCGCAGCAGCAGGGCACCGTCCCTGCCACGCAATTTTCGACTGATTATCCTGAGGCAACCAGCAGCGGCCAGAAGTGGAATAAACACTGAAATCAGCGTCTGAATCGCGAGGGAGTGCTGCAGAGCGCATTTGCCACGTTGACCCATTTTGAACTGACCTGGTCAGGTGCAAAAGACTGCTTAACTGGTGGAACGTTTCCAACCATCTTCCCGAAAGTTAAGGCCCGGTTAGAGGTCGAGTCTAAACCCTCCGAAACACAATCCTTAACCGGACCCCCAACCTATAATAGAAACAAGCTGTAAGTTGATAGGACGTATGGTCATTGCCGTACAGGTCCCGATTGTCGCGACAATTGTCGTCGGGTCGGCTGTGTTTACACACGCACAGGTTAAACCATTGCCGTATTTGCCGTATTTTAATATTTGCCGTATATGCCGTAAATCTACGAATAAAATATCTACGCCGTACACGTTGTCTGAACCCTTATATAACCCTGAACCAGTCCGAACGAGAAAAAGTTCACAAACTCTACTTCCTCCGCAGATGGCTGGAAATCAGGAAAGTTCCAACTAATACGCACCCTGGGAAACATTCAGTCCATCTTCGTTTGTCTACTAATCTTCCTCAAGTCACGCCGATTTGTCATACTGATTCATTGCTTGGTTGCACCCCTGTTGCTATAATAAATTCGTGAATCATGGCCCAGGAAGTAGACCAATTGGTGAGAGAAGCAGCGCCACGTCGCCTGCCCTTTCTGCGCGACTCCTTCACTGTGCCAGAGCTTCTTTTTCTCGTCAGGGCTAAAATCGCTTGATTGTTGGTCCCTTACCCACTTTTGTTGGACCCTTCGCCTGCACTAACCGTCCTGCTCCGCTCTACTTAGCATTCCGCATTGCATGATTTCTTGCATGCTTGTGCCTCCGCTGTACAAATGCTTTACGATTGGCATTAAACTCTCCTGCTCTCTCCCTTTCCTCCAACTTCTCCGTTCGGCCTATTGCTATTCTTGCCTCCTCGCTGCCTGATATCACCTTGGTCTTTTTGTTGTCGAACAGCTCTTGAAACATGCCTGCAGATCCCACGTATTGAAATAAATTTGCCCGATTCACTTCGTTGCGCAGGAGTATGGTCTTGTCTCATTTGCGGGCCAAGGTGAGCAAACTCTCATCATTCGATGCCGCTGAACGGGCAACCCCCTGGGCAACCTGCTTTATTTATCACATTCCTGGGTTCTGAATCGGAATGCGCCTCAATGAGAGTAGGGGCGGACCGAGTTCCGGTACAGTTTTGAATAATCGAATGCCACGTGAATTCTCACGAGATTTTTGCCATCACCCAGACCAGACCGAAGCATTGCTGTACTTGGCAGACACCACTGCCTTGCGCGGACAGCATTACGATTGTGTATAACCTGACGTTAGCAAAGCCGTACTCTAAAACAACTGGACTCGTTAGCATGCAGCTTGAAAGGGCCGAGGGGGACCGGGGTAAGATAAAGCCTCAGGGTGTTTACTTTTCCGATGTCTCCGTGGCAAGTCCTGTCAATTTTTCGCAAGCGACGCGGGAAATTGGCGGAGTCTTTTGGCAACGGAACGAAAGGTGGCAACGGACTGGAGCTGACCGAAGCCAGTTAGTTGGCTAACGTGCCAGGCTTCAATTTTTCGTTCGTTCGGTCGGTCGCGGTCGGTCGGTCGGACAACTAAACGGACACCGGGGTAACCCTGGGGGCTCCCGCATCCTTGAAGAGGGGGCTCCGCCAAAAGCCAAAAGCAATCGCGAAGCAATTTCCGGAGTTTGCATCGTAATTTCGCATCCTGCCATGGTCTGTGGCGAAAGCTGCCCGGAAGTTCCGAGGGGAAACGATCGTACGTAACCGTACTGACCTTCAACAGAGCACAGATCGGGCCAGGGAATCGATCAGTTGCCATACAATTGTGCCATCCATCAAATTGCCTGAAGATGAATTGTCAGGAACTGCGTGATTCTGCCTCTCGTTCGGACTGCTGGGGGTCGGAATGCCAGTCTCTAAGGTCTGGACATGGCTGGCATGGTGCTTGTGCATGTCAAATGGGTGACATTCTTAACTTCCACACCAAATCCACCTGGGTAGAATATGCTGGGAGAGTGCAAACTAGTGATCTGCTACTTGGAATAAGTTTCCAACTTACAAGAGACTCCTACAACTGAAGATGTGCCATGTTGGGCACATTTTTGGTCAAATTATACGATTTGTGCCAAATCCCATCTGAAACCCAGATCATGAAGGTTTGTCTTTTTCAAAAGTGTGATGCATCTTAGATAAGTGTGTAGTGAAGTCGAGGTTCAAATTTTGGCTCAAAAAGGGGGGGAATATAAACTTTTTGCCCCATTTTTGTCTATTTGGGGCATGTTGAGGTCACTATTTAAAGGTGCTGGTTCAGGCCCCACTGGCACATTTTGGCGATACTTCACCATGAGGTTGTCAAATAAAACTCTGCCAAAAATTACCCGGTTCCGTTCGAACCAGAACTGGCTTAGAGACATGCCAAAGCGTGTAACCAAATCTGGCCCTAGCTTACACCCCCCGATGGGGACTTGTTTCCGTCCTGGGCTGTCACTTCTGCATACAAAAATCAAAGAATTATCCTAGTTTAGGAATTGAATAGGGGTGGCATGGTCTGTTGGCGTGTCTGGTCCTGCATTGCTCTACCCAACATGGCACTTTTGGGCCTGCCTCCATACTCAAGCCTGTCTCTGACCCCGCCCTGCTCTCCATCTCAGGAACCTATGGATCGGTGTGGAAGTGTGTTGTCCATGCTACACAAGAGCTTGTGGCGGTAAAGAGATTTGATGGTGGACAAGGTAAGAAGCCGATGATGCTGTGTGTAAGTATTCCGGGAGTATCTCTCTGGCACTTGATAGAAGATCTCCTCACTCGGGAGTCTAGTAATGATCACGGCTGGTGGGGCGTGGTATTAAGGGAACCCGGCGTACGCGGGTAAAGAACGGTCTACCACCTCAACTGGACCTCAAACGGACTCCTCACTCGGGAGTCTACAGTAATAATAAGAGGGCTTGTGATAGACACCCTATCGCTGCACTGCTGAGTTTCTTGCGTATGCCCTTTGCTCAGCCAAAGAATGGTTGGAAGTCCGGATATATAGATGGATGGATGGATGGATGGATGGATGGATGGATGGACGAACGGACAAATGGGTAACACTAGGGGCTCCCGTTCCCCTGAAGGGGGGGCTCCGCCAAAAATGGAGACGCTGATCAGAAAGATAACGGATCAATTTACGAAAGAAAGAATTTATGGTGGATCCGCTCTTGTGGAGCAGTAGCAGTTGCGGCTGCTGGCTCACACTACGTTCGTACTGCAAATAGATGTATACCAAGAAGCTGCTGTTCGATTATTGCCACAATAGCTCCGAGGAGTCGACAGGCTGGTCGCACAAGATACGCCCAACGTCAACGCCATGCTGTCAAGGGTAGGGTTTGTCTTTCGTCGGGCTCGAGTTCGTCGGATTAACAGCTTGTTTCTATTATAGGAACCGGTTAAGCGGCGGTTAAATTCGTTATTTTCGGCGCTAACTGGTGTTTGGTCGGAAACACAAAAAGTTAAGGTCCGGTTAAAGACCAACCGTCCCGGTTAGTGCAATGGCGCCCCCCCCCCCCCCCCCCCCCCCCCCCCCCCCCCCGCCATTAAAGAAAGTTAAGGGGCGGTTAAGTTCGGTTGATGAATGAGATATGGTGACGTCACGAAGTTGGAGCGCGCCCCTTAAAAATCACGCTGCTTTGGAGTCCCGCATCCTTCTTTCTTTCTCGGACACTCATCATTGATCGCACAGTTTCTCTAAGATGGATTCGCAGCAGCAGGGCACCGTCCCTGCCACGCAATTTTCGACTGATTATCCTGAGGCAACCAGCAGCGGCCAGAAGTGGAATAAACACTGAAATCAGCGTCTGAATCGCGAGGGAGTGCTGCAGAGCGCATTTGCCACGTTGACCCATTTTGAACTGACCTGGTCAGGTGCAAAAGACTGCTTAACTGGTGGAACGTTTCCAACCATCTTCCCGAAAGTTAAGGCCCGGTTAGAGGTCGAGTCTAAACCCTCCGAAACACAATCCTTAACCGGACCCCCAACCTATAATAGAAACAAGCTGTAAGTTGATAGGACGTATGGTCATTGCCGTACAGGTCCCGCTTGTCGCGACAATTGTCGTCGGGTCGGCTGTGTTTACACACGCACAGGTTAAACCATTGCCGTATTTGCCGTATTTTAATATTTGCCGTATATGCCGTAAATCTACGAATAAAATATCTACGCCGTACACGTTGTCTGAACCCTTATATAACCCTGAACCAGTCCGAACGAGAAAAAGTTCACAAACTCTACTTCCTCCGCAGATGGCTGGAAATCAGGAAAGTTCCAACTAATACGCACCCTGGGAAACATTCAGTCCATCTTCGTTTGTCTACTAATCTTCCTCAAGTCACGCCGATTTGTCATACTGATTCATTGCTTGGTTGCACCCCTGTTGCTATAATAAATTCGTGAATCATGGCCCAGGAAGTAGACCAATTGGTGAGAGAAGCAGCGCCACGTCGCCTGCCCTTTCTGCGCGACTCCTTCACTGTGCCAGAGCTTCTTTTTCTCGTCAGGGCTAAAATCGCTTGATTGTTGGTCCCTTACCCACTTTTGTTGGACCCTTCGCCTGCACTAACCGTCCTGCTCCGCTCTACTTAGCATTCCGCATTGCATGATTTCTTGCATGCTTGTGCCTCCGCTGTACAAATGCTTTACGATTGGCATTAAACTCTCCTGCTCTCTCCCTTTCCTCCAACTTCTCCGTTCGGCCTATTGCTATTCTTGCCTCCTCGCTGCCTGATATCACCTTGGTCTTTTTGTTGTCGAACAGCTCTTGAAACATGCCTGCAGATCCCACGTATTGAAATAAATTTGCCCGATTCACTTCGTTGCGCAGGAGTATGGTCTTGTCTCATTTGCGGGCCAAGGTGAGCAAACTCTCATCATTCGATGCCGCTGAACGGGCAACCCCCTGGGCAACCTGCTTTATTTATCACATTCCTGGGTTTTGAATCGGAATGCGCCTCAATGAGAGTAGGGGCGACCGAGTTCCGGTACAGTTTTGAATAATCGAATGCCACGTGAATTCTCACGAGATTTTTGCCATCACCCAGACCAGACCGAAGCATTGCTGTACTTGGCAGACACCACTTGCCTTGCGCGGACAGCATTACGATTGTGTATAACCTGACGTTAGCAAAGCCGTACTCTAAAACAACTGGACTCGTTAGCATGCAGCTTGAAAGGGCCGAGGGGGACCGGGGTAAGATAAAGCCTCAGGGTGTTTACTTTTCCGATGTCTCCGTGGCAAGTCCTGTCAATTTTTCGCAAGCGACGCGGGAAATTGGCGGAGTCTTTTGGCAACGGAACGAAAGGTGGCAACGGACTGGAGCTGACCGAAGCCAGTTAGTTGGCTAACGTGCCAGGCTTCAATTTTTCGTTCGTTCGGTCGGTCGCGGTCGGTCGGTCGGACAACTAAACGGACACCGGGGTAACCCTGGGGGCTCCCGCATCCTTGAAGAGGGGGCTCCGCCAAAAGCCAAAAGCAATCGCGAAGCAATTTCCGGAGTTTGCATCGTAATTTCGCATCCTGCCATGGTCTGTGGCGAAAGCTGCCCGGAAGTTCCGAGGGGAAACGATCGTACGTAACCGTACTGACCTTCAACAGAGCACAGATCGGGCCAGGGAATCGATCAGTTGCCATACAATTGTGCCATCCATCAAATTGCCTGAAGATGAATTGTCAGGAACTGCGTGATTCTGCCTCTCGTTCGGACTGCTGGGGGTCGGAATGCCAGTCTCTAAGGTCTGGACATGGCTGGCATGGTGCTTGTGCATGTCAAATGGGTGACATTCTTAACTTCCACACCAAATCCACCTGGGTAGAATATGCTGGGAGAGTGCAAACTAGTGATCTGCTACTTGGAATAAGTTTCCAACTTACAAGAGACTCCTACAACTGAAGATGTGCCATGTTGGGCACATTTTTGGTCAAATTATACGATTTGTGCCAAATCCCATCTGAAACCCAGATCATGAAGGTTTGTCTTTTTCAAAAGTGTGATGCATCTTAGATAAGTGTGTAGTGAAGTCGAGGTTCAAATTTTGGCTCAAAAAGGGGGGGAATATAAACTTTTTGCCCCATTTTTGTCTATTTGGGGCATGTTGAGGTCACTATTTAAAGGTGCTGGTTCAGGCCCCACTGGCACATTTTTGGCGATACTTCACCATGAGGTTGTCAAATAAAACTCTGCCAAAAATTACCCGGTTCCGTTCGAACCAGAACTGGCTTAGAGACATGCCAAAGCGTGTAACCAAATCTGGCCCTAGCTTACACCCCCCCGATGGGGACTTGTTTCCGTCCTGGGCTGTCACTTCTGCATACAAAAATCAAAGAATTATCCTAGTTTAGGAAATTGAATAGGGGTGGCATGGTCTGTTGGCGTGTCTGGTCCTGCATTGCTCTACCCAACATGGCACTTTTGGGCCTGCCTCCATACTCAAGCCTGTCTCTGACCCCGCCCTGCTCTCCATCTCAGGAACCTATGGATCGGTGTGGAAGTGTGTTGTCCATGCTACACAAGAGCTTGTGGCGGTAAAGAGATTTGATGGTGGACAAGGTAAGAAGCCGATGATGCTGTGTGTAAGTATTCCGGGAGTATCTCTCTGGCACTTGATAGAAGATCTCCTCACTCGGGAGTCTAGTAATGATCACGGCTGGTGGGGCGTGGTATTAAGGGAACCCGGCGTACGCGGGTAGAGAACGGTCTACCACCTCAACTGGACCTCAAACGGACTCCTCACTCGGGAGTCTACAGTAATAATAAGAGGGCTTGTGATAGACACCCTATCGCTGCACTGCTGAGTTTCTTGCGTATGCCCTTTGCTCAGCCAAAGAATGGTTGGAAGTCCCCCCAGATTTATGGAGCGGGTTTATCTTACGAACGGTTTCTGGGCCCGACCGAACGCACAAACATGCACACCTATCTTGCTGAAAATCGCATCCATCGCTCTAAAATTGCTCTTCTGCTACATTCGTGCTCAGATCTAGGGGACGAGGTGGAGGTTTGATAAAGTAATCTGGGAAATGACACCCGTACACCCATTTCATACTCTCAGTCTAGCCCATGTTCAGTCTCCTCTAACTTCTCCGGCTAATTGCCATTCTTGCCTCCTCCCCGCCAGATATCACATTGGATTTTGTTGTCGAACTCCTCTTGAAACATGTCATGCTCTCAGTCTAGCCCATATTGTGGTACTGTGTAGGTTCAAGCAATTTCACTTCCCTTGTAATGCGAGAGTGTAGTTTTGATAAAGTAATCCGATAAAGAAAGTACACTCGTACACCCATTTCATTCTCTCAATCTAGCCCATCTTGTGGTACTGTGCAGGTTCAATCAATTTCACTTCCCTTGTAATGCGAGAGCTCAAGGTGCTTGGAGCTCTGGACCACCAGAATATTGTGAAGAAGCTGAGGGGCTTCAGAACGCCCCAGGGCCACATATACCTAGTCATGGAGTATGTAGAGAAGTCTCTGTCTGAGATGTTGAAGGCAGGGAAGGTCTTTGATGCGGACGAGCTGAAGCTGGTTATGTGGGAGCTTCTAGATGCCACGACGTACATGCACAAGAAAGGGGTGAGTGCCACAGGGATAATGTTTTCAAATAAAAAAAAGGAAATCTTATTCCTTTTTCTTTTTTCTCCTTATTCCGATTTGGGTCGATTGAGGTCATTTGTAGTCAATTTCAGTAAAAAAAATGTTCAGGCTTCTTATTCCGGTAATTTCGGTTAAAATGGGGTCTCGTATTCTGATCAGAATATATGACAAAATTATATCCATATAGTGCCAACCACTGTTTCTTTTGGGCTACGTGAAGCAGCTTCTAGCCAGCTCCCTTTCCCTGTCCTTAGACTAAACCTGAATTAGCTAGTGTGTATGACATTTGATGCCACAGGGATGTCAATGCAGCTGCAAGCTTTGGGTTTGACCCAGTGGCTGGCTATTGGAGCTGGCAGGAAGCTGCCTTGAGTAGCCCAGAAAAGAAACAGTGATTCCAACTTGAATGGCCATAACCACATGCTGCTGTCCCCCTAGCCATAGGCATGGGGATGTACCGCCATAACCACATGCTGCTGCCCCCAATCAATCATTACCACCATCACCATCATCATCACCGTTTTCAATCTCTTGAAGCAGTTGTTTTAGTTCTGGTAATGCATCGCGATCTGAAGCCCTCCAATGTGCCCCTGCATGTTCATCACATTCATCGCATGTAGTACCATAGTGCTGTTGGGCACTACCGACCCCTCCTCACCACACACACACACACCTCCCACCATGAGTAGCCAAAAAAAAAAACATTGATGCCAACTTGAATGGCCACAACCACCTGCTGCTGTCACCCAATCAATCCAGGGCTTTTTTTTGCAAATCTGAAAGTGGGTTTTTTCTAGCTTGTCGGTTTTAGGCCTCCTCCAGGGACAGTGTTATAGTGCTCGTTAAAGCTTTTATAGCCTTCAATAGCTTTTTAGGGCCATTTAGGGCCAAACACCTTTTGTTAAACTTTTAATAGCGATATTTTGCTTAAACGGGGTTAGAACTTAGAATTAGCTGGCCCTCAATCAATCATCTGCACCATACCGTACTGCTCTCAAAATTTAACGGTTTAAATTGACGGGAGCAACCTGGGAGCAACCGTCAAATCGTGGCGTACGGTATATTACACAACGAAAAAACCGTCAAATCGTTTTTTTTGCCGATATTAGGTGCATCACTAGAATGCACATATCTCACTGCTCAGTGGGCCAAACACTACCATTTTTAGTGATACGAGATCCCTGGGACCGCCTGCATCTGTCTGCATATTCAGATGCCTCATCTGACAAAAATAATGAGTTTAGGAGCACAGGCCCTGTGGCCATCTCTAACCACTCTTCCTTGCTCCAATTGTTTGAATTAGGGCACACTGGGAATGGGAAAGGTTAGAGGAGGTAAAAGGCTGACAGGTACAAAAATAGAAGAGGCAATAGGGATAGGAAGTCAACATATATGTGCATTGGAGTGAGGTATACAGAATACGATATGTGCATATTGTAGCCGTAGAAAAACCTTACCTTAGTCCTTCTAGGTCGCTGAGCAATACAGGAACATACGCTATGCTTATGTTCCTGACATTAAATGAGCTAGAGATGACTTCAGGAGCTTATGAAAACGATTGAATGTATCATTCTAGTTATTTCAAAGAGTACCGGTAGTATTATGCTGAACAAGATGTTGGGATCGTTGCAGTATTATATGTACACTCCTTGTAAGTCCTAGAACAGTGTACCCTAATATTGTACCTTGAAACCAGGGTAATTCAAAGCGCGCGCTATTGCGCTTTTGAGCTCTGACTTTTTGACCCCCTGTGCGCTTTAAGCGCAGTTTTTTGCAACCCCCTGTGGGCGCAGTAAGCAATTTTTGCGCTTTTTGCACTACTAAGTGCAGTTTTTTTGTTTTCAAGTGCGTTAAAGTGCTGGCCAATTTGGCCATTTGAAGTACCCTGCTTGAAACATGAACCAGTGTAACATGATTAAGTACAAACGTTCAGTTGCATAAATGGATTTTATTAAAATGGAAACCGTCAAATGTGTAACGTCAATTTATATTCCTATTAAAAAAACGTCAAATGTAAACCGTCAATTTATAATTAAAAAAAAAAAAAAAACGTCAAATTTTGCAACCGTTAAATTTTGAGAGCAGTACGGTATCATCATCAGGGTTTTTCCTAAGGAATTACAATACTTCAAAACTAGAATCATGTGGTGCTATTGTTGGCCAGATCTTGTCACAAAACTAGAGATTGTGGTGCTATTGTTGGTCCTGCTCCAGCCTCTAACAATAGCACCAGTTTAAAAAGTGTGACCTAGCGAACACTAAGTGTAACAAACCAGAACTTTCAATTCGGACAGCGGTCATTGCACATGCTATCTGAGCTTGAACTACCCTCGGTTAGACTAACAACAAAAAGTTCGTCATTTAGTACCCCAGAAAAACAGTCAGCTCCAAGGCTCCAAAAGTAACCAATCAGTCTTCCAAACACCTGCAGGTGCATCTGTTAGCTTACCTAAAACCCACCCAGCAAGCTAGTCAGTTAGGGCTCTCCAGATTTCTTAGTAGCCCTGATACGCCATGAGCAATAGAAGTGTGGAGGCAAGCAAACACAAGGCGAAGCTATGGAAGCGACCAAGGTCGAAGCTCGCTTTGGAAGCAGAGCAGGCAAAAGTCATAGCGACGCAAAGCAATCTCAGTCGATGCGAAGCTGTGGAAGCAAGGGAAGTCGAAGGGAACTGTCAACTGTGGGAGCACAGCAATCAAAGTCGAAGTGAAATCTCTCACACCTTATCTCTCTGTTCGCGCTTCTTCTTTCCATCAACGACATCCTCAATAGTCAGGTCGTCCACATCGTCGTCCATAGGGGCAGGGCTTGGCAAGGGGGCAGGGCCAGGGCGGGATCCCCCAATGACGATGCCCCATTTTGCTGAGCCAATTGGAGATGGTCTTATACTTTCCAACAGGAAGCGTTTTCTGGTGCTTGTGACTTGCGCTCATGGCGTCAGTTGAGGTCAAAAGAGGCCGAGAAGTTTGACCACCCGGGGCTGTTATAGACGTCCAGAAGGCTCTTCCAGAAGACTCCTTTCTTGCCCTAACTTGCAGTTACTTGCTAGCCCTAACTGACTTTGGTACCTATGCATGGTGCGATGACTAAGGGGAGGCAAACGCGAAACTAGAGATGCACGGTGCGATTTCACCCAGGACCTTGACGTCAAACTAGAGATTTGGGGTGCGATGAGCAAGGGCCAAAAACGACCTGAAATCGCACCAGGCCAAAACGGAAAAGTCTAAAAATCGCACTTTCCGCTGAATCGCACCCTAAGAAAAACCCTGATCATCAGTACCATCACCATCATTAGCGGCAGCTCCATCACCATCATCATCACCGTTTTCAATCTCTTAAACCAATTGTTTTAGTCTAGGTAATCATTGTGATCTGAAGCCCTCCAATGTGCTCCCGCATATCAACCACATTCGTCGCATTGAGTACCAT
The DNA here is from genome assembly GCA_013435795.1 of Chlamydomonas sp. ICE-L. NCBI lineage: Eukaryota > Viridiplantae > Chlorophyta > Chlorophyceae > Chlamydomonadales > Chlamydomonadaceae > Chlamydomonas > Chlamydomonas sp. ICE-L. The sequence goes on along the minus strand of JACBWV010000476.1, from coordinate 3,045,521 downwards.
GCTCCAGAGGTGCTATTGGGCACCAGCGACCCCTCCCCACCACACGCACCTCCCCCCCCACCCCCCTCATCCCCACTGATGACGCTTCTCCCCCCTCCCCCTAACCCCACTACACACCACACACCCTTACCCCTACCAGATAATGCATCGCAATCTCAAGCCCTCCAATGTGCTCCCGCATGTTGATCACTTTCATCGGATGGAGTACCATAGTGCTGTTGGGCACCACAGACCCCTCCCCCACCCACCCACACACACACACACACACACACACACACACCCTCATGACGCTTCCCCCAACCCACCCACACACCCCACCAGACACCACACACCCTTTCCCCCACCAGATAATGCATCGCGATCTCAAGCCCTCCAATGTGCTCATCAACTCTGAGGGCTCCGTCAAAATATGTGATCTTGGCTTTGCTCGCGGCGTGGAGAGCATCTCCCAACCTGCTGATTATACCCCTTACATCACAACCAGGTACGTCGTTATGTGTGTTGAGATTAGCAAAGTGCTTAACAAGTCACACTTACATTTGTTGGTTCAGCAAATGTCACACTTACATTTGCTGGCTCCACAAACAATCAAGCTTTTGACTTCTTTGCCTAATTACTGTTTAGGGTCCAGTGGTATCCAATTAAGCTAGTGGTATCCAATTAGGCGAACCATCCCGCCTCCTCCTCCCTCCCTTCCCCCCTCCCCCTCTCCCCCCCTCTCTCTCCCCTCTCTCTCTCTCTCTCTCTCTCTCTCTCTCTCTCTCTCTCTCCATCCATCCATCCATCCATCCCCGCCTCCTCCTTCCCTCCCTCCCCCCTCCCCCCTTCCTCCAGCCAGCCACACCCCACATCTCCCACCAACCACTTCTCCCACCCTCGTAGGTGGTACCGTGCCCCAGAGGTGCTGTTGGGCGGGCCGTACAGTCCCAATGTTGACGTCTGGTCTCTAGGATGCATCTTTGCTGAGCTTGTGACAGGCTCTGTCCTCCTGTGTGGCTCATCCTCCCTGGATCAGCTGCAGGCCGTCCACGAAGTGGTTGGCCATCTGTCGCCGAGCAGTCGATGTGCTTGGATGCTGGATTACACGTGACAGGACGTAGTTCTTGTCCGGAAAGAAAGTCTTTGACCTCGCAGTGAGTGATGTGGCTTGGCCTCGCAGTGAGTGAGCTCCATCAGTACAGGGTTGAGTGAAAGAAAGACTTTGGCCCGGCAGTGAGTGATGTGGCTTAGCTGTGTGTGGGAGGGGAGGGGAGGGGGGACTAAGTTATGTGGTTGGGGGCTATAATGCAAATAGGACGTCGTGTTGATAAGGGAAGAGCGCCTTGAGCCACTATCTCACATAGCTCAGAGCTACATCAGATACATCACACAGCTTGGAGCTGCATCATCTACACCACAAAGCTCAGAGCTACATCAGATACATCACAAAGCTCAGAGCTGCATCAGCACACGGCCCACCCTCACACACAGTCCTCACTCTCCCACAACCCTCACCCGCAATCCTCACCCTCCCACAACCCTCACTCTACCCTCACCCACAACCCGCACCCTCCCACAACCCTCGCTCCACCCTCACCCACAACCCGCACCACGCACCCCAATCCTCACCCTCCAAAACCCTCACTTACCCTCAACACACACCACAGCACACCCACCTCAACCACCAACCCTCCCCACTCAACACACAACTCACCCTCAGTCCTCACCTCCCCACAACCGCACCCTGACCCGCAAAGGAGCACCCGACCACCAAACACGCACTCCAGCCCGCACCCAGAACCCGAACACCTCCACCCACACCCCCCCCACCCGCACCCGCCACACCCCACCCCCATCCCCCCTCACCACCCCATCTCCGACCCCTCCCGGCCCCCCTCACTCACGCCTCCCCCCCACTCTCGCCTCGCCCCCCTCGCCCCGACCCCCTCCCCCCCCTCGACCCCTCCAGCTTTCCATTCTTCACCCACAACCCTCACCCTCACCTACAACAATCCTCACCCACTCCTCACCCTCCCACAACCCTCACCCACAATCCTCACCCTCCCCCTCGCCCAGCCCCCCCCCCCCCCCCCACGTCGCAACCCCTGACCCATCCACAACCTCACCTTAAACACACAACCCTCACCCTCCACAACCCTCCCTCCAAAAGCCCACCCTCCCCCCATCCTCCCCCCCCCCCACCCTCTCCCTCTCCCCCGGCCCACCGCCGCCATCCTCCCGTCCCCCCCGTGCATACCTCTCCCTAACCCCGTGCTGGGGGCCGGATGTCCCAAGAGTGTTTATCGAGGTCCCGTACACTTTTTAGGTCCCCCCTCCCTACGCCCTCCCGCTTCCTCCCTCCGCGAGGGCCCGCCCCAGCGCTCTCCAAGAGAACCCTCCCGCCCTCCCGGTACCCCCCTCCATCTCATCCAGCGGCGTGATCACTCCTCACACCCCCACAACCTCTCACTCCACCCTCACCCACAATCCTCTCTCTCCCCATAACCCTCACCCACAACCCTCATCTGCAATCCTCACCCACCCACAATCCAACCCACTTACATTGCTGCCCCCGCACTCAAACCCTCCAGGCTGAAAGGGCAGAGCGTCGGAATCTCCCACATCATCAAGTCTTGTCTGGAGCCTGATCCTATCCACCGGCCATCCACGGCCCAGCTGCTGAACTCCATTTTCTTCATGGACATCGCCGCTGTCAAGCTCCGAGTAAAAGCCAAGCAGAGCGCGGCCAATGCCGGGCCTCCAAGCTGCGTGAGTGCCCCAGAGCAAGACAACCATGGCTCTGGCGAAGACGGCTCCTCCAGCAGGGCAGACGTGACGTCAAGCCACACTCCCGCGCATGCCTGCCCAGCCCAAGCCGTTTCTGCTGAGCCGCTTGTGAACACTGCCCTCACTCAGGGGCCCATGACCTCTGCCGCCCAAGCCTGCCCGGCCCCTAACATCACGGACAGCGCCTCCAGCAACTGCAAGGCACAAGTACAACCAGCCCGCATTACTGCTGACCCCGGTACCTCGGACATCGCTCAAGCCAGCCGTCCAGCGGTCTCGAAGCCTTCTAGTAGCCTCTACGCCTCCTTGCACCATAGGGTCCCAGAGGCAGGGCCCCTTAGCCAGCTCCCTGGACTAGGTGGTGCTCCACCAGCCAAGGAGAGGAATCTATCGCCGGAGGCCATGGAGACCAACCGACCAGGCTCGTCTTCGGTATCTTCGAGGTTCGAGGTCATGGAGGGGCAAGAACCATCGGCGTTGATGTGCTGGGCAGGACAGGACTTCAACATGGCTATTGTAAGGCCAGATGGCCCAGCGGCCCGCAAGACAATCGAGATGGAGGCGGGTGCATCGTCGTCCTCAAAACAGTTTTCGCGGAATACATCAAGTGTTAACCTGGGCGTCGCATTGGTGGGTGTCATCCTCTCTAGCCCTTCTCTCATCTTATCTTCATCCTCTCATCTCCACATTCTACCTAGCCCTCCCCACATCTTATCCTCCTGTCATATCATCTCCACATCCTCCCTAGGCCTCCTCACATCTCATCCACTTGTCCTATCATCTCCACATTCTCCCTAGCCCTCCCCACATCTTATCTTCATCCTCTCATCTCCCCCTCCTTCCCCTCCTCACATCTCATCCTCATCCTCTCATTTCTCCCCCCTCCCCTCCTCAAATCTCATCCTCAGCCTCTCATCTCCCCCTCCTTCCCCTCCTCACATCTTATCCTCTTGCCCTATCATCTCCACATCCTTTCTTGCCTTCCTCACATCTCGTTCACTTGCCCTCTGTGAGGTCTCTTCTTATCTTACTATGGACGCCTTCCTCACCCCATCTCCTCACCACTTCACCGCCTAGCACCATCTCCTCACCACCCCACCACCTCCTCACATCTCATTCACTTGTCCTCTGTGAGGTCTCCTCTTATCTTGCTATGGCCGCCCTCCTCACATCATCTCCTCACCATCTCTTTCACCATCTACTTACCAAGTCACCACCTAGCACCATCAAGTCACCACCTAGCACCACCACCTCACCACCTAGCACCATCAAGTCACCAACTAGCACCATCAAGTCACCACCTAGCACCATCAAGTCACCACCTAGCACCATCTCCTCACCACCTCACCACCACCTCACTATCACTCCATCGGTCCCACACAGGATTGCATCCTCATCACCTCACCACCCAGCACCACCACCTCACCATCACTCCATCGATCCCACACATGTTCGCATCCTCACCACTTCCTCATCACCTAGCATTACCACCTCACCACCTCACCACCTCCTCATCACCTCACCACCTAGCACCACCACCTCACCATCACTCCATCGATCCCACACATGTTCGCATCTAGGACAGTGTCACGACCTTTTCCCAAGTGCCCCAGCCTTGTCTTTGTGAGGTCTCCTCTTATCTTTGTATGAGCGCCTTCCTCACATCATCTCCTCATCATCTAACCATCTCCTCACCACCTTCTCGATACCTCACCATCTATCTCCTCACCACCTAGCACCACCTAGCACCATCACTGCCACCGCCTCACCACCTAGCACCACCACCTCACCATCACTCCATCAATCCCACGCAGGATCGCATCATGGACAGTGTCAGGACCTTCTCCCAGGTGCCTCAGCCTTGTCTTTGTGAGGTCTCCTCTTATCTTTGTATGAGCGCCTTCCTCACATCATCTCCTCACCATCTAACCATCTCCTCACCACCTTCTCAATTGCTCACCATCTATCTCCTCACCACCTCAATACCACCTCCTTACCACCTCACCATCTAGCACCACCACCTCACCACCTCACCACCTCCTCATCACCTCACCACCAACTCACCATCTCCTCACCATCACTTTGTCGATCCCCTGCAGGATCGTATCCAGGACAGTGTCTCGACCGTTCTCCAAGTGCCTCAGCCTCAATGCGTGACCCCCAACTCAGGTGGTGTTTCCAGGCCAGATGGACTGCCCACACTGAAGTCAAAGCCGGGTATCATATCTCCCAACCCATCTCCCCACACGTCTACTTTGGCTGTACCCCTTGGTAATCCTCAACAAGCAATGCCCTCGGGCTGCTTCAGTTTTGCATCCCTGATGGGCTCCCTGGGGTTTACGGCTAAGAAGGTTGACTAGGGTCCTGCCAAAGCTGCACCCATGTCGGTCTAGGTCAGGGGTTTGTATGTGTCAGAATCCGATTTGTGTGTCTTCTTGACGGTTTTTTGTGCTAGATTAGTTATTCAGATATATTGCGCTTGCATGTTTTCGCTTTAGCCCCCTCTGGACCCCCCAGGGGTCCCGGGGCTGAAGCCCTAGGTTCCCCCGTGTCTCTCTCCGCCGTCTGTCCGCCGTCCGCTGTCCCTCTGTCCGACAGATATCCAGTTTGAACGATTCCGACCACCTCCGAACCCACAAATATTGCTCATAGTTGGAGTGCGCATGACTAGAGTTATCAGCATCGCAGTGGTCAAAATCATTCGCAAAAATTGTTCAATGTTTGTAGCTCTATTCGGCTACGAGTAGCTACTTCCTCCACTACTTCCAAAACTCCCTGCCGGTGACTGCTAAAGCGATTTTGAGACCTGGGTGCTAGTCCTGCATTGCAAGTTGCTATGAGCAGCAGCTTGTCCTGATGCATGTGGCTAGTAGCTACTAGCTGAGACCTGGGTGCTAGTCCCACATTGCAAGTTGCTACGAGCAGCAGCTTGTCCTGCAATGCCAGTGGTTTGAGGCCGGGCTTTTATTTTCGGCTTTTGCTGCCAGCTTCTAGTCTGATCCTTGAGCCAGCCACTGGGCTAAGCCCTAAGATTTCAGTAGTTCTGGAAAGCTGATTGTGTCAGCTTCAACGAGCACTAAGTCGTGTTATGTTGGGCTGGATAGCAAGTCAGGGGAGCTGCGTAGAAGCTGCTGGTGGTAGCAGAAATAGCCATGAGTACTTGCAGGATATACGAGGATGGTCGATGTCCATGTGTGACAGTAATTCGTAAATAGTACGCCTTATTGCAAGGTGTGCTGTTAAGGGGGGCAGCTTGTTTGATTTCACTGGGGCCAACCACCAACGTGTCCAACAGGAATCATAGTATTGCATTTAATTTGCGCGATCAATGTAGTGGAGGCTGGTGGGGACGAACATATATTTTAGCTGTGGTTCAATGTATCAGCTTGAATATATTGGATTGGATCGTCACTCAGATGTATAAGCTTGTCCAGGTCACGGTCTATGATTTGAAGAGATTCTTAATGTACTCCCTCTGTGCCCCTTTTCCCCCTCTGTGCGAGGGAGTTGACGAAGGGCAGTGCAGGATCTGCGGGATTTCTTCTATTTGTTTAGTGCGCGTAGACTGATGTACTCCCTCAATGGTGTTGTGCACGATCCCAGTGTGACATGCACTTCATTGCTTAACCATGACTGTACCCCCCCCCCCCCCCCCCCCCCCCCCCCCCCCCCCCCCCCCTCTGGGGGAGGGACGGCATAATTATGAATCCGGGACCAAGAGGGTTTCAGCTACAACGACCCATTTCCTTCCGCGGACACACACACACACACTGGGTATTTAAATAGTGTTTGCTCACTTTGACTAGTTACTTAGTGTGGGAGCAACGTTTGGGGCTTGGCGGGTCGTAGCTTGGGTTTTCGGCTTGTGCGTGTTTTCTCGATGTTTGAACATGCCTGGTATCAGCAACCCGACCTGGGCCGCACCCACATGGTTCAGGCAGGGCTGCAGTACTGAATGGTACTCATTAGTTTTTAGCACTTCAACTTGTGGGAGTACCGCTGTGGATGATGATGATGATGTCGATGAGCACTGTTTTTTCCCGGCTACGAGCAGCAGCTTCTAGGCAGCTCCCTGGGCTGGCTAATCTGCCAATCCTAAAGCAACCTAGTGCACCTTGAAGCTGACATTATCACCTTTCTAACGCTGCTGAATTTGTAAGTCTTGGCCTAGTGGCTGGCTTAGGGAGCTGCCTTGCTTTCCTTCACTTAGTTTCTTCATTGTCTTTTAACACCGTATGGCTGACCTACGCGTGTGATCCAATGGTCTATCAACTTAAAACAAAATACCATATGGCGTAGTTATGTGTGTCCTTGATGATTCATACTCTAGGAGGTTACCTGAGGAGGGTTGCCACATGTGATCTACAATTTGAATTGTTGGTTGTTTTTCAGCCAACCCTGGGCTGCTCGCCGTCTTCCAATCCCAAGAACTTGAACTTGGTCGCACAGGTTCAGCCAGTAATTTGGCTGCTCGCCGTCGCCGCATACACTTACACACAAGCAGGTGCTAGCTGGCTTGACCCCGAGTATGTTGGCCGTAGCTGGAGTATGTTGGCGCTAACTTCTGTCTCTAGCTGGCCGAACTTCTGCCAAGGTGTCAAGTTAGCCTATTAGACATTTCAGCCAAGTCCCCAGCCCGAGACTCCTCTGCACTCTGAACAACCCCCACCACGGTGTTTTTCAACACCTTCGATTATCAAGAAATAAAGGGTGTGAGGGATAAGACCGGAATCGAGGAGACCTAAAAAATTGCGTTTTTTTGAAGAAAGCAAGAAATCATTTAAACCTGGTTTCTCAAGCTGAAAACTACATAAGGATACCTCTACGTGATTATCGGATGTGCAACTAAGCAAGTGAATCGTCTGAGTAGCACTCAAATCTAACTGGGATGTGCCGGCTTGGCATGAACTTGGTTACATGCTTACACGTCTCCACATTATCATATCATAAACGTAGAACGTAGAAACTGAGCTCTCGAAACTGTATCGGGAAACTGATTTATCGGAACTGTGCTTTCACGAAATGACTTCAACTGGGCTTAATAAAAAAACAGAGCGATTTACAAATAGAGGCACGGAGATCAAGCTTGGAGCCAAGGAATGGACCTTGGACTTGACCTTGGTTACATGGCCTTGAACTAAAGAAGTGGGACCCCGTACACAGCACCCACTGAGGATTCAGAGAGAAAGGTGGAGAAAATCCTACAGAAAGTAGAAAGTTCACGTTGGAAACGCGGGGAAGCATGGGGCAATCAGATACGCGTCCTAGATAGAGATGAAAGCTCGGGATCATGAGGAAGGAAGAATACTGTTTACCAGACTGGCAGACTTGAATGTCCTCCTCATGGGATTACATCACACGTTAAAGTCTAGGGATGAGAGTGGGAAACCTGAGATGCATACTTGTCTTATCCGAGACATACCTCACAAGTTTGTGCGTTATACACTGATATCTCTAGATGTATAACTTCCTCTCAATACCTAAAAGTGGAAACTGATGGATGGAATCGCCCACTTGTTCCTTGGAAGTACCGAGTGTGTTAGGTCGTCGTCAACCGCGATGGTAGCTTGTCCAGTTGAGGTAGGAGACCGCTCCCCACCCGCATACGACGGGCTCCCTTGACTCCACGCCCCACCAGGCGTTATCATTATTTTACCGAGTGTGTCACCTATGTCACTACGTGATTCTGGAATCGATCAAGATTAACACCGTGGTCTTTGGATGTACTGGCGAGTGACGAAGCCTTACTGAATTTGAGAAGCAAGTGTCAAAACCTGAATACGGCAGGGTACTTCAAATGGCCAAATTGGCCAACGCTTTAGCGGACTTGAAAAAAAAAACTGCGCTTTGTAGTGCAAAAAGCGCAAAAAATGCTTGCAGCGCCCACAAGGGGTTGAAAAAACTGCGCTTAAAGCGCAGAGGGAGTCAAAAAGTCGGCGCTCAAAAGCGCGCGCTTTGAATTACCCTGGAATACGGTACCTGATTTCCCAATCTGACAGTAAAATGATCATCACATTACCTGATGTGCAATCCAGAAGTTTAAAGTCAAGCAAAGCTTCATTTATTAATCCATGAATGTATGAAGTGACTGGATCAAGTATTTTTTATATGTTTGACTAAAAGTGACTGTAGCTAGCTCCGGCTTGCGCTGTGGTGTCCTTAACTTCACGTCCTGTGAGTAACTGTATTACACGGATGATACAATTTCACTACCGGTTTTGTTTTTTACTGGTATTGTTTTTAATCGTCCATAGCTGCTTTGCTCGCTTTTACATTTTCATGGTGAAAACTATAACTGCCGTTCACTGCGAGCAGCCAAGTTGCTGGCTGAAGCTGTGCAACCAAGTTCAAGTTCTTGGGATTGGAAGACGGCAAGCAGTCCAGATGAACAAGTTATATGCAGCGTCGCCTGCGACGCTAAAAATGGCGGAGAGTGATCGCTAGGGAGCGACAGGTGGCAACGGAAGCGAGTTAGTTACGAGGCCGTTGGCTGACGTGTCGGGCTTCATCACGGTCAGATGGATGGATGGATGGTCGGACGGACAAATGGCCACTAACACTCCTCAGGTAACCTCCTAGAGTATGGATCATCAAGGACACATGGTATTTAAAGAAAGTTGATAAACGATTGAATACGGTTGCATAGGTCTGCCTACGGTATTAGAAGACAATGTAGAAACTAAGTGAAGCTATAACCCTGAACCATTGAATCACTAGCACAGGTCAGCCATACGGTATTAAATGACAGCGAAGAAACTAAGATGAGGAAAGCAAAGCAGCTCACTAAGCCAGCCATTAGGCTAATCCTCACAAATTCTGAAAGCTGATTACGTCAGCTTCAAGGTGCACTAGGTTGCTTTAGGTTTGGCAGATTAGCCAGCCTGGGGAGCTGCTTAGCCCAGGTAGCTAGCTCAGGCCTACCCCAGGGGCCTAACCCTGGTGGAAGTTACCTAGTCAGAAAGGACTGAAGGTGACCCCTGGACCAACTGTAAGTACAACAGTGCAAGCCCAAGCCAGAAAGTACGACAGTTGCTTCCTCGTTCCAACTTCCACCAGGGGTCAAGATGGGCACCACACAGGCTTAGTTTGTTGATTTGTTGATGGCATGGACGAAATAGGTTTAACAAAACCGCGTTCGTCTGCGACACCCGTGTTAAGACAGCACAGTTTGCTCGGTCTCTTCCGACCAAGGGAAGTCGTGGACTCGTGGCAACAACAACGACCGATGCTGCTGGTGCTTGTTTGTCAAGCGTCTTCAAGCCAGTTGCGGCTACTCCTTTGAACCCCGTTAGAACAGCCATGCGACTAAGCGACGCTATACACACCACCCACCCCTCTTCCAACGTCCTACCAAAACACCATCACTATATTTAGTCATCCACTTCATGGGAGAAGTTGGACCTTGGGCGTGGCCCCCTCCCCCTCAACCCCTGTGCTGATGGCTAGGCCCTGCCTTAGGGAAATTGCTGCGGCTGAGGTCTAGGCCATACTGGCACCAGAGGTTGCACCAAGAGAGGAGACAGGTGTGGTGAGGATAGTTATGTGTTTGTGTCTGTCTTGCGCTTGCGTGTGTACATGCATGGACAAACTGACTTGTGTAAAATAAAATGCATGTTTTCTCATAGACCCCCCCCCCCCCCCCCCCCCCCCCCCCCCAAATGCTGACACCACGGTTGATTTTATCACATTTTGCACGACATAATCAAGCAGACGTTTTTCTTATGATGCGCAAGGAATGTGTTTTGATGATAACTTAATAGTGACTATGGTTAGAATTGTACGCTTACCGGGCTCGGTTGTAGTACTAGACTAGTGTTGACTATTCTGTACAATTAGAGGCTTGACAAAATTGTCACAGACCAGTGTAACTTATGGCATCCATGTGCAAAATGCATGTTTTCAAATCCCCCGCCCAAAAAAACAATCCTGGGGGGCTACGCCCCCAGGACCCCCCTATAAGGGAGCGGCGCTTAGCGCTATACATGATGAGCCTGTGCTCGCCACTTGTGGCTCCCAAATTGGCCTGAAAATTCCTGAAATAAAAACACTGCTGCTCGTAACTGAAAATAAAGCAGTGCTCATCAACATCATCATCATCATCCACAGCGGTTGAAATGCTAAAATCTAATGAGTTCCTTGAAGTACTGCAGCTCTGCCAGCATCGTGCGGGTGCGGCCCAGGTCGGGTTGCTGATACCAGGCTTGTAAAAACATCGAGAAAACACTCCACACCAAAGCCCCAAGCCGCCAAGTCCCGAAAGTCACTCCCATACTAAGTAACTAGTGAAAGCAAGCAAATCACAATCCACTAGCGTACCATATTTCCATATTTTGGAACAGCAATCAATTGTTAAGATTTGACTGGATGTGCCACAGACATTTAGTTGTGCTACAGCAATATTATGTGTGCTCCACTGGCGTACTATATTTTGCTGTAGTACAATACTTTAGTGCCTCTGTGTTTGGCGACACGAGGCAGCTTCTCTGGCTGGCTTTTCAGCCTAAACTGAAGCTATGTGGAAGCTGATGTAATCAGCATTCCAACAATGATCAGCTTCCCAGCACCCCTGGCCTGTTATCATAGATATCGAAGAAGACGAAAGACTCCACAATGCATAAGCAGGTGATCAGATCAAGATCAGGTCTGATCAGCATGATCATTAGGTGATCAGATCAAAATCTGGCATGTTCAGCACGCTCCAGGACCATATCATCAAATCAAGTCTGCTCTGTTCAGTCTTTCAAATATTATGGCACTGCCAACTAACACAGCATCTAGACCACCCCTTTAAAGAGTGCCCCACTGGTGGTGGCACCATGGTGGCTGGGTAAAAAAAACTATTTAAATACCCAAGGGGTGAGTGGGGTGGGGTGGGTGGGTGTGAGGGGGTACATGTCATGCTTGAATAAAATGCATGTCACACTGGGATCGTGCACAACATCATTGAGGGAGTACATCAGTCTACGCAAGCTTAACCAAATAGAAGAATCCCGCAGATCCTGCACTGCCCTTCTTCAACTCCCTCACACAGACAAAGGGGGCACAGAAGGAGAGCATTCAGCTTCTCTTCAAATCATCGACCGTGTCCTGTACACATATACATTTTAGTAACAATCCAACCCAATTTATTCATGCTGCATGGGACTTGTTCACTGGAAATGCAACCCAACCAATGTATTTGTTGTCAGCTACACTGCGCCCATGTACTCAGTTATCACCTGATCAATATAGCTGACATTCGTGCTGCATGGAACTCGTCTGCTCTATCTTTAACTCCTCCACATTGTTGCTAACCAATGTTTTACTCCCCCATATTGTGTTAGCGATACAACCGAGCAATGGTCCACAATCACCATCTGGACCAGATGAAGACTATTAACCATTGCCGGGTTGCATCACTGACACACTGACAATAGCCAAATATACTTTCATTTTCAATACATACTTTCGTCCCCACCAGCCCCAACTACATAGCATTACTATGATTCATGTTGCACACGTTGGTGGGTGCCCCCAGAGAATCACACAAGCTGCCCCCCCTTCATCAAACCTCGCAATAAGGCGTACTATTTACGAATTACTCAAGCACATCGACATCACCCCCCTCAACCTAATGCCTCGTAATACGGCGTACTATTTACGGACTTCTGTCGCACATCGACATCGACCATTCTCATATATCCTCCAAGTACACAAGGCCTTTTTCAGCTACCAACCGCAGCTTCTATGCAGCTCCCTTGACTTGCAATTTAGCGACATCGAATACACACAGATATCCTCCAAATACACAAGGCTTTTCATATAGCTACAAGCAGCAGCTCCTTTGCAGCTACCCTGACTGCTTAGAATCTGCTATATATTTTATTAGACCCATCTATCCTCAAACCTACCAGGCTACGGTAAACGGCTTTTCTTTCCAGCTACCAGCAGCAGCTCCCAATGTCTCCACTGGAATGCCACCCAGCTACCAGCGGCAGCTTCAGGGTAGCTCCACTGGCTTGCCACCCAGCTACCAGCAGCAGCTTCCAGTTAGCTCCACTGGCTTGCCATCCAGCTAACAACTACGTGCACCTGAAAACTGACAGAACCATATTTCCAATAATCTTGGAAATCTTAGGGCTCATCAAGGGGAATATAAAACTGTCAGGGTCTACCTAGGCACCTTATTGAACCTCAGACGAGACCTGGCAACGCGCTATGTTACCATCAGGTTCTACATATGAACCTTAATGGAGATCAGATAAGACCCTGACAATACGCATACTCTACCAATGCACCCTATTGGTGCTCTGGTAAAGTTTGTCAAACTAAGGAGGAAACCATGGTTAAACTGTGGCACACCTATGGTTAAACTATGGCACAACTATGGTTAAACTATGGTACAACTATGGTTGTACTATGGTTGAATTACGGCTGCTTTCACCATACAAGACAGATCCAATGGTAAGCAGAAGAGCCGCAGGGCAGTTCACCACTTGCTCGAGTTATGGAACAAGAAAACATGCAAACGCAATATATCTGATGGTCTAATCTGGCACAAGAGAACGCCCATAAGACACACAAATCTGACTCTGACACAGACAAATCTCTGACCTAGACCGACATTGGTGTAGCTCTGGCAGGACCCTAGTTGATCTTCCTAGTCGTTAACCCCAGGGAGCCCATCAGAGATGCAAAACTGAAGCAGCCGGAGGGCATGGCTTGTTGAGGATTCTCAAGGGGTACAGCCAAAGTAGACGTGCGCGGAGTTGGGTTGGGAGATATGATACCCGGCTTTGATTCTAGTGTGGGCAGTCCATCTGGCCTGGAAACACCACCAGACTTGAGGGTCGCACGTTGAGGCTGAGGCACTTGGAGAACGGTCGAGACACTGTCCTGGATACGATCCTGCAGGGAATCGATGAAGTGATGGTGAGGAGATGGTGAGTTGGTGGTGCTAGGTGGTTAGGTGGTGGTGAGTTGGTGGTGCTAGGTGGTGGAGCTAGGTGCTGGTGAGTTGGTGGTGAGTTGGTGGTGGTAGGTGGTGGTGAGTTGGTGGTGGTAGGTGGTGGTGAGTTGGTGGTGCTAGGTGGTGGTGAGTTGGTGGTGCTAGGTGGTGGTGAGGTGGTGGTGAGGTGGTGGTGAGGTGGTGGTGAGGTGGTAAGAAGATGGTGAGGCGGTGCGGAGATGATGTGAAAAGCGTCAATAGCAAGATAAGAGAAGACCTCACGAGGACAAGTGAATGAGATGTGGTGAGGTGGAGAGGAGATGGTGCTAGGTGGTGAGGTGGTAAGGAGGTGATAGTAAGGTGGTGAGGAGATAGATGGTGAGGTGTAAAGAAGGTGGTGATGAGATGGTTAGATGGTGAGGAAATGATGCGAGGAAGGTACAAAGATGAGAGGAGACCTCACAGAGGACAAGTGAATGAGATGTGAGGATGTGTTGGTGATGTGGTGGTGGGGTGATGTGAGGAGGGCGTCCACAGCAAGATGAGGAGACCTCGAAGAGGACAAGTGAATGAGATGCGAGAAAGTGGTGAGGAGGTGGTGCTAGGTGGAGGTGGTGAGGATGTGGAGATGAGAAGACAAGTGAATGAGATGTGAGGAGGTGGAGACAAGAGGACAGAAGGTAAAGATGTGAGGAGGGCGAGGGAGGATGTGGAGATGAGAAGATGAGGATACGATGTGAGGAGGGCTAGGGAGGACGTGGAGATAAGAGGATGAGGATGAGATGTGAGAAAGGCTAGAGAGGATGACACCCACCATTGCGACGCCCAGATTATCACTTGATGTATTAGACGGAAAATGTTCTGAGGAAGATGCTCCCCCCTCCATCTCGATTGTCTTACGGGCGGATGGGCCATCTGGCCTTACAATAGCCATGTTGAAGTCCTGTCCTGCCCAGCACATCAACGCCGATGGTTCTTGCCCCTCCATGACCTCGAACCTCGAAGATACAGACGACGAGCCTGGTTGGTTGGTCTCCCTTACTTCCAGCGATGTATTCCTCTCCACGGCTGGTGGAGCACCACCTAGTCCAGAAAGCTGGCTTAGGGGCCCTGCATCCAGGACCCTTTGTTGCAAGGAGGCGTCGAGACCTCTAGAAGGCTTCGAGGCCGCTGGAAGGCTGGCTTGAGCAACGTCCGAGATACAAGGGCCAGCAGCAATGCGGGCTGGTTGTACTTGAGCCTTGCAGTTGCCGGAGGCGCTGTCCGTGATGTTACGGGCCAAGCAGGCTTTGGCCACAGAGATCATGGCCCCCTGAGTGGGGGCAATGTTCACAAGTGGCACAGCAGAAACGGATCGGGCTTGCCAGGCATGCACGGGAGAGTGGCTTGAGGTCACGTCTGCCCTGCTGGATGGGCCCGCTTTGCTAGAGCCATGGTTGTCTTGCCCTGGGGCACCCACACAGCTTGGAGGCCCAGCATTGGCAGCGCTCTGCTTGGCTTTTACTCGCAGCTTGACGGCGGCGATGTCCATGAAGAAAATGGAGTTCAGCAGCTGGGCCGCAGAAGGCCGGTGGACAGGATCAGGCTCCAGACAAGACTTGATAATGTGGGAGAGTCCGACGCTCTGTCCTTTCAGCCTGGAGGGTTTGAGTGCGGGGGCGGAAATGTTAGTGAGCTGGGTTGTGGGAGGGTGGGGATTGTGGGTGGGGGTTGTGGGGAGGTGAGGATTGCGGGTGAGGGTGAGAGTTGTGGAAGGTGAGGAATGTGGGTGACGGTGCAGACAACAGGGCGGGAGTGGCTCTGAGATTTCAGCCAGGTGGGTTAAAGTGCGGGGGGCAGAAATGTAAGTGGGTTGCAGAGAACAGGTTGGCAGTCAGTGATGTAGCTCTGATCTTTGGAATGAAGCTGATGTAGCTCTGATCTTTGAGATGTAGCTGATGTAGCTCTTTTCTTTGTGATGTGGCTGATGTAGCTCTTTTCTTTGTGATGTAGCTGATGTAGCTCTGATCTTCGTGGGATAGCTGAGCTTTGTGTGATAGTGGCCAAAGTTGTCTTCCCTGACCAACACGACGTCCTATTTGCATTGTAGCCCCCAACCACGTAACTTAGCCCCCCCTTCCCCTTCCTCACACACAAATAGCTAGGCTACATCACTCACTGCGAGGCCAAAGTCTTCCTTTCCGGACCAGAACTACGTCCTGCCACACGTAATCCAGCATCCAAGCACATCGACTGCTCTGCTGACAGATGGCCAACCACTTCGCGGACGGCCTGCAGCTGATCCAGGGAGGAGGAGCCGCAAAGAAGGACAGAGCCTGTCACAAGCTCAGCAAAGATGCATCCTAGAGACCAGACGTCGACATTGGGACTGTACGGCCCGCCCAACTGCACCTCTGGGGCACGGTACCACCTGCGAGGGTGGGAGAAGTGGTTGGTGGGAGATGTGGGGTGTGGCTGGCCGGAGGAAGGGGGGAGGAGGGGGGAGGGAGGGAGGAGGCGGGATGAAGGGAGGGGGGAGGGAAGGAGGGAGGGAAGGAGGAGGCGGGATGGTTCGCCTAATTGGATACCACTAGCTTAATTGGATACCACTGGGCCCTAAACAGTTATTAGGCGAAGAAGTCAAAATCTTGATTGTTTGCAGAGCCAGCAAATGTAAGTGTGACTAGTGCACTTTGCTAATCTCAACACACATAATGACGTACCTGGTTGTGATGTAAGGGGTATAATCAGCAGGTTGGGAGATGCTCTCCACGCCGCGAGCAAAGCCAAGATCACATATTTTGACTGAGCCCTCAGAGTTGATGAGCACATTGGAGGGCTTGAGATCACGATGCATTACCTGGTGTATGTGTAGGGGGGGGGAAAGGTGCGTGTGTTGTTTTCATGAGTGTGTGTGGTGTTTTGACAGAGCCCTCAGAGTTGATGAGCACATTGGAGGGCTTGAGATCTCGGTGCATTATCTGGTGGGGGTAGGGGGGGATGGTGGGGATGGGGTGGTGGGGGGGAGATGTGTGTGCGTGTATTTGTGTGTATATTTGTGTGTGTGTATTTGTGTGGAGGATGGGGGTTGGCTTTGGCGGGGTCGGTGGTGTGGGGGGGGGGGTGAAAGGGTTCGTATGTGTGTGTGTGTGTGTGGGGGGGGGGGGGGGGGGGGGGGGGGGGGTCAGAGATGATGAGCACATTGGAGGGCTTGAGATCGCGATGCATTATCTGGTGGGGGCAAGGGTGTGTGGTGTGTGGTGGGAATAGTGGGTGAGGGGGGAAGCGTCATGAGTAGGGGATCTGGGGGGGGGGGAGGCGTGCGTGTGTGTAGTGGGGAGGGGTCGGTGGTGCCCAACAACAATATGGTACAACATGCGATAAATGTGATGAGCATGCAGGGGCACATTGGATGGCTTCAGATCGCAATGCATTATCTGGACCAGACCAATTGTTTCAAGAGATTGACAACCGTGCTGATGATGGTGATGGTGCTGATGATTGATTTGGGGGCAGCAGCATGTACATCCCCATGCCTCTGGCTAGGGGGACAACAGCATGTAGTAATGGCAATTCAAGTTGGAATCACTGTTTCTTTTGGGGGCTACTCATGGCAGCTTCCTGCCAGCTCCAATAGCCAGCCACTGGGTCAAACCCAAAGCTTGCAGCTGCGTTGAAATACCTGTGATAGGAGCTTCCAGACACACTAGCTAATTCAGGTTTAGTCTAAGGACAGGGAAAGGGAGCTGTCTAGAAGCTGCTTTGCATAGCCCATGAAGAAACGGTGGTTGGCACTCACCCCATTCTTGTGCATGTACGTTGTGGCATCTAGAAGCTCCCACATAACCAGCTTCAGCTCATCTGCATCAAAGACCTTCCCTGCCTTCAACATCTCAGACAGAGACTTCTCTACATACTCCATGACAAGGTAGATGTGGCCCCGGGGCGTTCTGAAGCCCCTCAGCTTCTTCACAATGTTCTGGTGGTCCAGAGCTCCAAGCACCTTGATCTCGCGCATTACAAGGGCAGTGAAATTGCTTGAACCTGCACAATAGCACGACATGGGCTAGACTGAGAGAATGAAATGGGTGTACGGGTGTACTTTCTCAGATTACTTTATCAAAACTCCACCTCGTCCCCTGAATTCGGGAACAAATTTAGCAGAAGAGCAATTTAACGCGATGGATGCGATTTGCAGCAAGATAGGTGCGCTTATTTGCCGGGATAATTGTTTTCGATCAGAAATTCCGATCACTTCCGACGCTGCAAGCCTGCAACCCGCAAAAATGGTTCCAGCTGCTTCGATCTGCCATGCGGACCCCTCCACTCTGGCCCGAATGTAGCAGAAGAACAATAATAATGCTATGGCTGCAATTTGGAGCAAGATAGGTGCGCATGTATACGCGTACGGTCGGATCCAGCAGTGCAGAACTAGGGCGTCTATCACAAACCCTCTTAGTGTAACTGAAGACTCCCGAGTGCGGAGTTCTATCAACTGCCGGAAAGATACTCCCTGAGTACTTACACACAGCATCATCGGGTTCTTACCTTGTCCACCATCAAATCTCTTTACCGCCACAAGCTCTTGTGTAGCATGGACAACACACTTCCACACCGACCCATAGGTTCCTGAGATAGAGAGCAGGGCGGGGTCAGAGACAGGCTCGAGTATGGAGCTGGCAAGGCAGGCGAGCCCAAAAGAGTCATGTTGGGTAGAGCAATGCAGGACCAGACACGCCAACAGACATGTCACCCCTAATCGATTGTCTAAACTAGTATAATGCTTCGATTATTATATGCCGACGTGACAGCCGAGGACGGAAACAAGTCCCCCTCGACCATTTCAAGGTGCCCGCACACGACTCCAGTTTTAATGACAGGTCGTTCACAATCGTAATGCACACTGCGCAAGGCAGCAATGCCCGCCAAAGACAGCAATGCTTCGGTCATGCTGAAGGCAAAAATCTCGTGAGAATTCACGTGGCATTCAAAACTCTACCGGAACTCGGAGATGGCCCCTAATCTCATCTGGCGCATTCCGGTTCAGAAACCGGGAATGTGCTGAATAAAGCAGGGTGCCCAGGGGGGTTGCCCGTTAAGCGGCAGCGAATGATGAGGGTTGCTCACCTTGGCCGGCAAAGGAGACAAGACCATACTCCTGCACAATGAAGTGAATAAGGCAAATTTGTTTCAATACGCGGATTGTGCAGGCATGATTCAAGAGGAGGTCGACAACAATAAGTCCAGGGTGATATCTGGCGGCGAGGAGGCAAGAATGGCAATAGGCAGAACGGAGAAGTTGTGGAGAGGATCTCGCAGAAAGGGCAGGCGAATTGACGCTGCTTCTCTCACCATTTGGTCTTCTTCCGGGGCCATGATTCACGGATTTAATACAGGAACAGCAGAGCGAGCAAGAGAGGAAGCAGGAGGAAAAATTGGATTGACTCGAGGAAGATTGAAAGGCAAACGAAGAGGGAGTGGACTGTGAGTGTATCCCAGAATGAGTATTAAGTGGAACTTTCCTGATTTCCAGTCATCTGCGGGCGAAGAAGAGTTTGTGCACTTTTCCGTCTCGTCCAGGCTGGTTCAGGGTTATACAAGGGTTCAGACGACGTGTACGGCGTAGACATATTTTATTCGTAGATTTACATCGATTTACCGCAGGATGTACAGCAGGATTTACTGCCCCCGCTTTTTCTCGCTCAGGGTTGTATAAGAGTCCAGACAACGTGTACGGCGTACATCTTTTATTCGTAGATTTACCGCAGGAGATTGAAAAACAAGTAACCACTTGACACACTTGTCGACTTTGTACACCGTGCGTTGTACGTTATTGCTGAGCTGGCATGCTACTGATAATTTGTAAAAGACCCAGACCAGGTAGATATAGATCTTACTTGCTATGCTATGCTAATCGTTAGTACATACAGCCCTGATGTACTCGATCTTGTGCACGTGTGTCCACCCCTGTGGCTAACAGCTTGTTTCCTGGTTGGGGGTCCGGTTAAGGATTGTGTTTCGGAGGGTTTAGACTCGACCTCTAACCGGGCCTTAACTTTCGGGAAGATGGTTGGAAACGTTCCACCAGTTAAGCAGTCTTTTGCACCTGACCAGGTCAGTTCAAAATGGGTCAACGTGGCAAATGCGCTCTGCAGCACTCCCTCGCGATTCAGACGCTGATTCCACTTCTGGCCGCTGCTGGTTGCCTCAGGAAGATCAGTCGAAAATTGCGTGGCAGGGACGGTGCCCTGCTGCTGCGAATCCATCTTAGAGAAACTGTGCGATCAATGATGAGTGTCCGAGAAAGAAAGAAGGATGCGGGACTCCAAAGCAGCGTGATTTTTAAGAGGCGCGCTCCAACTTCGTGACGTCACCATATCTCATTCATCAACCGAACTTAACCGCCCCTTAACTTTCTTTAATGGCGGGGGGGGTGCGCCATTGCACTAACCGGGACGGTTGGTCTTTAACCGGACCTTAACTTTTTGTGTTTCCGACCAAACACCGGTTAGCGTCGAAAATAACGAATTTAACCGCCGCTTAACCGGACCCTTAATCGGTTCCTATAATAGAAACAAGCTGTAAGTCTGGGGTAGTATGGGTTTGGCTTGGCTTGTCATCAGAATGCAAACGACATAGCTAGGTAGGGTCACCGCCCGCTGTTAGCCGTATAATCGGTTCCGACCTCTGTCGCTGCCGCTTCTGATCATAAAGGGTCCAGGTTCTTGACCATGTTATCAGTTAATGAACCCAGACCAACGCCTCCTAACCCCCTTTGCGCGAATGGTGTGCTGCAGTTCTTGACTTGTCGCTTCCTCTTCGCGACTCATATCCAAGGACTACAACTCCTCTTCGCAAACAGGGCGATCAGGTATGCCGCACTCCAACAGTGTTCAGTTCGTAGACACACTTCGCACTTATGACACGTTTTATAAATTAAATGCTAATTTAGTCATTTGATGTTGCAGCCAGGAATTTGGCCAGGTCCTTCCTCATACCGGTATATGTTTAGAGTGGTTGGATCAATCCCCACGAGTAGCACAACTAAATGTCTGTGGCACATTCTGTCAAATCTTAACAATTGATTGCTGTTCCAACAAAGATCTTCCTCTTCAACGTGTACAAATGCTATGAATATGCTGCCTCAAACAAGATAGCACACTCTCACACTTTAGTACGTTCTGCAGCAAGCTGCCACACCTCCGTTATCAGCACAATGTAGAGTGGCACTCCTTAAACCTAACCTACCCATCTATAATTGTTGCATCCAATCACCATAGCAACATTTTTTCACAAATCAGTGCTGATGTACCGATAAACAATGCCCACTCAATTTAATTTAGCATTCTTACTGATGTCCAACAATAAACTCATAAAGACTCAATGTAGACCAACTTAAATAAATCAAGCAAAAGTGCATGCTGGTGTTCTGAATGAAATGTGCACACTCCCTGCTAATCAATCGCACAATGCAGTGCAGGTCTGTAAAACTAAACAAGCACACTCAGTGCTGGTAAATTTCACCCACCACAATCACTGCTGATTAGATGAGTAATTTGGTCACACTATTTCACAGCACACTCAGTGCTCATCGGGCAAAGGCATAGACAGTGCTGGTCAATTCAGGCGCATCACGTTTCTAACCATTACAGCATAGTCATTTTTTTTCTTCCCCTTTTCCATTGCAGATTATATATAGAACACTAGTGCTCATCAAGTAAAGCACCCTTAATGCTGATCAGTTGTATCATTCAGGCACAATCAGTAGTGCTAAAAAATCTTCCAAGCACTCTCAGTGCTAATGAATTATAATAGAGAACATTCAGAGTTGGTCAGTACAATAAATCATGCACACTCAGCGCTCATAAATCCAAGCTCCATCAGTGCTGAAAAACTCATGCATACTTGTTACTAATAGGCTCAAGCACCAGTATTGCTGATACATTCGAGCACACTAAGAGCTGACAGCTTCAAGCACAATCGTTGGTGGTACATTTAAGCACACTCAGTGCTGACAAATTTCAAGCAAACTCTGTGCCTGATAAATTCAAACCTACTCAGTGCCGACAAGTTCAAGCAACACCAGTTATGATAGATTCAAACTTAGTGCTGATAAATTCAAGCACCACCAGTGCCAATAAAATGTAGCACCTTTTGTGCGTATAAATTAAATACTATCGAGCTCACTATCGAGTACCATTAGTGCAGATAAATTCAAGCACACTCAGTGATGAAAAATTCAAACACACATTAAGTGCTGATAAGTTCATGCACCATCAGTGCTGATAAATTGAAGCACCATCTGTGCAAGTAAGCTTCAAGCACCATTAGTACTGACAAACTCATGCACCATCAGTGCAGATAAAATCAAGCACCATAAGTGCCAAAAAACCAGACACCGCAAGTGCTGATAAGTTTGAGCACCAGCAGAGCTGATTACTTCTAGAACCACGAGTGCTGATAAATTCAAGCACCATCAGTGTTGATAAGTTCAAGAACCATCAGTGCCAATCAAATCCAGTACAATTAGTGCAGATAAATTCAATGGGAGGTTTCACCGAGCTTTTATTCGAGGAGGAGACCACTCAACGCGACTGCCCAGCCGTGCCTCCCCCCAGCCTCCACTACTGGGGCCAACCCCTGCAGACCCTGAGTTTGTGATCCCCTTCTATAGCAAGACCCAGTGCACTTCTTATTTTTTTGGCTACGTTTAGCAGCTTCCATGCAGCTCCCTTTCCCCATCCTCTGGCCAAACATGAAGCTAGCTCGTGTGCCTGACAGCCGGCATGACTGGCACTTCCACGCAGCTGGAAGCTTTGGGATTGACCCAGTTACCGGGTAATGGAGCTAGATGGAAGATGCTATGCGTCGCCCCAAAAAGAAGCAGTGATCTATAGCATGTACGATAAAGCAGCACGATGCAATTCATCTTTCGCCATCCACCGAGCACCCACCCTGCTTGTGGTTTATGCTGCTCAGGGGATTTCCTTCCTTTTTCTTTTTCCCCCATTTGTGCATGATTTTTCAAGCGGCATGATGTGGATGCGTATGTACAGTGCATTGAACAATGTCCACCACATATGTACACTGCAAATGTACATTGCATGTGTAAAACCGCAGGTGGAAATTAGCCCCCATTTGAGTTATTCCCACTTACCTAGCCGAAAACCCACTTAGACCCCAAACCCCCTAAACTGAAGTGGGAACTAACTACAGTGGGGGCAAACTTCCCCCCACCATGTAAAAGGCATTCATACGGTTAGTTTACGATGCGTAAAGGCATTGATACGTTTAGTAAACGGCGCATGTAAATAAATACACATACCCATTACCAGTATGTATACATATATCAGTAATGCAAAGCATAATGTCTATTGTCCCTGAGAGCTATGGGATAGGCTGGGCTGTATTCTTTGGGCTAGGCCATGCAGACAAGCTTGTGTAGTGCACGCTGTGCAAAATTGTGTAGTACACGCTGTGCAAGCTTGTGAAGTACACGCTGTGCAAGCTTGTGTAGTCCACGCTGTGCAATATTGTGTAGTGCACGCTGTGCAAGCTTGTGTAGTCCACGCTGTGCAAGCTTGTGTAGTCCACGCTGTGCAAGCTTGTGTAGCACACACTGAGCGAGCTTGAGTAGTACACACTGTGTGAGCTTGTGTAATTGCTTCACTCATAAATTGCATAGAACGTACTGTGTGATCATCTCTATTGGTGATTATCTCTATATTTAAACATTTATTGCTTAGTACGTACCCAGTGATCATCTCTATATTTAAACACACATTTCTTGGTATGTACTCAGTGATCATTTCTATATTTACTCTTGTATTGCTTAGTACGGAATCTGTGATCATCTCTGTTGGTGATCTTCTCTATTTTTAAACTAGCTTGCCTGCCCTATTGCCCAGGACGTGTTCTAATGTACTCCGTTGGTGCTTGGTTGCCCTATTTACCAGGGCGTGTTTGAAGAGACTTTGTTGGTGCTTGGCTGCCCAAGTGCCCAGGACGTGTGTTAAGGGGCTTTCTGGCTGCTTGACTGCCCTATTGCCCAGGACGTGTTCTAATGGACTCTGTTGGTGCTTGCCTGCCCTATTTCCCAGGATGCGTTTTAAAGGACTCTGTTGGTGCTTGCCTGCCCTATTGCCTCGGACGTGTTCTAATGGACTCTGTTGGTGCTTACCTGCCCTATTGCCCAGGACGTGTTTTAAGGGACTATGTTGGTGCTTGCCTGCCCTTTTACCCAGGACGTGTTCTAAAGGACTCTGTTGGTGCTTGCCTGCCCTATTGCCCAGGACGTGTTTTAAGGGACTCTGTTGGCGCTTGCCTGCCCTATTACCCAGGATGTGTTCTGATAGACTCTGTTGGTGCTTGCCTGCCCTACTACCCAGGACGTGCCGAAAGGAACTTTGTTGATGCTTGGCTTAGAAATTGCTGGTCATAGCAGAAAAGGAAAGCTATGGCTTAATGGTGGCATACGGCCATTGGAGTGTTTAACCTGATAGGAGTACCTCTCATTCTGGTAGGATTTGCAGGAGCTGTGATATAGAGGTTGTTGTACGACACGGCTTTGAGTGCTCTCTATACATCTTGCAAGATGTCTATGGAGCACTCGCAGCCATGTCGTTCAACAGTGGTTGATGGTAGAGGAGTGGTAGACGATGGAATGCATTTCGTAATTACTCTGAGGATAGGAAAGTCTTTTTGAGGAGCTGAAAAATTAGCCAAAATTTGTTGATTAAGACTCCGGCATGAAGCTGGTCATGAAGGATGGAAGTACCTCATTTTTAAAAATGCGATGGTAGGTAAAGCCAACAGGACTCACCCCGCGCATGTGGATGGACAGGCCCAGAAACCGTAGCCCTTGAGGCGCATACGTACCAAACAATAGTGCTAGTATGTGGTTGCGATTGTGTCAGGTATTATCTGCCCTACCTTGGACTTGATCTTGGTATTGTCTGCCCTAAGAATGTGAGTGTCCATTCATCCACCATTACATGTAACATGTATTTATGTATGTATTTGTGTCACTATATGTAGCACTACCGGTATACTTCCCTACTTGGCTACTTTACGAGTCAGCCTCTTGCCCTTCCCTATCAGCCTTGAACTATATCCTAAACACCCCTTTGCATTTCGAGCACTGGCGAACTCCGGCTCGCTAATAATATGAGCTTGCCGCCCCAAAACTGTCAGCGGTCGTTCAGATGCTACGACCAACCAATGAGGGCAAACAGCGCCATGCGCACCAACATAGCGTTTTCCCTAACAGCCTTCAACTTGAACTTTGTCAGCATGAATTGCGTTGCTCTCATTCGTTTTATGACTTGGTGACTACTACTGTACTCCCTTAGAACTATCGGCCCTGACAGCTTCCCATAGTGACAGCTTCCCGTAGAACTGAGTCATCCTTTAGTGACTCAGTGTCAGCTTCCTATTGACTGCCTATCTCTCTGTGTCTTATCGGTCTCTCCCTGACATGTCCTGTGTTAAACGGTGTCAGGGTGACAAGATCCGGGCTTAGGGTCTATTCAGGTTACAGGCATCCACTTCGCCCACCGCTGGTGTCCTTTAGTGTACGTCCTTGCTTGTAACGTCATTCTCGTCTCTGTGTATAGATTGGCGCGTCTGTCTCCGCTGCATACATCTCTGTCCACTCTTAGAAGTGCTTAATAGCTGATAGGTAATGGGCTTCATCTCTTTCTACCACTGCTTGACAACGCAACTTCCGCGTGGGCCTCCTGCCGGCTTCGAAAAGCTTACCCCACAGAATGGTTTGACTTGGTCGCGCGGTATGGAGAGCGTCATTGTCTCCAATGGCTGCGACCGGATTCTTCCTTTCAAGACCCGTGTTCCCACTGATTGGCTCGATGATTGCGCGCCAGAGCCCCTCTGCTGCCTTAGATGAGTCTCCTTCCGCCATCATGGAAGACATCCCCCCCTCCAATACCTCCATTTCTCCGTCTTCTTCTCCTTTTGTCCAACGCCTCTCTGTTGAGGTTGAGGATGTTTCTGATGAATCTTTGCTGTGTTTGAGCCTGCTGTCCAGTCGGCGACTAGCCTGGACATCGGTGGAGATACCCGTCTTCGTCTGCTCGCGTCTTTGACGTCGCTAACTCCGGTGTTTGAGGCTCTGCCTGCATACCGGAGGTTGCCAAGCCGACCAAGCTCCCTGCTGTTGTCTACGTCGTCTGTGCTCCCTTTGCTCTGCCCAGCCGATGGTCGGCTACTGGCATGAGCTTGCGCTCTAGTGGCTCTGTGATACCTTCTGGAGAATTTTTTCGATCAAGCTGGCGGATCGCCGGCACTGCCGTAGGGTTCGCCAGAGGAGGACGACCTACGCGTCTGGACCTGGAGATTCTGGAGGTGGTGGGAAGCAGGGGGGTATGGTCAGCACCACTCGGGTGCTGCTCCCTCTACCCCCCAACCGGGTGAGTCGAGCGATAGAGGGGGGGACTTGGGATTGAGTGCTCATCGACGGAAGGATATTAGGACCTTTACTTGCCTCGGCTTTGCTCTTCGCATCCTCGCGATAAATTTTCGAATTCTGCCCTTGCGATTTGCGATTTTCTGCCATTGGTGCGATTTTCTGCACCAGGTGCGACTTGCTGCACTTTCATCCTCATCTCCTTTTTTCCTATACCTCATATCTCGACTTCGCCCTAACGCTTCCCCACCTTCTGTGATCCCAGGTCTCGCAGCGCCGGACTTCGCCCATGCTACAGGCCGAAGTGGACGCCGTCCTGGCCCTAGTCCAGCGGCCGTGGAGGATCTTTGGCATGATATCTTGGTGGATATTTTTCTCTCTTAGGCTCCTTGTGACCCCTGGGTGCGTTCCGTGGTTCGACAAAGGTTACTACTTTGTTTTTCCTGTGCCCCTGGTTCCGCCCTTAGGTGTATGCCTTAGCTACGTGAGTTTGGGTTTCAAGTGTTTGCCTTCTTGAAAGTTCCCCGTCCTCTCTGGACCTGTTTGATACATATAGATCATTAGATTTCTTGAATGTGTCTCTCCCTAGGTCTGATCCAAGGCATCCTGGTTGGTCCCGTGACCCTTCCCATGTCCCTGCTAATGCTGCTTTTCAGCGGGGCAAGGGACCTGGTTCTCAGGGTTCCGGGGCTACCAAAGGCGCTTGGATTGCACTTGGGGCCCCTGTCTTTCGAAAACGAGCCACTCGGAAGACCGCTGCTTCACGAAGTATCCGGAACTCAGAAAGGCCAAAGGTCGTGCACCTGGTAATGAACCGGTGCCCGTTGCTTTGGCCCTTCCAGGGTCGCTTACTCGCAAGCAGCTGTCCTCCCTGCAAGCTCAGATAGACGGGTACAACATAAACAAGAACTAGGAGGTACGCTCTGTCCTATTCTCATGCACCACAAAGTTCTCAAACCTTTGCAGCCCAAGTCTTTCTGAGGGTGTCTGGCATGTGGATTCTGGAGCTGGGATGTCAATCACAGGTGATAAGTCTTTGTTCACTGTGTTTGAATCCTCTGCTGTTGGGCCTGCAGTTCGATTTAGTGATGGGGTGATTCAACGGTCAGAGGGTATGGGGTCCATTGTGTTATGTAGTGATTGGTTACCAACATCTATCACTTTAACCAATGATTCTGTACATACCCCACTGTCCAGTGAATCTCCTGTCAGTAAATGCTGTGGCTCATTCCCTCCACTGCAAGGTTGCTTTTGATAGTATTAGTTGTACTTCCACTCAGGGCTCTTCTGTACTCTGGTCCTTTCCTGCCTCCAGTGATGGTGTGTATAAGTTTGCATGTAGGCCTTGTCACACCTCCAGTCGTTGTTTGAGAGTTGCTGAAGATTATCCAGCTTTTGCACTTGATGTTGATGAGGACGGTGGAGTTGTTATCCCTACCACTCCTGCATGGTTGTGGCATAGGCGGTTGGGTCATCCCGGCTATGACGCCTTGCACACACTTGTCAAGCGTGGTATGGTTAAGAATTTGCCCCTCAGTCTACATCAGGTACAAAAGATGGGTAAGATCCCATGTGATGCTTGTCACAAGGCTAAGGGCAAACGTCTCCCTTTTCCTAAAGAAAGCAAAACTGAGGTCCTTGCACCTCTCCAACGACTTCACTTGGACATAATGGGACCAGTTCATATTAGGGGTCTGCGTGGGGAGTTATATATCCTGTGCCTTGTAGACCAATACTCTGGCTATGCTGAAGTATTGTGCTTGAGGACCAGGGATGAAGCTCCCTTAGCAGTCCAGACTATCATTCTCAGATGGTCAAATCAGCTGCAGGGGTTTGCCTTTAAATGTCTGAGGTCTGACAGAGCTAAGGATTTTATGGTTAAATGGTTCGAGGATTGGCTGATATCGATTGGGGCAGTACATAGACTGCCCAATCAGGGACGCAAGACACCTTGAGCTGTTTTATGGGGTGATTCCTGATGTGTCGTTGTTACGTGTGTTTGAATGCCCCTGCTATATTTAGTCTATTGGGAAGAAACGTAACAAGCTGGACGAAAGGGCGTTATTTGGTAGACTGGTTGGGTATTCTCTGGTGAGTAAGGGTTATTTTGTTTGGGTTCCACAGTTGCGCCAGGTAGTAGAGAGTCGTGATGTACTCTTCTATGAGCAGTTTGATCATAACTGCATTCCTGGGCTTTCTCCCTATGATGGGTCACAGTATGTCTCTAGCATCCCTGCCGCTATCAACGGACACATGCCTGAGGCTGCAGTGAGTTCCCTAGATCCTTTGCTTTCCCCTCTTGTTGACCACTGTCCTGGCCATAGGATGACTCTGCGAACTAGGTCAGGGGCCAGTGGTACTGTATTGCGTGAGAAAGCACTGGGCGGGCGAGTTTCTGCGGTTCCTACGGACAAAATCTTAGCCGAATCTCAGGGGGTCGCCAGGCCCTCCTCTGCGTCACATTTCGTCGGTGAAGTCGTTGGATTAAAGCCATCTCAGACCATAGTGGAGCCTTTGTTAGGTCCATTGCCTACTAGTCACCATGCTCCCATCATCATTGATAGCTCGATGGAGTTGGTGAACGCTTCGCCTCCTGCCGTCTCTGATAGATTACTCAGGAGCCCGGGTGATGATGTAGCCGTTGCCGATGATGCAAGTGATGATCTTGAACCGTGGTCAGGCTCCGATACTGCGTATGGCTGGGGTGTTCCGGTCGACCCAGGCTTTGGAGATTTAGAGGCAAATAATGCCGGCCCTGTTCAACCAGGCAGTAGTTCTGCACTGGGGGCTATACTACCGGTTACTAGCTTGATTCTGCGTATGGCTGGGGTGTTACAGTCAACCCAGGATTCATTGTTTTAGGTGCTGATGGTTCTCATACGTAGGTTAACATGGCCCTATGTGTGGGTGCCTATTCCTCAGCACCGCCTAGACTGACTTATAGGGTAGTCTAGATTAGTGGAGCGTTACGACGCTTTGTTTAGGCAGCTTCCTTTCAGCTGTCTTTCTTGGTTTTGGTGGAAGGTGGTAATTAATTCAGACCACCGTTATAGCGTCTTGATGGTTTCTGACTCTTAGTTCCATAGGCAGATGGTTCATTCGGTGGAGCTCATCATAGATTAGCTATTTCTTTTTACTCCACACTGTTTTTCAATCACCAGCCTCTCCTGTGATTATAATTTTTTGTGGAGTGTAGTAGTTGTTTCCCTTCGGCTTTTACTGTGAATTGGTGGGCTGGGTAATCTTGCAGTTGTACTTGCAGATGTACCGCCGCTCACCTCTTTCTTGTTTTCCGCATGTATTTCAAGCGCCCTTTCAGTCCATCCTTTGCAGTAAATTATTTAAGTCCTTCTTTCTGCGTTTATTTTTTTTCAAGTGGACAATAGGTTTTATGTACTATGGTTGTACATCTCAACTCCTATTGTTCGTTGACCTATGTTTCCTTTGTTGGTTACAAGTTTCTTGAAATTTCTCTCCGCATCCTTTGGATTTTTTTTCCAGTTGCTGCAGGTTTGGTTTGCTTGTGGTTAGGCGCTTGGTTTGTCTTGAGTGCATGAGTTCTTTGCGGTGCGATACCCACCTCCTAGTATGTTTTCGTTAGTGCCGTAGCTGGGGATTTATGATAATTACCTTTCATAAATCTTCTTACTTCCATCTTTGAGTAAGAAACCAGTTCATCATGGTTTTTTCATCCCACCTAGTCATGAATTCTATGCTAAGAATAGTTTTTAAGGTAGTGGATTTTTCCATCGACTTTCTTTTTTCCTTCGTGGTCTTTAGTGTCCTCCTGTCTGCGTCCTTTATGCTTTGATTCTCTCGTGTGCTGCTCTCACACGATATTTCAATCCGTCTCTTTGGTTATCATTGATTGGCGTTAGGTTCCTATTCCCGGATCGGGTTTTCTATACCGTTGTTCCCCAACTTTGATATACGATTTTTTCAGTCTTCTCTTTCGGTTACGTTCTCGGTTCTTTCAGTCACCGTTGTTCCCCTTCCTTAGGTATTTGGGATTGATTTCTGTTTGGCCTCCCTGTGATTTTCTGGTTTGGTGCCTACTATTCTGGATGAATAGTATATTTGCGCTTACCATGGATGGTTACATTTCCATTTTGGTCTCAGCTCAGCTCGGTATGACCCAAGTTTTTGCTGCGACATTTTCGGAGTACTACAGTGGTTTTTGGTTCATCCTTTCTCATCCTTTTATTTTAGACAAGGCTTTCTTCTGGTTTGCTGTTTTTTCCGCCGTTCCTTAATACTTTTTGTTTGTTACATATGGTTCTATGTCCCCAGTGCCATAGGTGGAGTACTAGTATTGTATGTCACCTGTGTCATAGGTGGAGTGTCAGCATGAATTGCGTTGCTCTCATTCGTTTTATGACTTGGTGACTACTACTGTACTCCCTTAGAACTATCGGCCCTGACAGCTTCCCATAGTGACAGCTTCCCGTAGAACTGAGTCATCCTTTAGTGACTCAGTGTCAGCTTCCTATTGACTGCCTATCTCTCTGTGTCTTATCGGTCTCTCCCTGACATGTCCTGTGTTAACGGTGTCAGGGTGACAAGATCCGGGCTTAGGGTCTATTCAGGTTACAGGCATCCACTTCGCCCACCGCTGGTGTCCTTTAGTGTACGTCCTTGCTTGTAACGTCATTCTCGTCTCTGTGTATAGATTGGCGCGTCTGTCTCCGCTGCATACATCTCTGTCCACTCTTAGAAGTGCTTAATAGCTGATAGGTAATGGGCTTCATCTCTTTCTACCACTGCTTGACAACGCAACTTCCGCGTGGGCCTCCTGCCGGCTTCGAAAAGCTTACCCCACAGAATGGTTTGACTTGGTCGCGCGGTATGGAGAGCGTCATTGTCTCCAATGGCTGCGACCGGATTCTTCCTTTCAAGACCCGTGTTCCCACTGATTGGCTCGATGATTGCGCGCCAGAGCCCCTCTGCTGCCTTAGATGAGTCTCCTTCCGCCATCATGGAAGACATCCCCCCCTCCAATACCTCCATTTCTCCGTCTTCTTCTCCTTTTGTCCAACGCCTCTCTGTTGAGGTTGAGGATGTTTCTGATGAATCTTTGCTGTGTTTGAGCCTGCTGTCCAGTCGGCGACTAGCCTGGACATCGGTGGAGATACCCGTCTTCGTCTGCTCGCGTCTTTGACGTCGCTAACTCCGGTGTTTGAGGCTCTGCCTGCATACCGGAGGTTGCCAAGCCGACCAAGCTCCCTGCTGTTGTCTACGTCGTCTGTGCTCCCTTTGCTCTGCCCAGCCGATGGTCGGCTACTGGCATGAGCTTGCGCTCTAGTGGCTCTGTGATACCTTCTGGAGAATTTTTTCGATCAAGCTGGCGGATCGCCGGCACTGCCGTAGGGTTCGCCAGAGGAGGACGACCTACGCGTCTGGACCTGGAGATTCTGGAGGTGGTGGGAAGCAGGGGGGTATGGTCAGCACCACTCGGGTGCTGCTCCCTCTACCCCCCAACCGGGTGAGTCGAGCGATAGAGGGGGGGACTTGGGATTGAGTGCTCATCGACGGAAGGATATTAGGACCTTTACTTGCCTCGGCTTTGCTCTTCGCATCCTCGCGATAAATTTTCGAATTCTGCCCTTGCGATTTGCGATTTTCTGCCATTGGTGCGATTTTCTGCACCAGGTGCGACTTGCTGCACTTTCATCCTCGTCTCCTTTTTTCCTATACCTCATATCTCGACTTCGCCCTAACGCTTCCCCACCTTCTGTGATCCCAGGTCTCGCAGCGCCGGACTTCGCCCATGCTACAGGCCGAAGTGGACGCCGTCCTGGCCCTAGTCCAGCGGCCGTGGAGGATCTTTGGCATGATATCTTGGTGGATATTTTTCTCTCTTAGGCTCCTTGTGACCCCTGGGTGCGTTCCGTGGTTCGACAAAGGTTACTACTTTGTTTTTCCTGTGCCCCTGGTTCCGCCCTTAGGTGTATGCCTTAGCTACGTGAGTTTGGGTTTCAAGTGTTTGCCTTCTTGAAAGTTCCCCGTCCTCTCTGGACCTGTCTTGATACATATAGATCATTAGATTTCTTGAATGTGTCTCTCCCTAGGTCTGATCCAAGGCATCCTGGTTGGTCCCGTGACCCTTCCCATGTCCCTGCTAATGCTGCTTTTCAGCGGGGCAAGGGACCTGGTTCTCAGGGTTCCGGGGCTACCAAAGGCGCTTGGATTGCACTTGGGGCCCCTGTCTTTCGAAAACGAGCCACTCGGAAGACCGCTGCTTCACGAAGTATCCGGAACTCAGAAAGGCCAAAGGTCGTGCACCTGGTAATGAACCGGTGCCCGTTGCTTTGGCCCTTCCAGGGTCGCTTACTCGCAAGCAGCTGTCCTCCCTGCAAGCTCAGATAGACGGGTACAACATAAACAAGAACTAGGAGGTACGCTCTGTCCTATTCTCATGCACCACAAAGTTCTCAAACCTTTGCAGCCCAAGTCTTTCTGAGGGTGTCTGGCATGTGGATTCTGGAGCTGGGATGTCAATCACAGGTGATAAGTCTTTGTTCACTGTGTTTGAATCCTCTGCTGTTGGGCCTGCAGTTCGATTTAGTGATGGGGTGATTCAACGGTCAGAGGGTATGGGGTCCATTGTGTTATGTAGTGATTGGTTACCAACATCTATCACTTTAACCAATGATTCTGTACATACCCCACTGTCCAGTGAATCTCCTGTCAGTAAATGCTGTGGCTCATTCCCTCCACTGCAAGGTTGCTTTTGATAGTATTAGTTGTACTTCCACTCAGGGCTCTTCTGTACTCTGGTCCTTTCCTGCCTCCAGTGATGGTGTGTATAAGTTTGCATGTAGGCCTTGTCACACCTCCAGTCGTTGTTTGAGAGTTGCTGAAGATTATCCAGCTTTTGCACTTGATGTTGATGAGGACGGTGGAGTTGTTATCCCTACCACTCCTGCATGGTTGTGGCATAGGCGGCTGGGTCATCCCGGCTATGACGCCTTGCACACACTTGTCAAGCGTGGTATGGTTAAGAATTTGCCCCTCAGTCTACATCAGGTACAAAAGATGGGTAAGATCCCATGTGATGCTTGTCACAAGGCTAAGGGCAAACGTCTCCCTTTTCCTAAAGAAAGCAAAACTGAGGTCCTTGCACCTCTCCAACGACTTCACTTGGACATAATGGGACCAGTTCATATTAGGGGTCTGCGTGGGGAGTTATATATCCTGTGCCTTGTAGACCAATACTCTGGCTATGCTGAAGTATTGTGCTTGAGGACCAGGGATGAAGCTCCCTTAGCAGTCCAGACTATCATTCTCAGATGGTCAAATCAGCTGCAGGGGTTTGCCTTTAAATGTCTGAGGTCTGACAGAGCTAAGGATTTTATGGTTAAATGGTTCGAGGATTGGCTGATATCGATTGGGGCAGTACATAGACTGCCCAATCAGGGACGCAAGACACCTTGAGCTGTTTTATGGGGTGATTCCTGATGTGTCGTTGTTACGTGTGTTTGAATGCCCCTGCTATATTTAGTCTATTGGGAAGAAACGTAACAAGCTGGACGAAAGGGCGTTATTTGGTAGACTGGTTGGGTATTCTCTGGTGAGTAAGGGTTATTTTGTTTGGGTTCCACAGTTGCGCCAGGTAGTAGAGAGTCGTGATGTACTCTTCTATGAGCAGTTTGATCATAACTGCATTCCTGGGCTTTCTCCCTATGATGGGTCACAGTATGTCTCTAGCATCCCTGCCGCTATCAACGGACACATGCCTGAGGCTGCAGTGAGTTCCCTAGATCCTTTGCTTTCCCCTCTTGTTGACCACTGTCCTGGCCATAGGATGACTCTGCGAACTAGGTCAGGGGCCAGTGGTACTGTATTGCGTGAGAAAGCACTGGGCGGGCGAGTTTCTGCGGTTCCTACGGACAAAATCTTAGCCGAATCTCAGGGGGTCGCCAGGCCCTCCTCTGCGTCACATTTCGTCGGTGAAGTCGTTGGATTAAAGCCATCTCAGACCATAGTGGAGCCTTTGTTAGGTCCATTGCCTACTAGTCACCATGCTCCCATCATCATTGATAGCTCGATGGAGTTGGTGAACGCTTCGCCTCCTGCCGTCTCTGATAGATTACTCAGGAGCCCGGGTGATGATGTAGCCGTTGCCGATGATGCAAGTGATGATCTTGAACCGTGGTCAGGCTCCGATACTGCGTATGGCTGGGGTGTTCCGGTCGACCCAGGCTTTGGAGATTTAGAGGCAAATAATGCCGGCCCTGTTCAACCAGGCAGTAGTTCTGCACTGGGGGCTATACTACCGGTTACTAGCTTGATTCTGCGTATGGCTGGGGTGTTACAGTCAACCCAGGATTCATTGTTTTAGGTGCTGATGGTTCTCATACGTAGGTTAACATGGCCCTATGTGTGGGTGCCTATTCCTCAGCACCGCCTAGACTGACTTATAGGGTAGTCTAGATTAGTGGAGCGTTACGACGCTTTGTTTAGGCAGCTTCCTTTCAGCTGTCTTTCTTGGTTTTGGTGGAAGGTGGTAATTAATTCAGACCACCGTTATAGCGTCTTGATGGTTTCTGACTCTTAGTTCCATAGGCAGATGGTTCATTCGGTGGAGCTCATCATAGATTAGCTATTTCTTTTTACTCCACACTGTTTTTCAATCACCAGCCTCTCCTGTGATTATAATTTTTTGTGGAGTGTAGTAGTTGTTTCCCTTCGGCTTTTACTGTGAATTGGTGGGCTGGGTAATCTTGCAGTTGTACTTGCAGATGTACCGCCGCTCACCTCTTTCTTGTTTTCCGCATGTATTTCAAGCGCCCTTTCAGTCCATCCTTTGCAGTAAATTATTTAAGTCCTTCTTTCTGCGTTTATTTTTTTTCAAGTGGACAATAGGTTTTATGTACTATGGTTGTACATCTCAACTCCTATTGTTCGTTGACCTATGTTTCCTTTGTTGGTTACAAGTTTCTTGAAATTTCTCTCCGCATCCTTTGGATTTTTTTTCCAGTTGCTGCAGGTTTGGTTTGCTTGTGGTTAGGCGCTTGGTTTGTCTTGAGTGCATGAGTTCTTTGCGGTGCGATACCCACCTCCTAGTATGTTTTCGTTAGTGCCGTAGCTGGGGATTTATGATAATTACCTTTCATAAATCTTCTTACTTCCATCTTTGAGTAAGAAACCAGTTCATCATGGTTTTTTCATCCCACCTAGTCATGAATTCTATGCTAAGAATAGTTTTTAAGGTAGTGGATTTTTCCATCGACTTTCTTTTTTCCTTCGTGGTCTTTAGTGTCCTCCTGTCTGCGTCCTTTATGCTTTGATTCTCTCGTGTGCTGCTCTCACACGATATTTCAATCCGTCTCTTTGGTTATCATTGATTGGCGTTAGGTTCCTATTCCCGGATCGGGTTTTCTATACCGTTGTTCCCCAACTTTGATATACGATTTTTTCAGTCTTCTCTTTCGGTTACGTTCTCGGTTCTTTCAGTCACCGTTGTTCCCCTTCCTTAGGTATTTGGGATTGATTTCTGTTTGGCCTCCCTGTGATTTTCTGGTTTGGTGCCTACTATTCTGGATGAATAGTATATTTGCGCTTACCATGGATGGTTACATTTCCATTTTGGTCTCAGCTCAGCTCGGTATGACCCAAGTTTTTGCTGCGACATTTTCGGAGTACTACAGTGGTTTTTGGTTCATCCTTTCTCATCCTTTTATTTTAGACAAGGCTTTCTTCTGGTTTGCTGTTTTTTCCGCCGTTCCTTAATACTTTTTGTTTGTTACATATGGTTCTATGTCCCCAGTGCCATAGGTGGAGTACTAGTATTGTATGTCACCTGTGTCATAGGTGGAGTGTCAGCATGAATTGCGTTGCTCTCATTCGTTTTATGACTTGGTGACTACTACTGTACTCCCTTAGAACTATCGGCCCTGACAGCTTCCCATAGTGACAGCTTCCCGTAGAACTGAGTCATCCTTTAGTGACTCAGTGTCAGCTTCCTATTGACTGCCTATCTCTCTGTGTCTTATCGGTCTCTCCCTGACATGTCCTGTGTTAAACGGTGTCAGGGTGACAAGATCCGGGCTTAGGGTCTATTCAGGTTACAGGCATCCACTTCGCCCACCGCTGGTGTCCTTTAGTGTACGTCCTTGCTTGTAACGTCATTCTCGTCTCTGTGTATAGATTGGCGCGTCTGTCTCCGCTGCATACATCTCTGTCCACTCTTAGAAGTGCTTAATAGCTGATAAACTTGGTACATGACTCCAGGCGGAAAATGGTGAGAACTCCGGGTGGGGACTGACATTAAGGGGGGCTGACGTCCGGGTTGAGTACGGGCTGCTTGCCTGCTTCCTGACCTGGACATAGTAACAATGGCGGTTGATAGCGAGTTAGCGACCACGAGTGCTTATGCACACCGGAGGAATTCGAACCTCACACCTGCGACGTTTCGATCTTGAACTTGAGCATGGTTACATAGCTTCAGCCAGCAATTCGTCTGCTCTCCGTTTTCGGCAGTAAACAAATAATTACCAGGGATATGTAAACGCGAACAAATCACTTTTTATCCTTAATTTTCGTTTTTTCATCATTGTATTCTTTTCGTTTCCAAGAATGATCAACCATGAATCCAGGCAGCAATCTGGTCTCCGGTTCGAATCTGCACTGACATGTGCCCACTAGAAGCCCCTGGTTTCCGTGGTTATCGCACAGGGGCTATTCTTCACTGCAATGTGCAGACGGCTAGACGCCATACCTGGCGTATATAACCTTGTAACAATTATTATTATCAGGCAGCAATTGGGCTGCTCGCAGTGTACGGCAGCAACCAGGGTTGTTCAGGAGGACCCCCGGCACCCAGACAGATTCGAACCTCGCACCTGCGTCGTTTCGAAGAAAGGTCAACATTGACTACAGGCAGCAACCTGGCTGCTCGTCAAGTGCGGCAGTAACCGGGGTTGTCCAGGAGGACCCCCGGCTCTGCGTCCTGAGACAAAACCAATTTCATAGCCTGCGTGATGAGACCGAACCACTTGAGCTGTGTCTGCTACTCAACGGACCCTCCCCACTTGTTTACAAGGGGCTCATGTCCTAGCAGTGAAACAACACCGCCCTAAAGTCGGACTCGAGAAACCACCCGCCGTCTTCCGGCAGCGGGGTTCGAACTCCGGTGGCCGAAGCCTTAACCACCGGGTCTGCCCTCCCCACGTTGCAACTCAGGACGCAACGGACCCTTCGACGTAGCGTCCAAAACATCCCTCGCTTTAACATAAACCATTCTGATCCCGTCTCTACGAATTGCTCAATGGTAGAGCTCGAAGAAACAAGAAGGTGCGGGGTTCGAATCCCTACGGTTGCGCTTTAGTGTCCGCGGTCGCTGGCAACCGTCGTGGTAGCTTCGTCCAGGTAAAGTAGCAGCCAGTTCTCTACCGTCGTCAGACGTGGCTCCCTCAATACCCACCAGGCGTTCTCAAAACCATTCAAATCGAAGTATTACTGCAGCATTAAATTGCGATGGACAGGCCAGTTTTGAATTAAGACAAGCCCACCTGTCGTATCCAGGGGGCCTCATTCTATAGCAATAAGCCAGTGGAAAAAGAAGGAGACGATGCAAAGAAGCAAAGCATGGTCTACCCCGTCTATGTTGACATTCAGCTGGCCACCTGCACAACCTTTTTTATTATTCACATAGAAACATGTTAGGGTTTGAACATACTCTGGGGGCCCCTTCGGTAAAACAATTATTTGGGGGTTCAGTTCATCAACGATTTTGGGATGAATGTGGTAAACCAGAGGTACGGTACCTACTCATCCCATCAAATACCAAGTTACCTGTAATTTAAATTGAAATTGTTACATCCGTGTTATACCGTTACTCACAGGACGTGAAGTTAAGGACACCATAGCGTAAGCCGGAGCTAGCAATAGTCACCGTAAGTTACCTGTATGTATGTATGCATATTTGTTACAGTCCAGGGGTCACAAGGTGGTTCGTAATAGTTTTTTAGTTGTGAACGGACTTTCACCCCAGGAGGTGGGTCTCCCGTCAAAAACCAGCGGCACCGAGGATTCGGTTCTAATGGCGCTGCTTCTCCTGCAAAAGAATGCTGGTATACGAATTTGGTGGTTGGCCCAGTGCAAGCAAACGTGCTGGCTCCCTCAAACTCACGCCTCGTAAGAAGCCGTACTATTTATGTATTTACATCAACATATGGGCGTATGGGCATACTCTAGGAGGGACCAGCATCATCCGGTTGGGTGGCCGGGCTCCCAAGACCGTCCGCTGACTTTGCAAGCTGTTGCGGTGGCTTCAGACTCTTCAGCCTGGGGGGTGGGGAGGAGTCAGGTGAATTAGTGTTGATGATTATGACTGCGGCGATGATGTTTGTATGTGTGTTGTTACATTCCAGGGGTTAGCCAAATAGGCTAAAGGGATGTTTATGGTGATTCTGATGGTGATGATTCTGATTCTGATGGTGGTGATAACAGTTGATTATGAAGGTTACAGATGATTATGATTCTGATGGTGGTGATTACAGTTGATTACGAAGGTTACAGATGATTCTGATTCTGATGGTGGTGATTACAGTTGATTATGAAGGTTACAAATGATTATGATTCTGATGGTGGTGATTATGATTCTGATGGTGATGATTATGATTCTGATGGTGGTGATAACAGTTGATTATGAAGGTTACAGATGATTATGATTCTGATGGTGGTGATTATGATTCTGATGGTGATGATTATGATTCTGATGGTGGTGATTACAGTTGATTATGAAGGTTACAAATGATTATGATTCTGATGGTGGTGATTACAGTTGATTATGAAGGTTACAGATGATTATGATTCTGATGGTGGTGATTATGATTCTGATGGTGATGATTATGATTCTGATGGTGGTGATTACAGTTGATTATGAAGGTTACAGATGATTATGATTCTGATGGTGGTGATTACAGTTGATTATGAAGGTGATGATTATGATGGTATTGATTTGGTGGCTATACTCCCAAGGCCATCTGTTGAATTGGCAAGCTGTTGTGGTGGCTTCAGACTCTTCAGCCTGGGAAGTGGGGAGGAGTCAGGTGAAATGGGGTTGATGATTATGACTATGACAACCTGATGACATTTTTTTTTAAGTTGTGAAAGGACTTTCACCCCAGGAGGTGGGTCTCCCGACACAAACCAGCGACACGGAGGATTCAGTTTGAATGGTGGTGCCACTCCTACAATATGCAAAGCGATGTTTGTATGTATGTTGCAGTCCAGGAGT
The DNA here is from genome assembly GCA_013435795.1 of Chlamydomonas sp. ICE-L. Lineage (NCBI taxonomy): Eukaryota > Viridiplantae > Chlorophyta > Chlorophyceae > Chlamydomonadales > Chlamydomonadaceae > Chlamydomonas > Chlamydomonas sp. ICE-L. The sequence continues at coordinate 3,006,182 of JACBWV010000476.1, read as the reverse complement.
CGGCCAAATATGCTTAAGGGATGTTTACGATGATTGTGATTCTGATGGTGATGATTATGACGATTCTGATGGTGATGATTATGATTCTGATGGTAATGATTATGACGATTCTGATGGTGTTGATTTGGTGGCCGGACTCCGAGGCTATCCGTGGACTTTGCAAGCTGTGGTGGAGGCTTCAGACTCGGGTGGGGTGGGTGGGAGGGGGTGGAAGGGGGTGGGTGGGTTGTTGGGGGGTGGGTGGGAAGATGAGGGGTGGGGTGGGGTGGGGGTGGGCGGAAGGGATGAGGGGGGTGGGGTGGGTGGGGTGGGGTGGGGGTGGGGGTGGGGGGTGGGGTGGGGTTGGAAGAGGCGGTGGGTGGGGTGGGGTGGGGTGGGGTGGGGTTGGGAAGGGATGAGGGGTGGGGGTTGGGGTGGGGGTGGGGTGGGGTGGGTGGGAAGGGATGAGGGGTGGAGGGGTTGGGGTGGGGTGGGGGGGAAGGGATGAGGGGAGGGGGGGGGGGGGAAGAGGGGGGGCGGGGGGGGGGTGGGGGGGGGGGGGGAGGGGGGAAAGGAGGAGGAGGGGTGGAGGGGGGGGGGGGGGGATATTCAGGGTGTGAGGGTGGGGTGGGGGGGGGGGGGGCTGCGAAAGAGGGGGGGGAGGGGGGGGGGTTGGGGTGGGATGGGGGGGCGATGGGGGTGGATTAGGGGTGGGGGGTGAGGTGGGGTAAGAGGAGGTGTGGGCTGGGGGTGGGTGGGTGGGGGTGGAGGAGTGTGGGCTGGGGGTGGGTGGGTGGGGTGGAGGAGTGGGCTGGGGGTGGGTGGGTGGGGTGGAGGAGTGTGGGCTGGGGGTGGGTAGGTGGGGTGGAGGAGGGTGGGCTGGGGGTGGGATGAGGGGTGGGGGTGGGTGGGGAGAGGGGTGGGTTGGGTGGGTGAGGTGGGGGAGGGTGGGATGGGGGTGGGTGGGTGGGGTGGAGGAGGGTGGGATGAAGGGTGGGAACTGACACACACACACCACCACACACACCAACGTGGGGGATGCTGTAGCGGAAGCAGGTGGCTATGATGGCAGCCAATGATTTTGTACCCCCCCCCCACACCCCCCACCCCTCCCCCCCCACCACCACCACCACCCACCCACTCCACCACCCACCTGCCCAGCTCTGCTTCACACTCCCCCACCACCCCCACCACACCACACCACCACACCACCACACACACACCTGGGGGATGCTGCAGCGGAAGCAGGCGGCTTAAGGAAGGTGGCTATGACGGCGGCCGATTAATAGGCTGAAATTTAGAAGGGGTCTGCTCCATGGGTGCATGCTGGTGGGGCCTGGTCCACGGGGGCCTGGTCCATGGTCTACCTGCCCCTCCACCCCCCCCCCCCCCCCCCCCCACCCCTACACACACACCTGGGGGATGCTGTAGCGGAAGCAGGCGGCTTAAGCAAGGTGGCTATGATGGCAGCCGATACTTTGCTTTCTACCCCCCCCCCCCCCCCCCCCCAAACACACTCACGCACACACACCAACCTGGGGGATGCTGTTGCAGCAGCAGGCGGCTTAAGCAAGGAGGCTATGATGGCAGCCGATTAATAGGCTGAAATTTAGAAGGGGCCTGGTAAATGGTCTACCTGCCCCCCACCCCCACCCCCCACACTACAAACCAAGCTGGGAGACGCTGTAGCAGCAGCAGGCGGCTTAAGCAAGGTGGCTATGATGGTAGCCGATGCTTTGCCTTTTTACCCCCCCCCCCCCCCCCCCTCCCCAAACACACTCTCACACACACACCAACCTGGGGGATGCTGTAGCAGCAGCAGGCGGTTTAAGCAAGGTGGCTTTGATGGCAGCCGATGCATTGCTTTTTAACCCCCCCCCCCCCCCCCCCCCCCCCCCCCCCCCCCCCCCCCCCAAACACACTCTCACACACACACCAACCTGGGGGATGCTGTTGCAGCAGCAAGCGGCTTAGGGCGTGTTTCCAGTGGATCGACAGTTCAACTGTGTATAGTAGACCACTCAACCCTACAGTTCAAGTTTGAGTGCTGAGCTGGGCCCTAAAACCTCGAGAAGTGCCATCTCATCACGGCTGCCCCTCGAGCGCGCTCTGGTCCCTTGCCCCCCTCGCTGCAAGTGCATGCAGCTTGCTCGAAGTTCCCTCAAATCACCGCATCCACCGCTTACCACGCCAGTGTACTATTTCGCTGCGCTCTTCACTTCCATCTGTTCTCTTGCTCCTCCTGCCGCTGCCGCTTCTGCTCCGTCCGGTCGAACGGATCGGGTGGTCAGATTGTGATTTCGGTCGAATCTGTGGCTCTCGCTATCATCATTCGAACTAGTTAATTCCCGCCTTTCTTTCATGTCTTCGCCCATCCAGCTTGAAATTGGCTCCCAATTACTCGCAACTCGGGGCGTGTTTACAGATCTCGGGGAGAATCTGCGAAGGTGCTCGCTGCTGTATCACTTTTTGTGACTTTGTCCAACGCCGTCCCTCGAAATTGTCCACCGCCCTCAACCCAAAATAGTTGAACTGTTGAGCAATGCCGAACAGGGGGGGGGGGGGGGGGGGGGGTCGGGATTGCTCAACAGTTGAACTGTTGAGGGGGGAGGGCGACGGACAAGCCCTAACCTGGCTGCACACCTGGCGTGCCACATCGGCGAAAAGTTGAACTGATGAAGTTGAACTGTGCCCACTGGAAACACTCGTGCCACGCTGGCGCCCGCAGTTGAACTATTTTGCCCACTGGAAACACGCCCTTAAGCAAGGTGGCTATGATGGCAGCCGATGCTTTGCCTTTTTACCCCCCCCCCCCCCCCCCCCCCCCCCCCCCCCCCCCCAAAAAAAACTCTTTTACACACACCAACCTGGGGGATGCTGTAGCAGCAGCAGGTGGCTTAAGCAAGGTGGCTATGATGGCAGCCGATGCTTTCTCTTCAGCTTCCATGGATTCCAGATTTCGCTTTGTTACCTCTGACCCTTTCACAGTTTGGGGCACCAGATCTGCAGGGACAATTGTTTGGGGTTCAGTTCATCAGTGCAAGGAGAGGGGGGCCCACGCTGTAGCGTGGTGTGTGTCAATGTGTGTCAGTCTGGGGCATGATCATGACCTTCAAGAAAAGAGTGTTTGGGGCATTTAGGACCTGCAGGGACGATTGTTTGGGGTTGAGTTCATCAGTGCATGGCGGGTATGTCCATCATCTAGTAGACAAAGTGTTTGAGGCTTTTGGGATCTGCAGAGACCATTGTTTGGGGTTCAGTTCATCAGTGCAAGGAGAGGGGTGCCCATGCTGTAGCGTGGTGTGTGTCAATGTGTGTCAGTCTGGGGTATGTCCATCATCTAGTAGACAAAGTGTTTGAGGCTTTTGGGATCTGCAGAGACCATTATTTGGGGTTCAGTTCATCAGTGCAAGGAGAGGGGTGCCCATGCTGTAGCGTGGTGTGTGTCAATGTGTGTCAGTCTGGGGTATGTCCATCATCTAGTAGACAAAGTGTTTGAGGCTTTTGGGATCTGCAGAGACCATTGTTTGGGGTTCAGTTCATCAGTGCAAGGAGAGGGGTGCCCATGCTGTAGCGTGGTGTGTGTCAATGTGTGTCAGTCTGGGGTATGTCCATCATCTAGTAGACAAAGTGTTTGAGGCTTTTGGGATCTGCAGAGACAATTGTTTGGGGCTCAGTTCATCAGTGCAAGGAGAGGGGTGCCCATGCTGTAGCGTGGTGTGTGTCAATGTGTGTCAGTCTGGGGTATGTCCATCATCTAGTAGACAAAGTGTTTGAGGCTTTTGGGATCTGCAGAGACAATTGTTTGGGGTTCAGTTCATCAGTGCAAGGAGAGGGGTGCCCATGCTGTAGCGTGGTGTGTGTCAATGTGTGTCAGTCTGGGGTATGTCCATCATCTAGTAGACAAAGTGTTTGAGGCTTTTGGGATCTGCAGGGACCATTGTTTGGGGTTCAATTCATCAGTGCATCAGCGCATGGGGTGTGTCCATCAACTACAAGAAAATACTGTTTGGTGCACGATATCTGCAGGCCAAAGTCCGATGGTGATATAATTAGGGAATGGCACGTTAAAATCATGTCATCATCCACAATGCTTGCATTTTTCGTCCCTGTTGTGACACACTGGTATGTTACCTACCCTTATAGGGCCCCCCTCTCCTTGCACTGATGAACTGAACCCCAAACAATGGTCCCTGCAGATCTGGTGCCCCAAACTGCGAAAGGGTCAGAGGTAACATACCTGTGTATCACAACAGGGAAGAAAAATGCAAGCATTGTTTAGGGTCAGTTCAGTTTACAATGCTTGCATTTTTCTTCCCTGTTGTGATACACAGGTATGTTACCTCTGACCCTTTCGCAGTTTGGGGCACCAGATCTGCAGGGACCATTGTTTGGGGTTCAGTTCAGCTCACAATGCTTGCATTTTTCTTCCGTCGGTATACACTGGTATATTACCTCTGACCCTTTCTCAGTTTGGGGCACCAGATCTGCAGGGACGATTGTTTGCGGTTCAGTTGATCAGTGAAAGGAGAGGGGGGCCCATGCTGCAGCGTGGTGTGTGTCAGTTTGGGGCATGTCCATAAACTTCAAGAAAATGGTGTATGGGTCACCAGATCTGCAGGGACGATTGTTTGGGGTTCAGTTCAGTTTACAATCCTAGCATTTTTCTTCCCTGTCGTTTTACACTGGTACGTTTCCTCTGAGCCTTTCACAGTTTGGGGCACCAGATCTGCAGGGACGATTGTTTGGGGTTCAGTTCAGTTCAGTTCAGTTCACAGTGCTTGCATTTTTCTTCCCTCTTGTTAGACCCTGGTATGTTACCTATGGGCCTTTCACAATTTGGGGCACCAGATCTGCAGGGACGTTTGTTTGGGTCCAGTTCATCAGTGCATGGGGTATGCCCATCAACAACACGAAAATAGTGTCTGAGGTTCAGTTCATCAGTGCATGGGGTATGCCCATCAACTACAAGAAAATAGTGTCTGGGGTTCAGTTCATCAGTGCATGGGATATGCCCATCAACATACCCACTTGCCTACCTACCTACCTACGCACTTGCACACCTTCCTACTCACTTGCATACCTACCTACCTACCTACTTGCGTACCTGCCTTCGTACCTACCAACTAGCCTAACTGCATACCTTCATACCCACTTGCCTACCTACCTACCTACACACTTGCACACCTTCCTACTTACTTGCATACCTACCTACATACCTACTTGCCTACCTGCCTACGTACCTACCTACTTGCACAACTCCCTACCTACTAGTCTACCTTCCTGTCCACTTCTCTGCATACCTTCCTTCCTACTTGCCTACCTATTTACCTGCCCACCTATTTATCTACCTACTACTTAAGTGCGATTGCAACTGTAAATGGAAGATACACACCGCACTACCCCCACCACCATCTCACTACCACTTACACCCCCACCCCCCACCCCACTATCACCCCCCACCACACCACCTCACTACCACTTACACACCCCCCCCCACTATCACCCCCACCACACCACCTCACTACCACTTACCCCCCCCCCCCCCCCCCCCCCCCCCCCCCCCACTATCACCACCACCACCAGCCTCCCCACCACCACTTACACACACACACCCCACTACCCCCCCCCCCCCCCCACACACACACACACACCCACACCCACACACCACTTACCCCCCACCACCACACCACAACCATCACCACATCAACCAACACACACACAACTGTAAATTTAAGTCTCAAATTCCAAGGCTTTAAAACCCAAACCCTAAACTGTAAATTAAAGTCTCAAATTCCAAGGTTTTTTTTAACCCCAAACCCTAAACTGTAAATTAAAGTCTCACCTTCCAAAAAGTCACAGGGGCTCCAGTCATCAACAGTTGTGGCTGGATCAGGGTAGGGGAATGGTGTGTGTGTGTGTGTGTGTGTGTGTGTGTGTGTAAGTCTGTGTGTGTGTGGTGGTGGTGGTGGAGTGTGTGTTAAGTGGCTGGATCAGGGTAGGGGAATGGTGTGTGTGTGTGTAAGTCTGTGTGTGTGTGTGGTAGTGGTGGTGGTGGTGGAGTGTGTGTTAATGTGGCTGGATCAGGGTAGGGGAATGGTGTGTGTGTGTGTAAGTCTGTGTGTGTTGTGGTGGTGGTGGTGTAGTGGGAGTGTGTGTTAATGTGGCTGGATCAGAGTTCAGAGTAGGGGAAAAATGGGTGTGTGTGTGTAAGTTGTGTGTGTGGTTGGTTGGTGTGGTGGATGGTGGTGGAGGGTGTTAAGGGGAGGGAGAGGGTAGGAGAAATGGTGGGGGGGTCTGACTTGTGGGTGGGCGTAAGTCTTGGGTGTGTGTGGTGGTTGGCTGTGGGGTGGAGTGTGTGTTAATGTGGGGAGGCTGGATAGGGGTAGGGGAATGGTGGTGGGTGTGCTGTGTGTGTGTGTGTGTGGTGTGTGTGTGGTGTGTGTGTGTGTTAGTATGTGTGTGTGTGGTAGGTGGTGGTGCGTGTGGAGTGTGTGTTAATGTGGCTGAGATAAGCGTAGGGGAATGTGTGTTGTGTGGGGAAGTCTGTGTGTGTGTGGTGGGGTGGGGTGGTGGTGAGAGTGTGTGTTAATGTGGCTTGGATCGAGAGGTAGGGGAACAATGGTGTGTGTGTGTAGAGTATGTGTGACTGTGGTGGCACGGTGTGGTGCGGTGGGGGGAGTGTGTGTTAATGTGGATGGATCAGGGTAGGGGAATGGTGTGTGTGTGTGTAAGTCTGTGTGTGTGTGGTGGTGGTGGTGGTGGGGGTGGAGTGTGTGTTAATGTGGCTGGATCAGGGTAGGGGAATGGTGTGTGTGTGTAAGTCTGTGTGTGTGGTGGTGGTGGTGGTGGAGTGTGTGTTAATGTGGCTGGATCAGGGTAGGGGAATGGTGTGTGTGTGTGTAAGTCTGTGTGTGTGTGGTGGTGGTGGTGGTGGGGGTGGAGTGTGTGTTAATGTGGCTGGATCAGGGTAGGGGAATGGTGTGTGTGTGTGAGTGGTGGTGGTGGTGGAGAGTGTGTTAATGTGGCTGGATCAGGGTGGGGGAATGGTGTGTGTGTGTAAGTCTGTGTGTGTGTGGTGGTGGTGGTGGTGGGGGTGGAGTGTGTGTTAAAGTGGCTGGATCAGGGTGGGGGAATTGTGTGTGTGTGTGTGTGTATGTGTGTGGGTGTGTGTTTATGTGTGTGGATCAGGGCGGGGAATTTGTGTGGTGTGATAAGTGGCTGTGTGTATGTGTGTGGTCAGGGTGGGGGAATTGTGTGTGTGTGTGTGTGTAAGTTGTGGTGGAGTGTCGTGTTATGTTGTGGGGATAGGGAGAGGGGAATTCTGTGGTAGGGTGTCCATGCTGCTGTGTGTGTGGTGTGGAGTGATATGTGTGTAATGTAGGTGTGGATCAGGGTGGTGGGAGAAATTGTGAGGGCGTGTGCGTGTAAGTGAGTGTGTTTAAGTGTGTGTGTGTGAGTGTGTGCGTTTGGGTGTGGATCAGGGTGGGGGAATTGTATGTGTATGTGTGTGTGTAAGTGTGTAAGTGTGTGTTTAATTGTGTGTGTGTATACGTGAGTGGGTCAGTGTGACGGCATTGTGTGTGTGTAAGTGTGTAAGTGTGTATTTAATTGTGTGTGTGTATACGTGAGTGGATCAGGGGTGGGGGCATTGTGTGTGTGTAAGTGTAAGTGTGTGTGTGTGTATACGTGAGTGGATCAGGGTGGGGGTATTGTGTGTGTGTAAGTGTGTGTGTAAGTGCGTGTGTAAGTGTGTGTGTGTGTGTGTGTGTGTATACGTGAGTGGGTCAGGGGTGGGGGCATTGTGTGTGAGTGTAAGTCTGTGTGTGTGTAAGTGTGTGTGTGTATGTGTGGGTGGGTGGTGTGTGTGGGGGGGCGGGGGGTGGGGGGGCGAGTGTGTGTTAATGTGTGTGGATAAGGGGGGGGAGGTGGCGGGAATTGGTGTGTGTGTAAGTGTAAGTGTGTGTGTGTATACGTGAGTGGATCAGGGTGGGGGAATTGTGTGTGTGTGTAAGTGTGTTTTTTGTTTAAGTGTGTGGCGTAGGTGGATCAGGGTGGGGATTACTTGTATGTGTGTGTATGTGTGTGGATAAGGATGGGGGGATTGGGTGGGTGGGTGTTGTATGTGTGTATGTGTGGGTACGTGTGTGGATCAGGGTGAGGGAATTGTGTGTGTTTAAGGTGTTGTGCGTGTAAGCTTGTAAGTGTGTCATGGATGAGCGTGTGAGAGGTGGGTGCGATGTGGGGGATCAGGTGGGGAATGTGTGTGCTGAGTGTGGTGTGTGAGTGTGAGTATATTTGGGTGAATCGGGAGGGAGAGTGTGAGTGGGTGGGTGTGGTGTGTGTGTTGAATCAGGGTGGGGGAAGGAGGGGGGGGAGGAAAGGGGTGTGTGTGTGAGAGTGTGTGCATGTGTGTGTGGATCAGGGTTGGGGAATTGTGTGTGTGTGTTTATGTGTGTGGATCAGGGTGGGGGAATTGTGTGTGCGTGTGTGTACGTGTGCAGATCAGAGTGGAGGATTTTGTGTGTGCGTGTGTGTACGTGTGTGGATCAGATTGGAGGATTTTGTGTGTGTGTGTGTGTGTGTGTGTGTGTGGATCAGATTGAAGGATTTTGTGTGTGTGTATGTGTACGTGTGTGGATCAGATTGGAGGATTTTGTGTGTGTTGTGTGTGTGTGGTTGGGGTGTAGTGTGTGGATCAGATGGAGGAGTGTGTGTGTGTGGGTGTGAGTGTGTGTGTGGTGTGTGTGTGTGTGTGTTGTGGATCAAGAGTAGGGATTGTAGTGTGTGTGGTTAAAGTGTGTGCGAGGGTGTGGCTCCGGGTGTGGGGAATTGTGTGTGTGTGAGTGTTAGTTGTGTTTGTTGTGTGGATTGGGGGGGGGGAAGGCTTCGTGTGGTGTTTGGTGTAGTGTGGGGGGAACAAGGTGGGGGGACAGGGGTTGTGTTGTGTGTGAGTGTGTGTATGTGTGTGGATCAGGGTGGGGGAATTGTGTGTGTGTGTGTAAGTGTGTGTGTATGTGGATCAGGGTGGGGGAATTGTGTGTGTTTATGTGTGTGGATTGGGGTGGGGGATTTTGTGTATGTGTAAATGTGTGTGTATGTGGCTCAGTGTGGGGGGGAAGGGGTGGGGGGGGGTGGGGGGGGGGGGGGGGGGTGCGATGAGGATGGTGCTGACGTTGAGGGGGGCAGGTGAAAAGGAAGGGTGCGTCCCTCGGGGGCCGGTAGGGGAAGGGGGGGGGGGGGGTAGAAGGGGGGGCGAGGAGGGTAGGGGGGGAGGGCAAGATGGGGGGGGTTGTGAGGGAGGAGCAGGGTGGGGGAGGTGGGGGGGGTGGGGGGCGTGGGTGGCGGGGGGGGGTGGGGAAGGGGGGGGGGGAATGGTTGGTGGGTGTGTGGGTGGCGGGGGGGTGGGGGTGGGGGGGGGGTTGGGGGGTGGTGTGGGGTGGGGCGCGGATGGGGGGGTAGAGCGGGGGCGGGGGTGGGGGCGGAAAAGGTGTGGATGCCGGGGTGAGTGAGGAGTAGTGAGGGGGGGTGGGAGGGGGTTGGTGGGGGGGGGAAGGTGCTGGGGGGGGGGGTGGGTGGAGTGGGGGCGGGGAAGGGGTTGGGGGGGGGTGGGGAGTGGCGGGGGGGGGGTGGTGGGTGCGGGGGGGGGGGGGGGGGGGGTGGGGGTCGGAGGGGGTGGGAGTGGGTGGCGGGGGGTGGGGAGGGGGTGGGGTGGTGTGGGGGCGGGGGAGGGGGGGGCGGGGTGGAAGGGGGGCGGGGGCCCGGGGTTTTTTAGCTGGAAAGACTTTCGCTTTGCGGATTTCTCTTGCTTTGTACAATATCAGCTCTCTGCTTCTTGTTGCCTCAATGTGGAGGTTGAGGGGGTTTCTTGTCCCGGACGGTGTTCGTGGACTATATGCCTTGTGGCACCGTGGCGCACGCTTCCCTGCGTGTCTTCTTTGCTTGTGGGGGGGCCGGGTGCGGCCCAGCTGTTCGGTGGGTGTGTGTATGTGTGGGTGTGGTGGGTGGGTGGTGGATTGAGCGTGAGTGGGGGAATTGATTGGGTGGTTTGGGGGAGGGTGTGTGGGTGTTTGTTTGGGTGTGGATTGGTCGGGGGGGAAGGGAAATTGGGCGTGTTGTGGGTATGTGTGTGGGTTGGGTCGTTGTGTGTTGTTGGAGTTGGGGTGGGGCGAAGTTAATGTTGTGTTGGTGTGTGTTGTGCGGGGTTTTGTTTGTGTGTGGATCGTTGTAGGGGAATTGTGTGTGTGTGTGTGTGTGTGTTCTGTTTGTGTGTGGATCGGGGTAGGGGTATCGTGTGTGTGTGTGTTTTGTTTGTGTGTGGATAGGGGTAGGGGAATTGTGTGTGTGCAAGTTTGTGTGTTTGGATCAGAGTGGAGGAATGGTGTTTGTATAAGAGGAGGAAAGGGAGGGGAGCGCCGAGGGAGGGTGGAGCTGGCTGGGTGGTGTGGGGTGTATGAGGGTGCAAGGGGGAGAAAGAGAGTGTTTGTCAAGGTTGGGCGGGGTGGGGGGTGGTTGGGGGGGGTGGGGGGCAGCTTCTAGCCAGCTCCCTGACTGGCTATTCAGCTAAAAGCTAATGCAACCTAGTGTGTCTGGAAGCTGACAGAATCTGCTTTCCAGAGCTGCCAAAATCTTGGGGCACAGGCTAGTGGCTGGCTCAGGGAGCTGCCTAGAAGTTGCTGCTTGTAGTTTGGTAGCTTGATTTAGTCATACTTGTGTTTGGCTGAGCCCCCTCTTCAAGGGGGCGGGAGCCATCAGGGTTACCGATTTGTCCGTCTGTGTGTACGACCGACTGACAGACCGTTTGACCGTGACGAAGCCTGACACGTAAGCCAACGGTCTCGTAATTAACTCGCTCCCGTTGTCGCCTGTCGCTCTGTCGCAAGCACTCTCCGCCAATTTGTAGCGTCGCATGCGACGCTGCATTTAACTTGTCTAGCTTGATTTGGTCGATCTTGTGGTCGTGAAAAGAGGGTTGGTGAATAGACAAGGGGTATATTGTTACAATGAGTAGAAGGCAGTGAAAACAACTGAAAAGTCTGGCGGTACTTAGCAGTACATCGGCAACGCTGCCCTCTAATAGGGCAGTGGCGTCGAGGGCTGCAAGCTGAGCAGTCCTGCAAACCAGATGGAAGGACTTGGGAGGGCATAGCACTAGGGCAATGCCGGGCGGTGCCGGTACGTAGCCCTAGCTGGCCTGGGTCAAAGGACTTGGCAGGAAGTTACTGCTGCCAGTCGTAGAACGTAGGGGGGGACGCGGGGGGGACCTAACAATAAAGCGATAGAAACTGAAAACAAGGTGGTACTGGCAGTACATTGGCGAGCTGCCCAGTATAGCAGTGGAGTCGAGGGCCGCCTAGGTACCTTAAAACCAGGACTCTTAAGGTGGTACTTGGCAGTACATCGGCGAGCTGCCCGATAGAGCAGTGTTGTCGAGGGCAACCAAGGGTTGGTGAATAGACAAGTCGTATGCAGCGTCGCAAGCAACGCGGAAAATTGGCAGAGAGTGTTGGCAACGGAACGAAAGGTGGCAAGCGAGTTAGTTACGCAACCGTTGGCTGACGTGTCAGGCTTCAAGCAAGTTTTTTTTCGGTCGGACGGACAAATGGGCAAACATGGGGGCTCCCGCCCCCTTGAAGAGGGTACTCCGCTCAAAATCAGAGATGTGGCTATTGACAACTTACCAACATCAGCATAGCCAACATGAGATCTCCCTTTCTCTTGAGCAGTTAACGAGCTTTGCCTAGCCATCTCCTCCACAAACAACTCCTGTGCATCATGTGTGAGTGTGAGTGTGTGTAAGTGTATGTTTTAAGTGTGCGTCTTTGTGTGTGTGTGTGTGTTGACGAGCTTTGCCTAGCCATCTCCTCCACAAACAACTCCTGCGCATCATGTGTGAGTGTGAGTGCGTGTTAGTGTATGTTTTTCAGTGTGCGTCTTTGTGTGTGTATGAGTGTTAACAAGCTTTGCTTAGCCAACTCCTCCACAAACAACTCCAGGGCATCATGTGTGAGTGTGTGTGTGTGTGTTAGTGTATGTTTTTAAGTGTGCGTCTTTGTGTGTGTACGTGTGTTAACGAGCTTTGCCTAGCCATCTCCTCCACAAACAACTCCTGCGCATCATGGGTCAATTTGTGTGTTAGTGTGTGTATGTGTGTGTATATATGTGTGTGTGTGTTTATGTATGTGTGCGCATCATGTGCAAGCGTGTGGGTTTGTGTGTGTATGTATTTGAATGTGTATGTGTGTGTATGTGTATTTATGTATGTGTATGCGTGTGTATGTATGTGTATGTGTGTGTATGTATGTATGTATGTATGTATGTATGTATGTATGTATGTATGTATGTATGTATGTATGTATGTATGTATGTATGTATGTATGTATGTATGTATGTATGCATATATATATGTGTGTGCATCATGTGGAAGTGTGAGTGTTTGTGTGTTTATGTGTGTCGATGTGTTTAAGTGTGTGCATGTGTGTGAATGTGTGTTGTTGTGAATGTATGTGTGTGTTCGGGCGTTTATGTATGTGCATGCTTTTGTGTGTACGGGTGTGTGTGTGTTTGTGTGTGTATGCACGTATGTGTGCGCATCATGTGTTTGTGTGTAAGTTTGTGTGTGTATGTATGTATGCGTGTGTTTGTGTATGTATGTGTGCGCTTCTATGTAAGTGAGAGTGTGTATGTGGTTATGCGTGTGAGTATGTATGTGTGTGTGCATCATGTGGAAGCGTGAGTGTGTATGTGGTTATGCGTGTGAGTATGTATGTGTGTGTGCATCATGTGTAAGCGTGAGTGTGTATGTGGTTATGTGTTTGAGTATGTATGTGTGTCTGCATCATGTGGAAGCGTGAGTGTGTATGTGGTAATGCGTGTGAGTATGTATGTGTGTGTGCATCATGTGTAAGGGTGAGTGTTTGTGTGTGCATATGTGTGTTTGTGTGTGAGTGTGAGTTTTTGTGTGTGTATGTATGTGTGTGTGCGCATCATGTGCAAGTGTGAGAGTTTGTGTGTGCATGTGTATGTTTGTGTGTGTGTGTACGTGTATGTGTTTGTGTATGTATGTGTGCGTACATCATGTGTAAGTGTGAGAGTTTGTGTGTTCATGTGTGGGTGTGGGTGTGTGTATGTATGTGTGTGTGCATCATGTGTATGTGTGTGTAGGTTTGTGTTTGTTTGTGTATGTATGTGTTTGTGTATGTATGTATGTGTGTGTGCATCATGTGTATGTGTGTGTATGTATGTATGTGTGTGCTTGTGTATGTATGTGTGTGCGCATCATGTGTAAGTGTGAGTGTGTGTGTATGTGTGTGTTTGTGTTTTTTGTATGTATGTGTATGTGCGCATCATGTGTAAGTGTGAGTGTGTGTGTATGTGTGTGTTTGTGTTTTTTGTATGTATGTGTGTGTGCGCATCATGTGTAAGTTTGAGTGTTTATGTATGTGTATGCATGTGTGTGTTTGTGTATGTATTTGTGTGTGTATGTGTGTGTGTGAATGTGTATGTCTGGACATGTGTGTTTGTGTGTGATGATTGTGTGTGCTTGTGTGTGTATGTGTTTAGAGTGTGTGTGTGTATGTATGTGTGCGTGTGCGAATGTGTGTGTGTGTGTGTGCGTGTTTGCGTGTGTGCATGTGTGTGTGCGCCCGGCAGTGTGTGTGTGTATGCGTGTGTTTTTGTTTGCACGTGAGTATGTGTGTGTGTTTGTGTTTGCATGTGTGCAAGTGTGCGCGTGTGTGTAAGTGTGTGTGCGCACACGAGTGTGCGTGTAGGTGTGTGTTTTTGTTTGCGAGAGAGTACGTGTATGTGTGTGTTTGTGTTAGCATGTGTGTAAGTGCCGCCTTGGCAATCAGGGCATATGCATCCTAATGAAGACATTGATAGATAACGAAGTACAATGATTGACATCGATACTCACTGTCGCCTTGGCAATCAGGCCACACTCACCCCCACCCATCCACCCACCCACCCACCCACCCATACACCCACCCACAATTGTAAGGGCCCATCTATTTGAGACTGCAGTCAGTATTATTTATAATGAACACACTGTCGCCTTGGCAATCAGGCCACACCCACCCCCACCCACCCACCCATACACCCACACACAATTGGAAGGGCCCATCTATTTATGACTGCAGTCTGTATTATCCATAATGAACACACTGTCACCTTGGCAATCAGGGCATATGCTTCCTAATGCAGACAATGATAGATATCAAAGTGCAATGAAATGATAGATATCAAAGTGCAATGAAATGATAGATATCAAAGTGCAATGAAATGATAGATATCAAAGTGCAATGAAATGATAGATATCAAAGTGCAATGAAATGATAGATATCAAAGTGCAATGAAATGATAGATATCAAAGTGCAATGAAATGATAGATATCAAAGTGCAATGAAATGATAGATATCGAGACTTACTGCAGCCTTGGCAATCAGGGCATATGCGTCCTTAGAGACTGCCTTCACGCCATCAGTGCTCTTCAAAAAACCAGTTTTGTAACCCGGGCGAGGGAAATTGCTGGTTGGAAGTAGGGGTGGGGGGGGTGGCGGTGGATGGGTGGTTGGGGGTGGGGTGAGATGGGTGAGAGATGGGTGGGGGGCGGGGGGGGGGGAAGGGCCTTGATGGGTTTGGATGGGATTGGGGGGGTATCAGAGCAGTGGGTTGGATTGCTGTTGGCAGTGGGGGTGGGGTGGCGGGTGGTATGGTCTTAGGGTTCGCGAGTGGGGTGGGAGTTGAGGTTGGAATTGTGGTTGGGGGTTGATTAGAGCTGGTTGATGCTGTTGGCAGTGGGGGTGGGTGTTGGGGGTGATGGGTGGTGGGGTGGGGTAGGGTGGAGTGGGGTGGGGGGTGGATGGGTGATGGGTTGGGGGTGATTCAGAGCTGGGTGGTGGATTGCTGTTGGCAGGTGGGGTGGGGGTGGGGCGGTGGGTGGTGGTAGGGTGGAGTGGAGTGGGTGGGGTGATGGGTTGGATGGGTTGGGGGTTGATTCAGAGCTGGGTTGGATGCTGTTGGCAGTGGGGGTGGGGGTGGGGTGGGGGTAGGGTGGAGTGGGGTGGGGTGGATGGGTTGGATGGGTTGGGGGTTGATCAGAGCTGGGTTGGATTGCTGTTGGCGAGTGGGTGTGGGTGGGGTGGGGTAGGGTGGAGTGGGGTGGGGTGGATGGGTTGGATGGGTTGGGGGTTTGATTTCAGAGCTGGGGTTGGATTGCTGTTGGCAGTGGGGGTGGGGTGGGGTGGGGGTGGGGTGGGGTGGGGTGGGGTTGGGGTGGGTGGGCTTGGGGTGGGGTGGGGGGGTGGGGTGGGGTACGGGTGGAGTGGGACCGGGGTGGGCTGGGCTGGGGGTTGACTTCCGCGCTGGGTTGGATTGCTGTTGGCATTGGGCGTTGAATGGGCTACTTGGGCAGCGGGGGTGAATTGCTGTTGGGGGGGGGTGGGGGTGGGGAGGGGGTGGGTGGGGGTGGGGTTAGGTGGGGTGGAAGGACGGGTTTTGATGGGGCTCACTGATCGGTGGTGGGGGTTGCATTCATAACCTGGGTTGAATTTGCTGTTGGCTGTTGTATGTGGTGCCTGGCTGTTGGGCCAGACGGGGGAAGAAATTATGTTGGCGGCGTGGGGGGGGGGTGGGGTGGGGTACGGTGGGGGTGGAGGACAGGTTGGATGGGTTGGGGGTGGTTTGTGATTCGAGGGGGTTGGATTGCTGGTGGTAGTGGGGGGTTGGTTGATTGAAATGGCCTGCTGGGGTGAGGTGGGGGTTGGGGTGGGGTGGGGTGGGTGGGGAGGAGTGGGGACTGGGTTGGATGGGGTTGGGGTTGATCCAGAGCTGGGTTGGATTGCTGTTGGCAGAGGGGGGAATTGTTGTTGGCGGGGTGGGGGTGGGGGGGGATGGGGGTGGGGTGGGGTGGAGGATGGGTGGAGGGGGGTGGGGTGACCAGAGCTGGGTGGATTGAATGTGGCAGAGGGGGGATTGTTGTTGGGCGGTGGGGGGTGGGGGGGGATGGGGGGGGGGGAGGGGACGAGGACCTGCGGTGGTTGGCCGGTAGGTGGGAGTGTGGAGGATCAGAGTTATCATATCTGTTCAGAGTACCACACATGTGATACCATCTGGGCTTTTTATTTCAGCCATTAATAGCGATCGCTACTTTTGACCACGTATTGGCGAAATTATCGCAGTAAACATGTACAAAAAAGTTGTTTTTGCCTTCGATGGCCCTTACAAGCTATAAAGGCTACAAAAGCTCCAAAACGCTGGCCCTGGAGGAGGCCTCAAACCATCCAGTTAGAAAAAAAAACTTTCAGATTTGAAAAAAAAGCCCTGGATACCATCAGCAGCAAGATCCATGCAATCCAATCCAATACAATCCAATCCTATCATATCCAATCGTATCCAGTATGATATAATGTTATCCAATCCAATCCGATCCAATCGTATACAATCTAATCGTATCCAGCCCAATCGTTTCTAATCCAATGGCATCCAATCCAATATAATCCTATAAAATCAAATTGTATCCAACATAATTGTATCCAATCATATTACATCATATCCAATCCAATCCTATCACATACAATATAATTGTATCCAATCATATTACATCATATCCAATCCAATCCTATCACATACAATATAATCGTATCCAATCCTATTCAATCCAATCCAACCGTATCCAATCCAATCCAAATGTATCCTATATTATTGTATCCAACCCATTTGTATCCAATATAATCTTATCCAATCCAATCATATCCAATCCAATCCTGGACCTGCCATGAAACCGCATACTCCCATATGACGCCACCCTGTATTTAGGAGTGTGGGGTAGTAGTGCTTGTACTGCGACACAGATCGTCAGCAACCTGAAGGCTGATCAACCATGTAGTCAAACCAAATCAAATCCGAGGGTGAGCAGCCTGGAAGCTGAGCGACCATTTAATTAAATCAAACTAGAGGGTCAGCAGCCTGAGTATAGATTGTATTTTCAGCAACAAGCAGTAGCTTCTTGGCAGCTCCCCTGGGTTGCTACCCAGCAAAACCTACAGCAACGTAGTGCACATGGAAGCCAACAGAATCATATTTCCATAACTATTGAATTATTGGGGCTTAGCCCAGTGGCCGTCTCAGGAAGCTGCCAAGAATCTGCTGCTTGCAGCTGAAAAGAAAAGCTATGAGACTGACGGCTGATGGAGCATGCTATCAAACATAACCAAGGATGCCTAGCAGCTAGTTGTTGAATACAGTCGGTTAAATGCCTGGGGGAGTGACTTGCTTCTGAATCACACCTGAACATAAGCCTTCAGAAGTATATAGCAATCTGCATGTATCTGAGCCCGCTTGCAATATGAATTTGACCATGCAGCAATTCTTCTTCTACTTCTAGCTACTTTGTCGCCTACCAAGCTATTCGAGGCCTCGTCATCATCAGCACGGCTTTGTGGCTCGTGAGCCATCCTTGCACTCGTAGCAGCCAGCTTGGTTAGTCGCAAGGGCTTTTTAACGCTCCCTCACTCAGTAGCGTAGGATGCGCAGGTTCAAAGTCGCGGCACAACAGATCTGTCAAGAAGTTTGAATTGCTAGGAAGAAAAAGGCGCCCTTGGACGATTCCCCTCAGGCGTTTGTCCGATTGGGCTAATCAGCAGGGATTCGAGAGCAGAGTTTGGATTATAATAATGAGTCTTCGAGACAATTGAGTCAATGAGGTAGGGTCAGAAGCCAACCACACAAGTGAGGGATGGCTACACAAGCACAAGCCACCTTTGGTTGTACCTCATCTGTACCGACTGCTTATTCACCGGTTTTGGCGTCCCCGGCGGTCCCCGGTGCGATCTCTCGCAATCCGCGCCCCGCAAAACTTAAGCCACGCCATTACGGCATTTTCTGTCTTCATTACAGCAGGGCACTGCGCGTTCTTATCTTCCCTCGTCTTCCGTTCCCCCCACCTTAAGTCACGCCACTGCGCATTACTCTACTTCACCCCCCGCCAGCCTTCCCCTGCATGCTTCTGGCCTAAAATGCTGTATTACGGGAGGGTAGCCCTGGTGCCACTTCTCTTTCTAGCATTGCTCTTGGATCCTTTACTAGCGCGCGAGTTCGAGGGTAAGTGCCCCGATGCTGTCATCAACAGTTGTAAAAGTTCGCAAATATCCCATAATTTCGTCGTCACCTCTCGCCTTAAAAGATGCTTGCGCTCCTCGGGCTCTAAGGCCAAACATTCACTAGCACATGTCTAGCTATGGACTGTCGGACAAACGCTGCTGCAAGACACCAACAACAACGGGCATACGATTGCATACGATCACCCCCCACACGGCCAAACGGCCACACCCACACCCACACCCACACCCCACTGCCCCCAGCTCACTAACTACACCACCAAGTTGGGTTGGTGTTGGTGTGGGTGGGTTTATGTTTGGGTTTAGGTTAGGGTTTGGGTTGGGTTTATTGGGGTTGGTGTGGGTGGGTTTGGTGGGGTGGGCTGATGATGGTGCCGGTGCCGGTGTTGGTGGGTGAGGGTCGGTTGTTGATTTTGATGGTTGTGTTGGGTGGTCCGGTGTTTGTTAGTTTTGTGGTGTGGTGGTGGTTGGGCGGTGGTACGTGGCGTGCGTGGTTTAAGGATTGGGTATGTGGGGTGTTGGGTTTGGGTGGTGGTGGGGTCACGGTAGATTTTTTGGGGTGGTTGTGGGTGGGGTGGGTGGGTGGGGGGGGGGGGTTGGTAGGGTGGTGGGGGGTTTAAGGTTGGGGTTGGTGGGGGGGGGGGGGGGGATTTGGGGTGGGGGGAGTGAGGTTGGGTGGTGGTGGTTCTGGTGGTGGTTGCGAGTTGGGCTTGGGTGGGTGGTGGGGTTGGGAAGGTGGGTGGGATGTATGGGTTGGTTGGGTTGGGGTTTTTGAGGCGAGGGTGGGGGTTGGGTAGGTGTTGAAGGTATTTGTTGGTTGTGGATTGGCAGGTTGGAGTGGTTGTTTTGGGGATTGTTTTGGAGGTGTTTGGTGGTTTGGTGGTGTGTGTGTGGCGGGGGGGGGGGGGGGTGATGTGGTGTTGAGTGGTGTAGTGGTGGCGGTGTGATGGTGATGGTGCTGTGGTGGCAAGTGGTGTGGTGGAGGAGTTTTGGTGGTTGTGTGGTGGGTTTGTGGTGGTTGGATCGTGATGGTGTGGCGGGTGGATGTTGGTGGTGTGGGTGGATGATGGGGGTGGGATGGCTTGCGGTGGAAGGGCCCGTTTGTTTGGTACTTGAAAGTCGTTGGGTAAGAGTGGGGTCGTTGATAAGTGGCGTTTCGGTGGTATTGAGTCTTTCGTGGGTTGTTAGATGGTGGATTTACGGTGCGCCGCGTGTGGTGTGGCTGTCTGATGTGAGTTAGTGGTGTGTGGACGTGGAAGTGGGTGAAAGATGGTGCGGAAAGTGGTGGGTGGGGTGGAAGTGGGTCGCTTTGGGCGGGTTGTGCCAGTGGTGGGTGTGGGTGGGTGGATGATGGGTGGAAGTGGGCAGGTGGGTGGGTGCATGTGGGTGCGTGTGGTGGGTGGAAGTGGGTGGGTGGGTGCATGTGGGTGGGTGGATGCGTGTGGGTCGATGGTGGCTAGGCACAAGGATAATGTAAGCTACCGATCCCGTATCCTTATCCGCATCATCCTGATGACCATCGTCACCATCAATACCATCAACACCACCACCACCACAATCAACAACAACAACAACGCAATCACCACCGCCATTTCCATCATAACCACCACCATCACCACTGTCACTATTACTGTCATCACCACCATGACCATCTCCACTACCATCACCACCATCACCACCACCACCATCTCCACCACCACCACCACCACCACCATCACCAACACCATCACCATCACCAACACCGTCCTCACCACCATCACCACCATCGTCCTCATTTGCTTGACTTGTTGATAAGAGGACAACCTAGCTCTGGTGACCCCACCCACTGATCACCGCCACTATCATCACCACCATCCTCACACCCCCCAGCAAACCGCCGCCAACACCACCACACGTCAGAGGAACAAAAAACCAAACACCAGACCAACCACGACGGGTTCTAATCACCACCAACAAAGCCACCACCGTCCTCATCACCACCAACACCAACACCACTGATCACCACCACTGTCACCACCAACACCACCGTCCTCATCACCACCTCCACCACCACCATCGGCCTCATCATAACCAACACCATCACCAACACCATCACCTTCATCATCGAAATCACCATCACCACCACCGGTCTCATTTGCTTGCTTGGTTGATAACAGGATAACCTGCCTCTGGTGACACCACCTAGCCTGATCACCACCACCACCACCACCACCACCACCACCATCACCGTCCTCATCACCACCACCGTCCTCATGGTAACAGGACAACCTGCCTCTGGTAACACCACCTAGACTGATCACCACCAGCACCACCATTACCGTAACCACCACCACGATTACCACCACAACCACTACCACCATTCTCGTCACCACCACCGTCCTCATGGTAACAGGAACAACTGCTCCCGTAACACCACCTAGAATGACACGAAACAACCACACCAGAACCACATCCACCACCATCACCACCACATCCACCAGATCATCACTCCACCGAACTGTGGTAACAGGAAAACTGCCTACCGTGCCCCCCCACATGCCCTGAGCACCCACATCCACCAAAGAACGAACCCCTCACAACCACCACAACATAAAGCCACGCACCCATCATCAGTCACGACCGTCATATGGTAACAGGACAAACATGCTATGGTGTCACAACCTAGATGATCACCAAAAACACACACGAACGGAAACACCACCCACAAACCACCACCACCACCAGAAAACTCCTCATCACCACAAGGCACAATGGGAAAAAGAACAAACCTGTAACTTATCCTGGTCTTGTAAACAAAATAAACGGAACGATCACCACCAAAAAAAACCACATACCTCCATAACCATAACCACACACAACCCAACCACCATCACCACACCACCCACCACCACCACCATCATCAATACCACGCACCCCATCTCCACCACCATCCACATCACCTACCAATCCCATCCTCATCACCACACCTTCCTCAGGTACGAGGACAAACCTGGCTCTGGTGTCACCGCACCTGTATTGACCACCGACCATCACCATCACATCCTCGCCCATAACCACCACCACCCGACCCCACCCCACCACCATTCAGACCTCATCACCAGCCACCATTTCCCTCCCACCACCACGCACCCATCCACAACCTCCCCAATCACCAATCAGCCACCTACCTTAACCCCCACCACCACCTAACCATCAACACCACCAACCACCTCATCACCGATTCTGCCTTCACCAACGAAACCTCCATAACGCTCCTAACCACTCCGACCAATCCAACCCAAACCGCGACCGCCGAGCACCACCATCACCACCACCTACCATCCACCTCCCCATACCATACCATTACCACCCACCTACCACCACACTCAACCCACACCATCACCCTTGCCATGCATACCACCTCCCACCCACTCACAATCACCCCACCACCATCACCCATGCCCTCACTCACCACCCACCTCGCTTCCTCATTTTAACCTGATCATACTGCATCTCTTTACACCACACCTTACACTGATCACCACCACCACCTCACCTATGTAACCATAACCAGCACCATAACCATTACCACCAGCACCATAACCATCACCACCAGCACCAGCACCATAACCACCACCACCACCACCACCATCACCATCCTCATCACCACCACCGTCTTCATGGTAACAGGGCAACCTGGCTCTGGTGACACCACCTTCGCTGAATCAACACGAAGAGACCTTCAACAGGACTATGAAGCAGGTAAAGATTGTCTGCTGTTGGTTGGTTGGTTGGTTGGATGGTTGGTTGGTTGGTTGACATCTGAAGCAGGTAAATGTTGTCTGCGGTTGGTTAATTGGTTGGTTGGTTGGTTGATTGATTGGAATCTAAAGCAGGTTAAGATTGTCTGCGGTTGGTTGGTTGGTTGGTTGGTTGGTTGGTTTGAACCTGAAGCAGGTAAACATAGTCTGTGGTTGGTTGGTTGGTTTGTTGGAATCTGAGGAGGTAAAGATAGTCTGCAGTTGCTTGGTTGGTTAGTTGGTTGGTTGGTTGGTTTGAACCTGAAGCAGGTAAACATAGCCTGTGGTTAGTTGGTTGGTTGGTTGGTTGGAATCTGAAGCAATTTAAGATAGTCTGCAGTTGGTTGGTTGATTGGTTGGTTGGTTGGTTGGTTGGAATCTGAAGCAGGTTAAAATAGTCTGCGGAGGGACAGTCTCACATACATATGACACTCACATGTACATGGTATAGTCTGAATATTGGACTGTGCCAATCTTGCAGACGATAGTATTGCACAACCTTATCAGAGCCTTTTTTTGGCGGAGCCCCCCTTCCTGGGGGGCGGAAGCCTCTGGCTTCACCCTGTTGTCTGTTTGTTCGTCCGGCCGACTGTCTGACCCAGGACCGAGATGAAGCCTGACATGTCAGCCAACTGTCTCATTCTGCTGCGGGCAATAAACGCTGCTATGCTTGTACGTACGAGTATAGCAGCGTCTATTGCCCACAGCAGAAGGGGGTAGCCGAGAGATTCAATGGGGTAGTTGCTGCTATGGCGCGTACGATGCTTAAACTAACTGGCTTCGGTCGGCTCCATTCCGTTGCACCTGTCGTTCCGTTGCCAACACTCTCCACCAATTTCCCGCGCCGCTTGCGACGACGCATATGACTTGTCCCTCCTGTGTGTCGTGTTTTCTCTCCTGTGTGTTCTGTGTTTTCTCTCATGTTTTTGTGTTTTCTCCTACGTCTGTGTTTTCTCTCATGTTTTTTGTGTTTTCTCCTACGTCTGTTTTCTCTCATGTTTTTGTGTTTTCTCCTACGTCTGTGTTTTCTCTCATGTTTATGTGTGTTTCTCCTACGTCTGTGTTTTCTCTCATGTTTTGAGTGTTTTCTCCTACGTCTGTGTTTTCTCTCATGTTTTTGTGTTTTCTCCTACGTCTGTGTTTTCTCTCATGTTTTTGTGTTTTCTCCTATGTCCGTGTTTTTCTCCTGTTTGTTGTGTTTTCTCTCATGTTTTTGTGTTTTCTCCTATGTCCGTGTTTTTCTCCTGTTTGTTGTGTTTTCTCTCATGTTTTTGTGTTTTCTCTCCTATTTTTGTGTTGCTCCTTTATTGCAGTGCTGAGAGATCACGCTGAGCCCTGAACCCTGCAGGTTAGGAGGGGGCGAGGGTTTGGTTGTGTAGGGCACCTTCTGACCTGATTGTAGGAACTATGTTTGCTCTTTGTGTCGGCCAACTGCCTCGTAACTAACTCGCTTCCGTTGCCACCTGTTGCTCCCTCGCGATCACTCTCCGCCATTGCGTCGCATCGCAGGCGACGCTGCATAGAACTTGTCTCTTATGTTTTTGTGCCGCTCATTGACTGCAGTGTTGAGAATTCATGGTTGAGATTGCACTGAGCCTTGAACCCTGCACGCCAGGAGGGGGCGAGGGTTTGGTTGTGTACAGGGTACTACTTTTTGTCAAATTGGTCAGCGCTTTCTAGTACAAAAAGCGCAAAAACTGCGCGCTGCGTCCAAAGGGGGTTGAAAAAACTGCGCGAAACGCGCAGTGGGGCTCAAAAAGCGTGCGCGTAAAAGCGCTCCGCGCGCGCTTTTTAGTACCCTGGTTGTGTACAACACCAACTTACCTGATTGTAGGAACTATGTTTTCCCTCCTGTTTTTGTGGCACCCATTGATTGCAGTGCTGAGAGCTCATGGTTAAGATTGCACTGAACCCCGAACCCTGCAGGTCCGGATGAGGCGATCAGTGAGCTTCCCGACATGCCTCAAGATTTACAGAGCCCAGCACCACCCCCACGCCCCCGCTTCCGCCACCGCCCCCCGCCTTCTCCTCAACCCTTCATGAGTCCTCCCTCTTCTCCCCCTTACCCCCCCCCTCCCCCCGCCAGCCCCGTCTCCCTCCCCTGCCCCACCCCTGCCCCAGTCACCCCCTTCACTGCTCTCCCCCAAGTCTCCTGCTCTCTTCCTCCCTCCTTCACCTGGCATGATGTTGCCGCCTCGCCCTCCCAATGGCTCTTTCTCCCCGGCACTCTTATTTCCGCCACCCTTCCCCGGCCTAAGCCCCCCCTCGCTCCCCCACCTGTGCGAGACGGTGACCCGGAACATGACTTCGTCATCCACCATTGTGACGATGTACACCACCATGTGCTATACCAATAGCTCAGGAGATCACACTTGTGTGACTACCAGTGACATCATTTCGAATTATACCAAAAAGGTGGAGAGCGTCATCCTGTCGTTTGCATGCTGACAAGCCAATCCAAACCCACACTACCTCAGACTTAGCCACAGGGGTGGACACACATGCACAGTACCGTATACATCAGGACTGTATGTACTGACGGAGCGTAGCATTCAAGTAATCGACACTAATAAAAGTGTTTGAAAAACTAATATTAACTCATATTATTCTAGTGTTTCAATAATATTAGGTTATCAAATAAATTCAAAACTCTGGTGAGACTGCTCGTCTGTCTAATATTCACTTATATTATTCGTTCACTAATATTAATTAACTTAGCCTTTCCCATCTATGCCTGTGTTAATAGGTTATTCCGGAGTTATTATGCCTTTGTGTGTTTGTGTTTTGGGTTACGCATGGCAAATTCCGGACAGCTCCTTAAGCCAGCCACTGGGCCAATCCCAAAGTTTTTAGCTGCATTCAAATGCCCTTTGTAACAGATTTCAGGCACACTTGTTAGCTTCAGTCTTGGCCCAATGGTAGGTACAGGGAGTTGCCTAGAAGCTGCTATGCGTAGCCCCCTAAAGAACTACCGGTAGTTATTTGCTATCTTAACAGTTCGGTACAAACCCTTAACCCTAAGCTCTAGAAACAAAACGAGTTCAGCCCGATTTCATGTTTAAGTTTAGGCCGAGCAAACATGCCCACACACCAACCACGCGATTCAACACAGACAGCACTGCCACACCCACATCAGCGATGCAGCACCGATAGGGGTGCACATAATAGTTCGCAGGGAGACGTGATCCTCGCATGCAGATGTTGTTCGGTCTTGGATGATTTATGTTGGGCCCTCCGAGCCAGGGGTCCTGGCAACCGACAACAACCAACTACTCTTCGCCGTGGGCGATGGGCGTGGGTGAGAGGAAAGCGTTTTGACTACTCTTCCTCTATCTGGGATTGAGTTATCAAATGCCCCTGGTTTTATTTTTAGAACAGTTTTTCTAATGCACAGCATGACACCAGACGTCCAGAATCCCGGGAGAGGGAGCGAGAGGTAGGGGTCGGGCACTGGTGTTGGGCCAGGCTTGGGCAGAACCCCGGGAGAGGGAGAGGGTTTGGGAAGCCTCCCCGGGAAGAGGGAGAGGGTTTGAGAAGCCTCCACGTGAGAGGGTTTAGGGTTTGGGCAGCTTCCCCGGGAGAGGGAGGGAGGGTGGGCAGCCTGCCCGGGAGAGGGTTTAGGGTTTGGGCAGATTCCCCGGGAGGGGGAGAGGGTTTGGGCAACCTCCCCGTGAGAGGGTTTAGGGTTTGGGCAGACCCCCGGGAGAGGTAGAGGGTTTGGGCAGCCCCCCCGGGAGAGGAAGAGGGTTTGGGCCAGGGTTTGGGCAGCCCCCTAGGTGAGGGAGAGGGTTTGGGCAGCCCCCCCCGGGAGAGGGAGAGGATTTGGGCAGCCACCCTGCTGGGGAAGGGAGAGGGTTTGGGCAGGCCCTCGGAGAGCGCCACAGACTTTCAACAGTTGTGCTTGCATGCCTGAGTGACTGGCACATACAGCTGCATGGCGAACCTGCACCAGGGTAGGCTTGGGTGAGAGGCTCTGGCCTTTTTCGAGGAGGTAGAAGACGTCGTTGAGGGCTAGTTTCTTGAAGGGGAATCAGAATTTTCTGCCTTTCGGGGGGGGGGGGGGGGGGGGGGGGGGGGGGGGGTCCTGTATACCCGAATGAAAAATCTCCAGATTTTTTGACGAGGGATTAGCCCCATTAAAATGTCCGTTAGTTCGTTCGTTCGTCCGTGTGTCACCAACCACATTTTCAGGTTTTATGAAAAACATCAAAAAATTGAACATTCTATATTTTTGATGAATTATAAGACTTATTTATACCGGACGAATTCTCACCAGAGCACATAGGAGCATCGCAATTCACGAAAAGGAGCTCAGGTTGGGCCAAAAAGCTACAATCATCGGTTAACAATTTGATTTCAGGGTGTTTTGAGCTAACATTCCAATTTTTAACCACTTAAACATGTGCGTATACATAGGTTTGGGAGCAGAATTGTCGTCAAAAATTCGAGGCGAAACATGTAAGCATCACAATGGACGAAACATTCCCCTAGGGCACTTGTATAATTAATTTATTTATTTATTTATTTATTAATTTGCTATAATTAGCCCACGGACCCCACCTCAGGGCCGTGCGTGGGGCAGGGGCGGGGGCCACCGGGCGGGGGCGGGGGCGGGGGCAGGGGCGGGGGCAGGGGCAAGCCACGCCACCTGCCGCTGGCCAAAAACCCGTTCAGGATGACGGGACATACCGTTCACGTCTGGGCTGGGCCGAAACATGCAATATCTTGTACAAATCCCGTAAAACTATAGGTGACCGCCCTATCGGGCGGTCACCTCTCGCACGGTCGTGGTTTCGTGGGTCTGTGTCTCGGTCTGGGTCTGTGCCTCGGTCTGGGTCTCGGTCTGGGTCTGGGTCTCAGTCTGGGTCTGTGTATCGGTCTGTGCCTCGGTCTGTGAATCGGTCTGTGTATCGGTCTGGGCCTGGGCGGGTCTGGGTCTCGGTCTGGGTCTCGGTCTCGATCTGGGTCTCGGTCTCGGTCTCGATCTGGGTCTCGGTCTGGGTCTGGGTCTCGGTCTCGGTCTTTTGCGTCTCGAAGCTTCCATGCGGCATCCGCAGGTCATGCGCAACGCCGGCTGGCGTCGCCCGAGGGCGCTCACGGGCGCCGAACCCTTAGGTTAAATTGCTCCTCCTCCTCCTCCTCCAGTGTGAGCGGTGTAACCATGGTGTCTCTGCTTAGTTGAGGGCGGTAATCAACCATACACCTGATTGGCCTCATTTTTCTTGCATCAAATTCTTAAAAAAATGTCACTCTACATACATGCATTTCATTATATTACAGAAACGTTCAATACTGCTTAAAAATCAACAACCCTTCAAAAACTCTCTTTTTCGTCACTTTATAATTAACAATGCTAAATCATCAATCCATTCGTTGGAATTCAATTAATTTAAAGCGTCCAGCCGCCCATTCAAATCACGTAAATTAAATTTAATGGAAAGGAATAAATCGAATTAAAATAACACAACATTAAATACAATTCAATTTAATCAATATAATACATTGAATTAAGGATTCGAATCATTTCATTCGGGACGCGCCTCCAGGCGCCCTTAATGTTACTTCCCCCCTTTCTCTCCTCTCTTTGGCTTGACTTATTTTGTTATTTGCGCCTTTTCTCTCAACGAGACAGTTGGCCGAGCCTTTTTTAGTTGGGCCTAGATGTGTAGCATCATGATCAATTTAACATTTATGAACATCTTGTGGTTGGATGTATGGCTTGGGGCTCGGGGCTTGTGGCTTGAGGCTTGGGGCTTTTGGGGTTAAGGGGCGTTTGGGGGTTCAGGCAAGGTAGCACGATACGGCACGTCAACACGATACGGCATGATACCTCATCTACCCACAAGTTTCACAAGGGAAGCTGCTACCTTCACATCCAACAGAAACTCAAACCCAACTGACATCCTGTCACGCCCCCAGCAACATGGATTGTACATGGCAAGGGTCCTCATACATACCATCTTCAGGATGCTCAGCCCTGCCCAGTGCCCCAGACCCCCCCATGACACTTTGGGGGACACAACACACTACGGTACTGGAGGACAAGAGTACTGTAGATCTCCACAAGTGCCATCCTCACCGGCCTGCCTCATGATGCTCTCACACATTCCTCCCCCCCTCCCCCTCCTCCCCCCCGCTCCTCCCCATCCTCACCCTCCCACTCCTCCCACTCCTCCCCCTCTCCCCCCCCCTCACCCTCCTACCCCTCCTACCCCTCCTCGTCCTCGTACTCCTTCCCAGCCTCCTCCTCCTGCCCCTGCCCCTTCCATCCCAGACACCTTCCTACAGGTGCCCTATGGAGTAATTGAGTCAGACCCTCCAGTCGACCAAGCAGAGGGCAGACGTGCACTGGATACCCTGAGGTATGGTACCAGTTCAGAAGAGTGTATGAGACCTTTGATGGTTCACCAGCAGATGGAGATGGGCTGTTCCACCCAGACCTACCATACTCCATGTCTCATGGCCAAACCTTCCTGCCATACTTTGAGTGGATCCAATCTGAGAATCCTGTACCTGGGGGGGATGTCCCTTTCGGTGAGATGAACTCCAATGTGCCCCCTGATTTGCCCCCCACTGTCAAGTTCACTAACCATTCTAGGGACTCTCGTTCTAGCAGGTTTAATTGCAGTCAGCCTTGAAAGGCTCAATCTCTATCCCACTGTCCCACTCATCAACTATGCTCTCAGAACACGCCTGGACTGGATTATTGCAGACCTCCACCCAAAATTTCCCACTCTCCTGCAAGATGAGCTCCTTCAACACCCAGGCAGAGACATGCACCCTGACCCATCCACAGTGTGTGCACCCCTCATCAAGCACACCAGGAGGCTACATGAACTTGTTATTGCCTTACCAGTAGTGTCCAGAGCCAATACAGTCACCCTACAATGGGCCATATGTTTCCAATCCCAAGCTGCCATGGTCCATGCCCACTACATAGTCCTGGACCTTTACCCTACCATGCTCATGCACTCCCAGAGCTGTGCACATCCTGGAGGCCATGTGATCTGCATCAACAACCTGAGCATGGACTGGACACCTATGGATTACATCCTGATCCAACTGTTCCCACCAGCCCTGCCATCAAGGGCCAGGTCCTTTGTCAACTTCATGGATAGGGTCACAAAGCAGTTGACCCAGGATGGATACCCCTGCTGCCATGGCACTTAGTTGCCATGATTCCCAGCATCTGTTAAACAATTAGTAGTGAACACTCTAGGAATTACTTCACGTTATGCCCCAAGTACTGCCCCATGTACTGACCCATGTGTAGTCCAAGTTTCTACCCTTTAGATGTCTTCATGCTGACAACAACATGTCTGCCTGATTCTAATTTAGTTTTTCAGTACTAAGCTTCCACTCCCAAATTATGGGGGGAACTAGCACAGACATCTTGTCTACCAAGCCTCCTTTCCCAGATCATGTAAACCTCTCGTATCAAGGCAGACTCTGCAAATCTCCTGCAGCTTCCTTCCAGCTTGCCTGGAGTCCCCTTTTAGCTTCCAAGCAGCTTCCCTGCAGATTCCAAGTAGTTTAAATCCCTAGTATAGTATCCCTGCTGCTATCCTGCAGCTTCCTTTCAGGTTACTCTGCAGCTTCCCCATAGCTCAGCAGTTTAGACTCCCTAAATAAAGCAGCTTCCCTGCAAACCTAGCATCCTTGCAGCTTCTATGCAGCATCCCTGCAGCCTTTCTGCAGCCTAGTGTCCCCGAAAGTTTTCCTACAGCAGCTTCCGTGCAGATTCTCTGCAGACCAATATCCCCTAGATCTGCTGAAGCTCCCTTATTGATCAGCAGTATACTATAGACTCTGCACCTTCCCAGCAGTTTCAGCATAGACCAGATACCTATAGTGATCCATTGACTATGAGACCCTGCAGGGACCAACCTTCCCAAGTCCTGACCTGAATAATTTATTGTCTAAGTCCTTGACTCCAGTAAATTACATCTCAGTCTTCATTTCTCTTTTTCTATCTTCATATATTTTCCTTATGTCCCTCAATTAATTCCAGGAATTCTTGATCCCAAGAATACCTTGAATTAGGGGGGATGTTATAGATGACTTATATGTCTCTACCTGAGTAGGCTAAGTGCGGGCCGGTCACTACCCGGCCCCGAGTTTCCTGCCGCCGCGCAGAACTGTGCACTACAGTCTGCTCTAGTATAATATCGTCTTAGTGCGACTATCTCGCTCTCTTCTATATCACTTGTAACGATCGAGTCTGCAGTCTCTATCAATTACCAAAGCTTTCAATGCAGCAGCCAATCGACTTGGTCATGAAGCAGATTGACCAGCTCACTCCGAATCTGCTGCATTCATTATCATCTTTGAGGCAATGAGGCGTAGTCGTTCCAAGGCTACTTTTTGACTTACATTTCTTTCCAGCCTTCTGCCTGCCCCTTGACTTTATTTCCCCCTTATCACTTTCCGGTATCTTCATTTATTTTGTTTCTCCTCCAAATAGTTCAGACTCCCACGCGGCCGAGCCATAGCATTTTGAGCAGGGCCCAGATGTGTAACGTCACTTATTAGTCCTAGTTGGCCATGTGTCCCAATTCCTCCAATAATTTGCTTGTTATCGCAGCCGTGCCCCACCAACATTTCTTCAGTTACATGCAACATCTATTAGGCGAGGCGATTTTTACAAAAAGGTGTTTCTTAAGCAGGAAAAAAAGTGTTTGCTCCCGAGGAAGCTGGATGACAATGGATAAAACCTCAACTTGAGAAGAAACTCATCATAACACCCCACGCGGAGCGCATTCTGCTCTTGCAAGGGCAAAATTCGGAACTCGTGAAGGAGGGGCTACCATACAGTATAAGGTAAGCTCTCGAAGTTCATTCAATGGATTCGAAACCTTATCCGTGAACCCTGTCCTCCTTCCCCCGTATATTCTGAAAGAGAACGTGCGGCACAAACAACGCATTTGAAGTGTCTCAAAATCTACCAGATATGTACCAAACAGAAGCATTCCTGAAATGCTGCAGAAGTGTACCTGAAATGTGACGGAAACGTACCTAGAAGTGGAACAGAAGCATTCTTGAAATGTAGCAGATATTATTGGTACACGCCTCAACCACGTTTCAGGTGAGCGTAATAGAAACATTCCAGATATGTAGCAGAACTGTATCTGAAATGTTACAGAAATGTATCTGAAATATCCGACTTAGCTCACTCGGTAACCTCACTGGGTAACCTCACTGACTCATGGCACCAAGCATGCTACTCAGTTGCACGCCCCGTAATCGCGCTGGCATCCTTCGCCACAGAATTCATTGGTACCTCCGCAGAAGGAAAACTGAGAGCAGCACCTAGCAGTGCCACAGTGGGTTTCGAAGCCAGCACCGCAGCGGTTGTCAGAGCGCTCGGTAAACTGCAGCAGCTTGCGGATGCCACCGATTGTCTCCTCCAGGCCTATGTCAGTGAGCCAGCGGTTGACAGAGAGCAACGTTAAGGGTTCAAGGTTGCGGAGAGCCATGTTTAGGGGTTAGGGCTAGGGAGAGCAATGTTTAGGGGTTAGGGTTGCGGTGAGCAACGTTTAGGGTTTAGGATTGCGGAGAGCAACGTCTAGGGTTTAGGGTTGCGGAGAGCAACGTTTAGGGTTTGGAGTTGCGGAGAGCAACGTTTAGGGTTTAGGGTTGCGAAGAGCAACGTTTAGGGTTTGGAGTTGCGGAGAGCAACGTTTAGGGTTTAAGGCTGCGGAGAGCAACGTTTATGTTTGGGGTTGAGGAGAACAACGTTTAGGGTTCAGGGTTGCAAGGAGCGACGTTTAGGGTTCAGGATTGCAAGGAGCAACGCTGAAGGTTTATGGTTGCGGAGAGCTACGTTAATCCAGGGTACAGAAAACGTACGCTAAATGGTGCCCGGCGCACATGCATCAATACGCTAGCAAATCAATCAATCAATCAGTGCATTATACGCCCCGAGGTATAACTAATCAAATCAAACTTGGGCGAGGATCGATAAATGTTAAAATGTTCCATTTCCGCCAGCAAGGCATGAAGAATGTTAGGGAGGTAGAGAAATCTGCGCCCCATGGGTGTGCGGGAAGTGACAATATATCATAGCGCATGCCCGATGCCGCTCAAGCTCGGGCCTCATCATGAGCAAAAACAAAAATGAGCAATGTAAGATGTAACGCGGAATTTTGGCCGGGGGTGGGTAGCGGCAATGTAGTGGCGGGAGGTAGGGGGAGTGTTGCAATTCGAATTGTTCAGAGGCTGGGGGCTTCCCGAGAGGGCGTGGCCGGTGGTAATAGACCATTAAAAAAAATAGGACTGATTTATTTATTTCCCCTTTTTAGGTTCTTCTTTTATTAAGGTTTTAACCTATTTTTATAAAAATATGGACTTTTTTCCCTTTGGTGGCAGACAGTTATGTCTTAGCTCTATATTATTTATATATTCTTTCTATATTAGTTCTATATACAAGTAGCATCTTGATTTTATCTATCAGGGGGGAGACCCAGTAGCCAGGTATTTGCCATGCTAGACATCATTCAGCCTTGGACATGATTAGGAGACAGCCAAGGCATGGTAGCACAATCTGGCTGAACCTGTGCCGTATCGCGCTGTTATGTGCCGTATCGTGCTACCATGAGCCAAGGCATTCGGTATGTGCCGACAAGCATAGCACACTTGGCAGGCTGTCCAGTATGAAGCATGGTAGCACGATCCGGCTAAAAATGTGGAACATTGTCCCGGATCGTGCTATTATGAGCTATCACAATCCGGCCAAACCTGTGCTGTATCATACCGTAACTTGCTGTATCATGCCGTATCTTGGTAGTACAATCTGGCTGAACCTGAGCCGTATCGCGCTGCTATGTGCCGTATCGTGCTACCATGAGCCAAGGCATTCGGTATGTGCCGACAAGCATGGCACACTACTTGGCAGGCTGTCCAGTGTTAAGCATGGTAGCACAATCCGGCTAAAAATGTGGAACATTTTCCTGGATCGTGCTATTATGAGCTATCACAATCCGGTCAAACCTGTGCTGTATCATACCGTAACTTGCCGGATCATGCCGTATAGTGGTAGTACAATCTGGCTAAACCTGAGCCGTATCATGCCGTATCGTGCTACTTTACCATTCAGAACAATAATAATAATATAAAAAAAAAGATAACGCCTGGAGGGGCGTGGTGTTAAGGGGATCCTCCCGTTCGCCGCAGTTGAGGAAAGTCACCATAGGACAATACTCACGTATATCAATATATAAAAGAGGACGCCTCACCTGATGCAGGAACCGCTAGCAGCATGCATGCTGCCATGGTAAGCACGAGGGCTGACAGCATCATCATCTGCAGCGCAAGACAAACACGTGCCCACTCAGGAAATGCCAAATCAGGATAACTCGGAAAGTATAGGTATATTCTATTGATTGCCCAGCTTTCAAAACTCCATGACTCCTAAATTCCATCCTGGTTTCTCTGGGATCCCTAGATTCCTACGTTTCTATAATCCTAGATCCCTAGTTTCCTAGATTCCTGGGATTCCTGGGCTTCCTAGAGATCCCTAAATTCCTAGATTCCTGAGATTCCTATCAACGTGGGATCCCTGCAACTCCTAGAATGGATTCCTCATCAAACTCGGATTTCTCGACCCCTTGAATCCGAAATCTTTAACCCTTGAAGGCCTGAGCTCCTGGAACTGATCATAACAGGACAAAGAGCTTTAACAGGGAGGATGATACATGCATACCTGATTTCTAGCTAGCGTTCAGGCCTGCTTTCAGGCCGAATTTCAGGCCAGATTTCAGGCCAGCTTAGTACTTACAAGAGTCACACCCATTTGGCCTCCGAAACTTCTACTAACTCCGACACATCCAGGCCTGCTTTCAGGCCAGATTTCAGGCCAGCTTAGTACTTACAAGAGTCACACCCATTCTGCCTCAGGAACTTCTACTAACTCCGACACATCCAGGCTTGCTTTCAGGCCAGATTCCAGGCCTGCTTTTAGGCCAGATTTCAGGCCAGATTCAAGTCTGATTTCAGGCCTCACTTTCTAGATTAATTCTTGGAAGTTACCTGAAAGTTCTTGGATCCCACTCCTAAATTCCCAAATCCCCAACTCTCGAAGCCGAGATGTTTGGCGTGCGAGAAGTTCCCAAATATTCAAATAAAGCAACACTAACTTACCTGGATGGAAATCTTCATGGTGGACGGCGTAGAAAGGTCGGAGTAGGTAGGTAGGCCTGGATTCAAGGGTGAGAGCACAAGGCATTGGAAATGTGACAAAGTCTGACTTATAGTCACACACATCTAGTACCGTATTAAATGCTCATGTATGGCTGCATCTATGTGTGGCATTGGGTTTGGCTTATACAGATGATTAAGAGCCAAACTCCATGAGACGTCAGGCATCCATGATTCATATCTCGTGTGAGATCAAACTTGAAAGCTAGAGCATTTCACTGCCATCGAATGAATGAACAGCCTCAGATGCTCAATTCCCAATTGCCCAATTCCCATACCCAATTCCCAATTCCCAATTCCCAATTCCCAATTCCAATTCCCAATTCTCGCCCCAACTGCTGGCGTCACACTCATTTACACAGTCGAAAAATATATGTACATAAAAAAAGAATCAGCAGGATACCAATTGAATGGTATTGAAGAGTCCAAAGCGACTCGAAAAAGGGGTCGAGTTGCAGGCTCTCGAATTATGAGATCTTGACACAAAAACAAAATCAGGCGGTCAAATCAAACAACCGAACGAAAGTTAGATAAACGGAAGGACCAACAGAATTAGCAGGATACAAGGTACGCAACAAAATTTACTTACCGAAGTGGATACGTAAGTCAGAAGAGGGAGGTAGGAAGAAGGACTTGCTTCACACACCCACGCTTCACCTGTAACATGGTATTTTATTAGATGCTCAGTTACATGGTAGAGAAATATTGTTACAATGAGTAGAAGACAGTGAAAACAACTGAACAGTCTGGCGGTACTTAGCAGTACATCGGCGACGCTGCCCCCTAATAGGGCAGTGGCGTCGAGGGCTGCAAGCTAAGCAGTCCTGCAAACCAGATCTAGATGGCAGAAGAGAGAGGTAGGAAGAAGGACTTGCTTCACACACCCACGCTTCACCTGTAACATGGTGTATTATTAGATGCTCAGTTACATGGTCGATTCGGTACATCGAAAATTTTATTACCGTATGCGCCTGAGAAAATGGCGGTAAATAGGGTTGGCGGAAAATCCCCAAAACGACTGAAATAATTAGTTGGCGGATTTTTCGAAACTGGGGCTCCATAAATTGGCTCTAGTTACATATTGGCGGAATCCTTTTAAATTGTTTTCTTTCCATTCAAACCAGATTCAGGTGTGAGTCAAAAGGAAACACAGAGCAGATCAGAGTTGGATGAAAATGAATGTTAAAATCAAATTCAGAGTCTGGTGTGGCAGATTTTATACGACCTAGGTTTACTCTACCAACAAGCACTAAGCCTCAAGGCCGATCGACCGTGCGATTCAAACCAGATGCAGGTGTGATTCAAAAGAACACACAGAGCAGCCCAGAGTTGGATGGAAATAAATGTAAAAATCGAATTTGGAGTCAGATACTCAGGCGTGATAGATTTTTTATACCACTTAGGTATATTATGCCAGCAAACACTCAAACATTCAAACATTCAAACCAGATTCAGATAGAAGCCCGGGGTAGGATGAAAACAAATGTAGCAAAGGTGTTCGATGGTATAATGGTCGTTTGACTATAATTTGAACCTTGGGGGTGTTACAGCAGTACACTATATTGAAGTGGACCCCGCCACAATGTTGGCGGACGGTCCTAGTTCCACAGGCTCCCTGTTTTGGCCCAGGCGCCAAGCCCCACCAGAATTGGCGGGACCTATCCGCCAAATCATACGCCATTTTCTTGGGCGCATACGGTAGTAGGACACCAATGATATTGAGGAGTCCGACGCGACTCGAAAAAGGGTCGACTTGCATGCTCTCGACTAATGAGCTCTTGACGAGGCGGCCAAAGCAGACGTTGCTCAATTACATGGACGGAAAATATCGGTGGACGGACAAACAGAATTAGCAAGATACCAAAGGTATTGCAGAATAAGATAAATCAGTACCGGTAGTGTCTAAAGATCATTCCTTCCGATTCCGATTCTGATCAACGAAGCAAAAAGACTAACAAACAACAAAAACAACAACAAAAAGATTAGCGCAAAGACTCACTGCAAAGAAAAGGCTCGACTCAGCAGCTCACTAAAGTGAAGGTAAAGGACGTGGCTGTTTATCGTGAACAGATTCAATAACTATCTGATTATTGTGATTGTGATTGTGATTGTGACGTTGATGGGGTGCGGGTGACATATAAATAGGATAAATGTAGCCATCATTGTGTGGTTGGACATAGAAGGTCCATTCTGATGTGCTGCGTTGTCTTATCCAACATTGTTTAAAATTCTGACAAACACACACACCAAAAGAGGCTCAAAGACTCACTGCAAAAAAGGCTCGACTCAGCAACTCACTCAATAACGTCAACAAATTCAAGGCGTGCGGGTAGCATATAAATAAGGGAAATGTAGCCATCATTGTGTGAAAGGTACTAGGTACTATCAATCAATGGGTAGTAGAACATAGATTATCAAATCAATTCAATTTCCTAATCGAAATTGATTTCCTAATCGAAATTGATTTCCTAATCGAAATTGATTTCCTAATCGAAATTGATTTCCCAATTTATCTCCCCGGAAGATATGCAAGCGATGCTTGACTGCCTGAGAGATTTCTGCGAGGCTACTCAGATGGCTGTGAATATAAAGAAAACTGAGATTGTCGTTTTCAACAAACAATTCTGTGATGAGGCCCGCATGGATCCTGATTACAAATTTGTCTATGATGGAGCACAACTTTCTACAAAGTTATCTTTTATCTACTTGGGATCCCTCTTTGTGGATGGTGACTCAAGCAATCGTGCAAAAGCTGCTTTTTCTAGGATGCTCACTAAGGCCCAAAAGGCACACCACATGCTTCGTAGGCGATGCCATACTATGGAGATATACAATATTGATATTCTCACCCACCTGTTTGATTCTCTTGTACAACCTATCCTGAATTTTGGCTGTGAGGTGTGGGCTCCTTCTATTCTGAACAACACACTTATCTCAAATGACCATGCTTGTGAGAAATGGCATAGAGGTATACTTAAACAAATGTTGGGTGTTTGCCAATCTACTACATCTAATATTATCATAGAAGAGCTGGGTAGAACCCCGTTGTGTTTTGCTTGGCTTAAACAAGCTTTGCGCTTCTGGAACAAGACCATACATAAAGAACCTGAGGATCTCATTAGAATGGCTCTTGAGGAATCTTTTGACTCCAACACTGGCTGGGTTCATGACTTGCGTTGTGCTCTCCACAAGCTAGGATCCAGTAAAAACATCAACATTTTGGAGGCTGTCGATGTCGAAGGTATTATGTCTGAAGTTTTTGAGTCATGGAGGTTTAAGTACCCAAGTGACACCAATGCAGTTAGAGACATCCCTGATGAGAGAAGGGTTGGCTTTAAACGCCTCCGATACCAAAAATGGTTCGCAGCCAACAGCAATGATGAGAATGGCTTGATTCCCTTTACATCCGCCTTACATAAGCAGGATCAGATTCGTTCTATAGCACAGTTTAGAATGGGTTCCCATTGGCTGAACACAGAAAGAATGAGGGTGGTGGATAGAGCACACATCCCTCGCTCAATGAGACACTGTCAAATGTGTGGGTTCCAAAAACCTGAGGATGAAATGCATATGTTTGAGTGCCCTTTTTATAATGATATTCGCCTCCGCTACCAGAATCTGTTTACAGATATTTATAGGCATGTCCATGAGGATACCGACTTAACCGTATGGAATGTGGAATTCTGCGATTCCACATTCAGAACCTTTATGAATGGAAATGGCACTAAGTCTTTTTGGAGCAACCTAGCCGACTATCTTTCTACTTGTAGAAGAGCAAGACAGGAAGCCCTGGACTGCTTAGTGGCACCGTAATTTATTATCCCTTTTTTTCTTCTTGTGACTTCTCATTTGTTAGCTTCTTACCTCCGCCACTGTAAGTGGTTGAGATCTGGGTCCTGCTCTAAGGGGTTTAATACCTACGCCACCAAAACGGTGGTTGGGAGTTTGGTTTGTTTGTCCTCGACACACCCCTGATGTAATGGGGTTTTTTGCTTTGTGGGTGCTTTTTCTTTTTGTTTAAAGCACAGAGTCTCATACACCCTCGCGGTGTCAAGTAGACTTTAACATGTAATGTAATGTAATGTAATCTCTGAAGTACAGAGCTCTCTTAATCTTAAATGTTCAACATACCAATTGACCTCCCAATTTATCTCCAAAACTTATCTCTTCCCAATTCTCGCCACACGTCAGCATCGCGTCACACAATGCGGAACACACGATGTTTTGCAGCAGCAGGCAAGATAAATCGAATCACATGAAGATGATCAGTATGCATGTATTGCGCCATTGCTCTTATGCTGGAGCTCAAAACTGTGCTACAGCGGGAGATGCGTTACTTTGCAGGACTCAATGATACCGCCCGGATTGTTGCGAACCCCCCCGACAGGCCAAAATAGCCCAGCCCCTTTCTACAGAGTCGCGGGAATATCGTATCAATATTACAAATTTTGAGGTCCCGCTTCAGAATCCTGAAAAATCGGCAAACCCAGTGGTCTATCAGTTAGTCACGCCTGATCTGAAAGTAAAGCTTGGATCCTTTGAGTACACTACGCTGGTCTTTAATCATATGGCTGCAGTTGACCAAGCATTCTTAAAGAGACATTTGCTTGATGACAGTGCTGGACAGTTGCATTTCAGAACAGGATAGGGGGCTCGGGTGGCGTGACGATGGACGTCTCTACTATTAATCGATCCTATCCTATTCATAATAGCGCGTTGTCAGAGGTTTAGCGTGTGCGCGGCGAGTGGTCGCCCCCTTTTGGCCCAGCCGCTTGGGGTTTTGGTTCCATATCTTGCCGACCTGTCGCCCAGGTGGCAGCCAGTCTGGGATCTCGATTTCTCGGCACAGCCATGGGAACGATTGCCTCTCTGCCGAGTGCCGACCACCCATCCACCCACCCGTCAAAGGTTACCCGGCCGGTGTCGTTTTCGACTCCTTCTCACTGCTCCTCCGTGAAATTCTCTTGCATTTCCTGAGCCTAGCCGTTCTGATACCCGAATTTTCTGCTATTTTCGGTGCTGCCTGAGTCCCCCGATATTCAACGGTGTAGCCTCCCTTTGTCCATCTGCCCTAACTCTTTCCCACCGATTTCGCTGCCACTGCCAATAACTTCGCATGCAGCTCCCCCCGTTCCAGCATTCCGTTGGCCTTCTCCTGTGCTCTCACGCACTCCTGCCAGCTCGCTGGCTGCCTTTCGCTGACGTGGCCAGGGGAGCCGTTTCGAAGTTACCCGTTTCGGAGTTACCCGTCTCGGATCTCGATTTTCCGAGACCTGTCGCTGACGTGGCCACGGGGGTGGTCCGCCCGTCGGTACGACGGGCTCACATGCTAGCCATTTCGGCCCTGGCATGCCTGCAGGCAGTTGGGTCTTTGGTTTCATATTTTGCTGACCTGTCGCCCAGGCGGCAGCGATTCTCGGATCTCGATTTTCCGAGACCACGTGGCCACGGGGGTGGTCCTCCCGTCGGTACGACGGGCTCAGATGCTAGTTATCCGAATTAGCGGTCACATCTGTCAGCACCACCCTGAGGTACTGTAGTGCTATCGTTCGGGCCTGCCTCTGATGCCCTTCGTGTCGCAGGGCTCTCAGGGGCTGAGGGCGGGGGCTGAGGGCGCGTTTCCATTTAAGCAAACTTTCCGGACTAGCAATTCATTTGGTTGTAGCCCCGAAGTCACCATCCCTCTGGTCACCACTGAACCCTGGATTGTGTTGACGTCGGCTTTTTGCCTACCTGGCATGCCTTGCTGGCTCGCTAAGCTGGATTTCCGACGAATCTGAATTTCATAGAAGAAAAGATCAAAAGACAACGGAAGCGTTAGCTAGTTACGAGACTGTTGATTGACGTGACAGGCTTCAGCGCGGTCTGACGGTCGGTCGGGACAAATGGGTAAACATGGGGGCTCCTGCCCCCTTGAAGAGGGGGCTCCGCCAAGAAACACCCTGATTCTTGTCAGGATTCTTTGTGCGTTACCGTCGCGTTCCGTTCCGTATCAATATGTTCTATGGGAATTCTCCTGTTCCACCTCGTGGCAGAAAGGGGTCGCATCTACGTCTGAAAGAGCAACACAGACCAAGTCTTCCCATACGGAAACCTCAGGATCATACTGCTTTGCGTTACCTGCACGTTGTGTTTGCCTCATCACGCCTGCAACCTGCGACTCCCCAAATGTATGCTTGTATGAAGCACCCCAACAGTGACTGCCAGCGTGGCACATATGCTGCAACTTGCAACTGATATATAGCAGCTACACGATTGGAAGCTGGGCCCGCGTCCTTCGCGTCTTCATTTTGAATATAACTACCAGTATATGGACTGCCTGTAACTTCCAGAAGTGACTTCGCTTCATCACGTCCTCTTGGAAGTTATCCAACCCAATTCTCGGCTCCAGAAATCAGAATCTGTTTAAACTTCGCCTCCGCACTGCGTCCGAGCATTTTGTTAGTCTTGGAGGCCCTGGATCTGCTTTCATCAACCGTAGATTTGAAATAACCATTGATTAGCCCAGCCTAGACGTGCCTCGTGAATGCGAGGCTCAGTGTGGATTAGTCGCTATGATCAGCCTACCGCTCCATCGAAACTGCATTCCGTAATCCAGATCTGTTGAGTAGCGCGCGCTATTTTGCGCTACTGCTCAGATTAACCTGCCCGGGAGCATCCATAGGTATGTGTTCTTGGTGGGATGTGCGTCGACTAAGCAGCCTGTAGTTATGGCTTTTTGCTGCCATCACTATCTGTCGTCTGTCAAGCGTCAATTTTTGGCTTCTGACAGGAGGGTTCGACCTAGATTTTGAAGACATCGAGGTTCTCGTTTAGTCTTCCCTTCGGTCTTCCCTTTTCTCAAATTCTTGATTACCAAATGGATAATGCTTTGCCCTGAAAAAACGAAGGTAGACAATGCAGCAACCGCATGAAGTTCCACAGGAGCAAGGTCAAGAAGACTCTCCAGAGCTCGCCGCTTTCTTTCATGGTGCTGGGGGGGGTTGCGTACGTTACACCCCGGTGTCGATATGCGGGAAGGTGAGGTGCTGAAGTGTTCGCGACATTTTCTGTGTGTTTAGCCTACACTGGACGGCGATTATTCCACGCTGCACCAACCAGGCCCCACCTTTTTCTTTTTGTTGTTGGCCCCGGATCGATGGAGAACTTATTCGAATCCCTCGATGGCTCCATTTGTACGAGACAATATGTACCTGTAGATGCACCCTTGACAGATGCAAATGTTGATCAAAGGCTCCATACACAGCATGAAGTTGATTTCCCCTCCCTTGGGTGGAGGTGGGAGATCCAGGAACCTATTGCTAGATCCACCATTCCATAAGCTTTCCTTACCCTTTCGCCTCTTTCTCTGCACGGTTGTCAATGTTCGCTGAACTGCCATTATCCAGAAGCCATGCCTCCTGACATCTTCCCCTCCAACCCCGCCTCTTTGACTCAGGGAGCCTATGGACTCGTCTGTGCGGCTAGGGACAACGCGACAGGGCAAATGGTCGCGATCAAGAAAATACCAAAGCTTTACGCCAATCGCTCCGATGCAACTCGCATTCTGAGGGAGATAACACTTCTGAGACTCTTGAAGAACGAGGATATTGTTGAACTCCATTACATTCTGCTTCCCCCGGACCTTAAGAGATATGAAGACCTCTATGTAGTGAGTAGGACTGTTTTCTTTCTTTCTGCAGCCTCTTCCTTGACAGGGCTTTCTTTTCTTATTCAAAAATATGTATCTCTGTTTAATAACATATCCCTGATCTGGATTCGGCAATATTCTTCCCCTCCTCGACGCACACCCTACCCCACTCTACCCCACGGTTATATTCCTGTGAACCAGCCCTGTCAGCCTAATGCCATAAGCACTGGTGGCTACAACTTGGCAAGTAGGCCCATGGTTCCCCCATATCCTAGGGTTATTTGACTAAAGCCCTTACAACAGTCTGAGTTCACCACTATCTGTAGACAATGTAAATTATGCATGCTTTCTCTTTTTCTCTGAACCGTGAAACTTAAGCATGATGCCCTCTATCTCGCCAATGCTTTCTAACATATGGGTTGACGACTGGTTTGGTTTGTGACATCCAAAGCCCAGTCAGTATCCTCAACTTACCAATATCCACTGGCAGAATATCTGTCGGTAGGCATGACTTCAACCTTTTCACTCTGTAGTGTTGAGCATCACCCAGGCTACGTTATCGTTACGAGCTTTGTGCTGTACTCGGGCAATATTCGGTCTTGTTGCAGCTTGAAAGAACAGCAGGATCCAGATTATTCAGTCTTTTACTGACTCTTGCCTACTCTGGCTATACTCCTTTGTGCCCTTGTTCCTCTTGAACTTTTTGAACTTGAGTACGATCAGTTTTTTTTACCCAAAGCGGTCGTAGCAGGGACTCTTTGGCCCATTATTCCCCCACACTGACACCCAAACCCCCTGGGGCGACCCTTCGGGCTGCCCAACCCAAATCACTACTTGGACCCCAAGCTTGGCAAGTACCAAATCTGTGAAAGCTACCAGAAGACCCCCTTCCTGAAACGGGAAGAACTCTGATTATGACCTCCTGCTCATTACTCCCTCAGGTCTTTGAGCTTTTTGAGTCGGACCTGCACACTGTGATTGGAGCAAATGACGATC
Organism: Chlamydomonas sp. ICE-L; assembly: GCA_013435795.1. Classification (NCBI taxonomy): domain Eukaryota; kingdom Viridiplantae; phylum Chlorophyta; class Chlorophyceae; order Chlamydomonadales; family Chlamydomonadaceae; genus Chlamydomonas; species Chlamydomonas sp. ICE-L. The sequence continues at coordinate 2,963,484 of JACBWV010000476.1, read as the reverse complement.
TTTCAGCGGACCACCAGAAGGTCTTTCTGTACCAGATGCTTCGAGGTCTCAACTTCATCCACCAGTCAGGGGTTCTGCACAGAGACCTGAAGCCCAAGAACATCCTTGCCAACAGCAACTGCAGACTCAAGATCTGCGACTTCGGCCTAGCACGACTTCTCCCAAGTACCAACAGCCTGACTCCAGTGAACTGGACAGACTACGTAGCAACACGCTGGTACCGTGCACCTGAGCTTTGCGGAGTCTTCTATGGCCACTACTCCCAGGCTGTTGACGTGTGGAGCATGGGCTGCATTTTCGCTGAAATCTTGCTAGGCAGACCTCTGTTCCCTGGCCGAGATGCTGAAAGCCAGCTTCAACTTATCACTGACCTTGTGGGCAAGCCTGATGTAGAAACTATCCGACTCGTCTCCAATGCCAAGGCCCGCAACTGGCTCCAGATGATGCCCAACAAGCCAAGCCGATGGGAGTCGAGGTTTCCTGGAGTGGACCCTGATGCTGTGGCCCTACTCAAGGAGATGCTTGCATTTAATCCTAGTATGCGCACCACTGCAGAAGAGGCTTTGGCGCACCCGTACTTCCAGCAACTTCCGAAACCCCCAATGGAGGTAGGGAGAAAGAAGCATTGTGTTTTTTTACTCACCTGAGACTTCCCACTCGCCCCCTCCCACTACCCCATTCCCTCTCCCACTCGCCCCCTTCAACTCCCTTTCCCTCTCACCTAGCCTTGTACATGTCTGTTTTGCAGGGTATTAACTTCGTTGGTGCAGAACACTTCAAGTTCGACAAGAACCCTGACCCAAGAATCCCTGCAACCTACACTGAGGATGTTAGAGAGTTGATCAACCAAGAGGCGAGTTTGCCGCTTTTATAGGATGTCGATGGGATGGATTTTGATGGGATGGAATGTTGATGGGATCTTGGGATGTTTTGGAGATATTCATCCCTGATGTTCATGGGTGTGATGCATGGATGGGATGGCTGGGGTGTTGATTGGATGGGTGGGATGTTGATGGAATGGAGGGATGTTGATGGGATGGATGGGTGGGATTTTGATGACGGGTGGGATGGATGGCTGGAATTTTGATGGGATCTTAGGATGTGTTGGGATCTTTGTGGTCATCCCTTAAGTTGATGGGTGGGATGCATGGATCAAATGTTGATGGGATGGGTTGTGCAACCAATGAGGAAAGCGTGGTGACCGATAGGGGAACGTGAGGATCGTTATCCGTCACACTTCATCCCTCTTTCGAAAGACCGACGCCCACTGTCGGTGTGCACGTCCGGCCCGGCCAGGTCCCCTTCCGTCGAAGGAAATTTCCTCAGGCAGGCGATCTGCACTTTGGTTCTTGGGGGGATCGAACTCGGGGTGCTGAGCGAACGATCGCTCCAAGCAGGCCCTCAACGACTCCACCAATTGTATCCAATGAGGACTACGTGGTGATCAATAGGGGAACGTGAGGATCGTTATCCGTCACAGGTGGGGTGTTGGTGGGATGGGTGGTATGTTGATGGAATGGACGGATGTTGATAGAATGTGATGGGTGGGATGGATGGATGGAATTTTGGTGGGATCTTGGGATGTATTGGGATCTTTGTGGTAATTCCTGATGTTGATGGGTGGAATGCATGCCATGGATGGAATATTGATGGGATGGGTGAGATGTTGATGGGATGGGTGGGATGTTGATGGGATGGGTGCGTTTCAGGTCCAAACATTTGTGAGTTGACTTGCTTCTGTTTTGCTTATAATTTCTGTGTGAGAATTCATTTCTGTCTTCTAGATCAATTAAAAACTGTTCCAAATCAATGACTTTCAATCGATCGTTTTCGTGGACACTCAAGTCTTCTTGCCTAAAGCTGTGTCAGCAAATCCTCGTATGGTTTCCTGTTGCCACTCACACCCTTGACGAAAATACATCTCGTCATCATCCTCAGTAGTATTATGGTCACCACCTTCACCGTCGTTGCCGTCATCATCGCTATATCCTAGTCAACCACCGACTGGCACATAAGGGTAGTAATAAATCATTATGTCTTCTCTTGTGGCCCCAACCCCTGGGAATTATGTTTATCATCGCTGCCATAATTATTTTGATCATCGTCATCCTGCAGATCCTGAAGTACCATCCACACGCTCGCGAGCTGTACATGAATGGTATGCTCCCTGTTGTCAATGCCGGCCTTGTGGACCAGTACGGATCCTACACGATGCAAGCATCTCTTCCCCTGCAAGCTCCTCCCGCTGAGCAGCCTCAGCAAGTGGCCTTTCAAACACCACAGCACCAAACTCCCACGCAGCCACAGCTCCGGCAGGATAACCTTGGAGCTGGGTCTACCCACCCCCAGCATTACCCTGGAGCTGGGTCTACCCACCCCCAGCATAACCCAGGAGCTGGGTCTACCCACCCCCAGCATTACCCTGGAGCTGGGTCTACTCACCCCCAGCATTACGTTGGAGCTGGGTCTACCAACCCCCAGCATTACCCTGGAGCTGGGTCTACCCACCCCCAGCATTACCCTGGAGCTGGGTCTACCTACCCCCAGCATAACCCTGGAGCTAGGTCTACCTACCCCCAGGGTCACCCTGGAGCTGGGTTTGTCTACCCTCCGGCAGAGCATTCGATGTATCACCAGCAACAACACGACCCACAACACTACAGAAGGGACGAAGCACACTTACCAGGACGTCATGAGCAGCACAATGAGGAAGGCTTGCGTGCAGGTGCTTCTGCAGTGCAAGTGCCATTGTCCCAAGCAGTAGGCATGCATACTGATTCACCGCAGTACTACAGCAATCCAGGTTCGGTAGAGGAGATGCCGAGAGCGGATGGTCAGCCTGACCATTATTTCACTTATGGGCAACTCATGGCAGCTTCCCACCAGCTCCCTGAGCCAGCCACTGGGCTAAGCCCCAAGATTTATTAGTTCTGGCCAGCAGATTCGGTCAGCTTCCAGGCACACTAACTAGGTTGCATTAGCTTCGGCTGAATAGCCAGTCAGGATAGCTGCCTAGAAGCTGCTGCTTTATGCTAAAAATAATAAGTCCTGTGCAGCGTCGCAAGCGATGCGGAAAAGAAGTGGAGAGTTTTGGCAATTGAACGACAGGGCAACAATTGAGCTGACCGAAGCCTGTCAGTTATGAGACAGTTGGCTGACGTGTCGGGCTTAGTCTCGGTTGTCAGATGGAGGGATATGCAGACAATGTGGTGAATTTGGGGGGTCCCGCCCCCCAGGAGGGGGGGGGGCTCCGCCAAAAACGCTAAAGCCCGCTAGACTAACCAGAATCACTAAGCATATTAGTGTGCGTAGTCTCAACTGCGCGAGCAAGGAGTCAACATCTTGGAAAACAAGCTTCCTACCTACATATTTTCTAATCCTGGGAGACTGATATCCCGTTTCGATGAATGGTCCAATGCTTGACCTCGTTGAGCTGAAGGTGCAGGGTTCAAATTCCTCCGGGTGCGCTTCAGTGTTGGCAGTCGCTGTCAACAGCCATGGTAGCTTTGTCCAGGTATAGTAACAGCCCGTTCTCTACCGCCGTAAAACGGGATCTCTTAATACCATGTCCAACCAGGCGCTCTCATTGCATTATGCTGGGAGCCTGATAGACTTGTTATCTGCGACTGTTTCACTCACGGTCTACCCTAGGCATCATAGAAGCCTGATAGACTTATCGACAGCACCCAGTATCTTTTCTCGTGGGGCTTGAGCCCATTTAAACTGAAAGCCGGTAAGATTTCCCTAGAGACCCGTCCAGAATATCCTGATAGCCCAGTAGGATTGTCCAGAATAGACCGATATTCAGAATAACCTGGTAGTTGACAGATCAGAATTTCCCAGAGGGACTGTCAAGAATAGTCCAGCAGTCTAGAATATCCTGATAGTCCGATGGTCCAGAATATCCTGATAGTCTGACGGACCAGAATATCCTGTTAGTCCGACGGTCCAGAATATCCTGATAGTCTGACAGTCCAGAATATCCTGACAGCCCATTAGGACTTTTCTCTTTTTCGTCCGATATTCCAGAATATGCTGATAGTCTGGCTGTTCTAAAGTCTGATAGTCCAAAGTAAACTGGTAGTCCGACAGGCCAGAATTTCCTGATAGCCCAGTAGGACTGTCTAAAATAGTTTGGTAGTCTGTGATAGTCCAAAATTTCTTGATAGTCTGATGTTTCAGAATATTCTGATTGCCCAGTTGGCCGGTATAGGATAGTTCGGTAGTCCAGAATTACCTGATAGTCCGATGGTCCAGAATATTGTGATAGCCCAGTCGGTCGGTCTAGAATAGTTTGATAGTCCAAAATATCCTGACAGCCCAACAGACCACAATTTTCTGATAGTCCTGTAGGGCTGTCCAGATAGTCCGATAGTCAAACAGTCCAAAGTAACCTGATAGTCCGACAGACCAGAATATCCTGATAGCCCTGTAGGATTGTCCAGAATAGTTTGAAAGTCCAAAATATCCTGACAATTCGGCGGTCCAGAATAATCTGATAGTCCAATAGGACTGTCCAGAATCGTCCGGTAGTCAGGCAGACCAGAATATTCTGATAGCCCAGTAGGACTGTCTAGTATGGTGCGATAGTCCAGAACATCTTGGTGGTCTGATGGTCCAAAATATCCTGATAGCGCTGTAGGACTGTTCAGATAGTTTGATAGTCCAAAATATCTTGATAGTCCGACGGTCCAGAATATTCCGATAGTCCTATAGGACTGTCCAGAATAGTCAGGTAGTCCGACAGACCAGAGTATCCTGATAGCCCAGTAGGATTGTCCAGAATAGTTTGATAGTCCAAAATATCCTGATAGTCCAACGGTCCAGAATATTCCGATAGTCCTACAGGACTGTCTAGAATAGTCCGGTAGTCCGACAGACCAGAATATCCTGATAGCCCAGTAGGACTGTTTAGTCTAGTGCGATAGTCCAGAACATCTTGGTGGTCTGATGGTCTAGAATATCCTGATAGCCATGGGAGTCTCAAGCTGGCTGACCTGTACTAACAGCCAGTGGGATTGATTCTCAGCTGATAACTTGCGCGCAACAAGCACACTAAATGTTAATCACTAGAAGCATGATCAGTGCTGATAACCTGAAGAACACTCAGGGTTGATAAACAAAAACACACTGAGTGCTGATAATCAGTGCTGATAGCTTGCGTGCGACAAGCACACTCAGTGTTGATAAACACACAACCACTGAGTGCTGATAACTTGAAGCACAATCAGTGCTGATAACCTCAAGCACACTCAGTGATGATAAACACTAACACGCTGAGTGCTGATAACTAGCAGCATAATCAGTGCTGATAGCTTGCGTGCGACAAGCACACTCAGTGATGATAAACACTAACACACTGAGTGCTGATAACTTGAAGCACAATCAGTGCTGATAACCTCGAGCACACTCAGTGATGATAAACACACTGAGTGCTGATAACTAGCAGCATAATCAGTGCTGATAGCTTGCGTGCGACATGCACACTCAGTTTTGACAAACACAAACACACTGCGTGCTGATAACTAGAAGCAAAATCAGTCCTCATGACTTGCGTGCGACAGGCACACTCAGTGTTGATAAACACAAACACACTGAGTGCTGATAACTTGCGTGCGACAAGTAACTAGGAGCACAATCAGTGTTGATAACCTGAATCACACTCAGTGCTACGCGACGTTTCGATGCAAGGTCTGTCCATCTCCCTGCCAGCCCAGTAGGTTCACGGCAAAGTAGAATAGCTCTCCTGCAATTTGAGTTCACAGCAGGCATACAGTCACAGCCCAGTAGGTTGGCGGCGAAGCATAATACCTCTGCCATTTGATGCACGACAGGCATACAGTCACAGCCCATTAGGTTGGCAGCGAAGTATAATACCTCTCCGCCATTTGATGCACAGCAGGCATATAGTCCCAGCGCAGGAGGTTCACAAGGGAGGAAAATACCTCTCCGACTTTCGAGTTCACAGTAGGCAAACAGTTACAGCCCAGTAGGTTTGCGGTGAAGTAGATTAGCTCTCCGCCATGTGATGCACTGCAGGCATACGGTCACAGCTCAGTAGGTTGGCGGCGAAGTAGATTAGCTCTCTGACAATTGATGCCCGGCAGGCATACAGTCGTAGCCCAGTAGGTTGGCGGCGAAGTAGAATACCTCTCTGCCATTTTATACACTGCAGGCATACAGTCACAGCCCAGTTGGTTTATGACCTAGTAGATTCGCTCTCTGACATTTGATGCCTGGCTGGTTTATAGTCGTAGCCTAGTAGGTTGGCGGCGAAGTAGAATACCTCTCTGCCATTTGATGCACGGCAAGCATACAGTCACAGCCCAATAGTTTCATGACTAAGTGGAATAGCTCTCCTACCATTTGACTTCAGTGCATGCATACAGTCACACCTTTGTAGGTTGGCAGCGAAGTATAATATCTCTCCGCCATTTGATGCACGGCAGGCATACAGTCCTAGCGCAAGAGGTTTATGGCGGAGTAAATTACCTCTCTGCAATTTGAGTTCACAGCAGGCATACTGTCACAACCCAGGTTCATGACCAAGTAGAATACCTCTCCGACAATCGGAGTTCATGACAGGCCTACATGCACAGCCCAGTAGGTTGCTGGCGAAGGAGATTAGCTCTCCTGCAATGTCATTACAGATGTACTGTCACAACCACAAAACATTGATTCATATCGGCACGTGTGCTCTTTAATACGAATACATGCATGTCCGGGTATTTTACCTTGGCAAGTCTCCCATTCCCGTAGATTGCACATTTATAGGGTAGTGGCCAAGAAGCTTGCCCGCCTACATTATTAGCCTGTTCTCCTATATAATTATAGCCTGCTTAGTTAAGTAGCTTGTTCTCCTATATTATAGTAGCCTGCTTGGTTTCGTTTTGCATTCCGCACATCTGGAATCTGAAACACTATGCCCAAACTTCACGCTCATGTTTGCCTGACGGTCCTTGTTACTTACATTCTTAGAGACCAGCCTGTGAGTTGTTACACTTCATCACGCTTCATTAGTATTGTAGCTTCAGCCCTATAGACTAGCTGCTTTCAATGATGTCACTGGATAAGTGCTGGTCCCTCCTCTTATGTATGACTTGGTGGCCATACTCTATTGTGGCCATCGTCAATTATAATATTCCATTGAATTTGAAGTTGTTATACTTCTCTGACCAGCACTCTAGCCAACATGCCGTCTTAGACAGTATCAACTTGAACTTAGGCAGTAGCAACAGCATTCGAATGCTTATCACGCACATGTATTTATATATTTATAAACTATTCTAGTAGATATGAACTAGTTTGGTAGGGTACCATGTATGGTCTTGTAATTCATTCACGAATATGATGTCACAGTTATATGGCGTAATTTTGGCTTTTTGAAAATGTGAAGTGTTGGTCCAAGTGAGATTCGAACCCGCGACCTGCGATTTCTTTTTTCGCCATGTTTTGCCAATCTTTTTTCGCCATGTTTTGGTAGTTGGCATCGCTTGCCCCTGCCCACCCCACGGCCCTGAGGTGAGCTCCGTGTGCTAATTACAGCGGAAGTGCTCAGGGAGAATGTCTCGTCGATTGTGATGCTTACATGTGTTCGCCCCGAATTTTAGACAACAATTCAGCTCCCAAAGTTATGCATACGCACATGTTTGGATGGTGCAACTTTGACATGTTGAAAAATAAACCCGTTAATTGTAGCTTTTGGCAGGGGGGGGGGGGCAACTTCTAACCAAAATGACACTAGCCCCCAACTTAGTAGATATCACAGAGAGGCAGGGGAGGGGCAACTTCAAACCAAAATGACCCCATCGTCCAACTTTGTAGATATCATCGAGAGGATGAAGAATCCGGTTTTATTTCTTGATTTGGCCCAGTAGAAAAAAAGTAACGGTCCTCCTAAGTTTGGGGCTGCGGGGGGGGGGGGGGGGGGGGGGTCAAGGAAAAAATCTGAAATTTTCAAAAAATTAGGTACTTTCCAGCTGCTTTCCAGGCACTTTTTTCTAGCCCTCAGAATGACATGGGAGTGGAACTAGGTGTTCCTCTACTAAACACCAGTCAAAAAATGCTATTTGGGGAGAGACCCACCACATATTTTGCCCTGGGCACATGAGGGGGGGGGGGGGGGGGGGGGGGGGGGTCCAGGGTTTCTCTCTCTCTCTCTCTCTCTCTCTCTCTCTCTCAAATTATCTCAATATCTCTCTCTCTCTCAATAACTTTCTTTCTCTCTCCAGTCACACACACAACGCCCTAACCAACACTTGTACAACGACGCACAGAGCGTGCCCTCGTGGAAGTTCACCTCTTCTTCTTCTTTTTTTACTGCCTTTTTGACTGACTGACTGACCCCCAAGCCCCGCCAAACAATGTCACATTGATGATGATGATTTTTTATGCTTCAAACATTCCTAGTGGTCCCGATATCAACCTCAATGGATAGGCTTTTAAATACCCTGTAAAATGAGCATAATTAGACACCATAACACTAAGGCTTCTAATTTGTATAAGAGATAGAGAGAGATATAATGTTTACGTTTGTTTTGTTTTTCATGAAACCTGAAATGTTGTTTTGTGACTAACGGACTAACTAACTAATGAACTAACGGATGTTTTAATTGGGGAAATCCCTTCTTCCAAAACTCTACATTCGGGTACGTTGCGTCTGCGACGGAGGACGCAGCGACCTGAACAACCCTGCTGGCCATGGGCACATACATCGTCTGTATGCGGGCAGTGGGCAGTCTGAAGGGTACTCTGACCCCGCCTGCATGCAGGCAGTGGGCAGTCTGAAGGGTCATGCTACGGCTTCTAGCCGTAGTGTGGCGTTTTACATAGGGCACGCGTGACAACCATGCCAGGTCACGAGGCCCGTGTCAGCTAGTGCTGCCTCACCTGCCTGGCGTCTCCGACTGGCATCCCCTTTGTAGAACCTAGCCTAGGTCCTATCGTGCTACTTATTAATAGCCGGCCCACGATGTAACTGATGAAATACCGTTCCCATCGAGTAACAGGTACTCTGACCCTTACAAGTCGTTACCACTTCCTCCGTGTCTCTGGTTTTTGTTGGGAGACTCACCTACTGGGGTGAAAGTCCTTACACAACTAAAAACAAAACAAAAGTGTCTAAGAGACCTCGGCATGTCTATAATCGGTCTGAGACTCGGACTGAGTTCGAACCCTGTCACACTCCCTGGTTTCCGTTGCTGCCGCATGGGAAGCATTGTATTCTGCAGACGGCCAGACCAGGGGACTTCAAATGGCCAAATTGGCCAGCGCTTTAGCGCACTCGAAAACAAAAAAAACTGCGCTTTGTAGTGCAAAAAGCGCAAAAAATTGCTTGCAGCGCCCACAAGGGGTTGCAAAAAACTGCGCTTAAAGCGCAGAGGGGGTCAAAATGTCAGCGCTCAAAAGCGCGCGCTTTGAATTACCCTGGGCCAGACACCAAATTGCCAGCTTATAGAACCTTGTAACAATAACCGTGGTATCATGGATCTAGACAAGTCTTAAAAATGACTACCGGTAATGTAGTTATGTGTCCTGTATGTAACCAAGTTTAAGTTTGACTGACTAACCCGCTTAGTGTGCTCCCGGGTGTCCGTGGGTTGGAATTTGCAGACGGTGGGCAGCCCAGAATTGGCTGTAAAACCATGTAACAATTCAAATTCAAATTCGAAGGGCTATATAACCCAATACACATAGTCAGTTGTTACATTCGCTACGTACAGAAGGGCAATAAACCAAAACATCAATCATCAATGTACCCTACAAGTATACCTCTACAAAGCCCCAAACACAGGGAAGAAATCGGAGCCACATAACCAAGTTCAAGATATACAGGGATACCAAGCCGTGCGCAGTGTACTGCTGTACTGTACTGAAGACAAAGAGGTGGACAGAGGAAATTGGACAGAGCAGGCTTGTGGCGCTAGCAATGCACATCATAAATAAAACAAAGTAAATCAGAATTCAGGCGTCGAGTAGCCCAAAACAGAAATAATGCACCAAACACATGCCACAAGTTGCCCAAAACGGAAACAATGCGCCAGACTGTCTTGCTCGAGACAAGAGCTACAAATCAGCAATGTCCAGCAGTAAAGATGCATGCAAACCAGTAGGTACATCAGTCATACGAGCAAAACCTACAATCACATACGACCAGTTTAGGGTTTCAAGCCAAACAAGTAAAACCTACTATCACATAGTGCAGGTCAAATGCCAGAGGGGCATCCTCTATTACTTTTACGGACGCAGAATACAACCAAGGAACCAGAATACCAGGGGTAACCAGAATACAGGCGCACAGTTTGTATGCTACCAAAGGTTACTCCACCACCTGCAAATGGAGAGCAGCCTGCAGGCTGATGTACTATCTAATCAAAACATACAGCCAAGCGATGAAACAGTTTTAACAGGAAACGGGAGATGAATGAGTCAATCAATGGGTCTACAGCAGAAGGTGCAGGTGCTGTTTTTCTGTTTTTATTTTCTGCTACCAGCACCAGCTTCTAGGCAGTTCCATAAGACTGCCACTGGGCAAAACCAAAAGATACCAGTAGCACTGGAAAGCTGACGATATCAGCCTCCAGGTGCCTAGGTTGCTCTAGGTTTTCCTGGTAATAATTTGTTCACTGCCGCGAGCAGCCAAATTTCTGGCTGAAGCTATGTAACCAAGTTCAAGTTGCTCCAGCCCAGGTTTGGGTGGAGAAAGCTCTCTTGGAGTGGCCTAGAAGCTCCTACTCGTAGCCGAAAAGAAGAACTATGGTACAGGGTTGTCCGAAACGTTACGTTTCAGTTGTTTCCGAAACTTTACGTTTCAGTCTGTTCTGATCGTTGGAAACGCAGATGTATAGTTCACGAGATTGCACGAACTCAGGGCCCCCGTCGATTAAACGATTGTTTGGGGTTCAGTCCATCAGTGCCTTTTCTTTTTAAGCCCTTCCTATATGGTTGGGCAAGTCCCTTTAGCCTATCTGGCCTACCCCTGGACCGTAACATACATGCACACAGTTCATGAGATTGCATGAGACATAGATTTTATAAACAGTTACCAGCAGTACACAAGCCATGTGGTTCATGATGCATGGATTTTATAAACAGTTGCCAGCAGTACACAAGCCGGCTAGCCAGCCAGCAGCAGTACACAAGCCATACGGTTCATGAGATATGGATTTTATAAACAGGTAAGCCTCAAAACGTAGCTTTTGAAATACCCTGGAAATCTCTTTAGGGAAAAAGTGTTCTCATTTCTGACAGCCTGTACTTTGTTGAAGAAACTGTTCTCATTTCTGACAGCCTGTACCTCCTGACAGCCTGTACTTTGTTGAAGAAACCGTTCTCATTTCTCAGATTGGGAAGTTCCTACTACTACTTGGAAAATATCACTGACGCTCTCCAGGGATTTGCCCTCACGCATCCTCTCACCTAGGAATATGCCCCCACCCATCCTGTTGCTTAGGTGACTGACAGCCTGTACAGCCAGGGGTCCAGGCTGGCAGGCACCTGTTGCCCTCACCCATCCTGTTGCTTATAGGGATTTGCCCTTAGGTGACTGACAGCCTGTACAGCCAGGGGTCCAGGCTGGCAGGCACCTGTTGCCCTCACCCATCCTGTTGCTTATAAGGATTTGCCCTCAAACCTCTCCACTCTAGCAGCACCAGCAGTGTCAGTGGCACCAACAGCACCAGGGGCACTGGCAGAGCCAGTACCTGGTCGTGTCTTTGATTGGTTCTTATCTCTCTGATTCGGTTACTTGGTTATCTCTCTGATTCGGTTACTTGGTTATCTCTCTGATTCGGTTACTTGGTTATCTCTCTGATTCGGTTACTTGCTAATCTCTCTGATTTCCTTAATTGGTTAATAGGCTATCTATCCGATTCGGAACTATAAGAAGGTTTCCGACACAGGGATTTGACCACAAGAATGACGCCAAAAGTATTGAATTTTTTTGCCAGCCACGCAGCGCACATCGACAGGCAGCTTTTGCTTATGCACGTACCACTCCGATAGTTGTCATGGATCACCATTGATCACGCTATCAGCGTTGCCTTTCTTGTCAGCTACGCAATGCACATCGGCAGGCAGCTTTTGCTTATGCAAGACTCACTCCGATAGTTGTTATGGATCACCATGGATCTTGCCAGAACCATCGCCTATCTTGTCAGCTACACAACGCACATTGATAGGCAGCTTTTGCAAATGCACGACCAACTCTGACAATGGTTGCCGGCACCATCAAGCTCCATGGAGATGAGCCAATCCTTATTTTGCCAGGTACCTGCACCCTTTCAGCACGCTCGCCCCTCCTATCCGCAAGCTTGCTATGCTGATGCTGTTGTTACTCTAGGAGTGCCTCGGGGTTGTGCTCCTCACCGCAAAACCAGCTCCATCAAGATCCATGGAGATGAGCCAATCCTTATTTTGACAGTCCCCTGTAAGCTAATAGCACGGTCCCCTTATCCGCAAGCTTGGAATGCTGATGCTGTTGTTACTCTCGGTGTAGCATGGGGTCATGCCCATTTCCATGGAGCTTCATGGCGCTGGCAACCTGGATTGTTTTGACAGGTAACTTGTACCCAAACAGCACGCTCGCCTCCCTTATCCGCAAGCTTGGCATGTGCTGCTCGCTTCTCCTATCCGCAAGCTTGGCGTGCTGATGATGTTGTTACTCTCTGAGTGGCTCGGTGTGATGGTCATTACCACGTTGCCAGCACTATGAAGCTCCATGGAGATGAGACCATCCCTGTATTGGCAGACCCCTGTAAGCTAATAGCACGCTCGCTCCCTTTATCTGCAAGCTTGGCGTGTGCTGCTTGCTTCTCCTATACGCAAGCTTGCCATGCTGATGATGTTGTTACTCTCGGAGTGGCTCGGGGTCATGGCCATGACAACGTTGCCAGCACCATCGAGCTCCATGGAGATGAGGCACTTTTTACCAACGCTACCGGCCAAAATCTCATCGGAAAGGTTGTCCTCTACCAACCTGTGAGGAGGCAGCAGGTTTGCATTTAGTGTGTGTGACTGTATGTGTGTGGAGGGGGGGGGGGGGTGTTTGTGTGTGGGTGTGTGGGGGGGTAGGGTGGGGGGGTAGGCGGGGGGGGGGGACTAGGCATTGAGGGGGGGGGGAGACTAGTGGTGATAATATTGATGGGATGAGTCCAGTGGGGATGAGACTGGTGGTGGTGATATTGAGGGGAGGACACTAGTGGGGATGAGGGTGAAGGCAGGCAGGCAGTGTGGGGGTGAGAGTAGGTGATGCTGGTGGGGATGAGCCAGTTCACATTGTAGGGGGCGAGATTAGAGAGGAGGGTGAGACTAGGATCCTGAGGGGATAGGGGGGGAGGGGAGAGGGGACTAGTGGGGATGAGGGTGAAGGCAGGCAGGCAGTGTGGGGGTGAGGAGTAGGTGATACTAGTGGGGATGAGGGTGGGGGGGCCTGCAGAAAAGGGAGGGGGACAAGTCTGGGCCCACCCAGTGCCAGGGTAGCCTGCCAATGCCCAAACACACCTGTTGATCAGTTCTGGTCAAAAGGGCCCCTTCACCTCCCCCAAAACAACCCGAAAAAACCCAAACACACCTGTGTGGGGTTACCCGTACGTACCTCGTTATAGCCCTACGCAATGGCCTTGCCCCGTACTCAGTGCTATAGCCCTCTGAGAGGATCTTGTCCATCAGCCTGGGTCCTACGTCCAAGCTGTGGCCCATGGCACGCATTTGATCAATAGTTCGTTGAAGCATGATCTGGGCGATGACAGCAATGTGCTTGTGATCCAGCTGCTGGAAGACCACCTGCTCATCGAACCTGGGGCAGGAGGGCAGGTTGTTGAGGGGGGGAGGTTGGTTGTAGAGGAGGGGACGGGGCGGGGGGGCGGGGGGGGGGGGTAGTGCGCCTGGAAGACCACCTGCTTATTGAACCTGGAACAGGAGGGTGGTGGTGGTGGTGGGTGGATGGGGTTCAGGGGGTGAAGGTTGGTTGTATTGGGCCTGGAAGACCACCTGCTTATTGAACCTGGGACAGGAGGGTGGTGGTGGGTGGGGGGAAGGGGGGGTGGAGGTTGGTTGTAGTGCGCCTGGAAGACCACCTGCTCATCGAACCTGGAACAGGGTGGTGGTGGTGGTTGGTGGATGGGGAAGGTTCAGGGGGTGAAGGTTGGTTGTATTGGGCCTGGAAGACCACCTGCTCATCAAAGTTGGGACAGGAGGGTGGTGGTGGGTGGGGGGAAGGGGGGGTGAAGGTTGGTTGTAGTGGGCCTGGAAGACCACCTGCTCATCGAACCAGGAACAGGGTGGTGGTGGGTGGATGGGGAAGGTTCAGGGGGTGAAGGTTGGTTGTAGTGCGCCTGGAAGACCACCTGCTCATCGAACCTGGAACAGGGTGGTGGTGGTGGTGGGTGGATGGGGGAGGTTCAGGGGGTGAAGGTTGGTTGTAGTGCGCCTGGAAGACCACCTGCTCATCAAAGTTGGGACAGGAGGGGTGGGTGGGTGGGAGGTTGGTTGTTAAGAGGGTGGGGGGTGGGGGGGAGGGGGGGGTGAAGGTTGGTTGTAGTGAGCATGGTGTACGTGCTCCCTGGGGGCATTTCTGCCAAAACTACCGGAAAAAGAAACCGAGCAGGGTACTTCAAATTGCCAAATTGGCCAGCGCTTTAGCGCACTTGAAAACAAAAAAACTGCGCTTTGTAGTGCAAAAAGCGCAAAAAGTGCTTGCTGCGTCCACAGGGAGTTGCAAAAAGCTGCGCTGAAAGCGCAGAGCGGGTCAAAAGTCAGCGCTCAAAAGCGCGCGCTTTGAATTATCCTGAAAACTAGCTCACCTGTTGATCAGTTCGGGTCGGAAGTGAGTCCTGACCTCTTCCAAGACCAGTCGCTGCATGCGAGCATGGTGTGTGCGCTGCCTGGGGCTGTTTTCCTCCATGTCTACATCACAGGCGGGCTGGGAGGGAACGCCAGAGGCGGTTGGGAGGCGAGAGGCACCGGACGTTGAGATGACCCTGGAGCCCACATTCGAGGTCAGGATGATCATGGTGTTCTTGAAACTCACCACACGCCCCTGGGTGGGAAGGGGAGGTGTGGGTTGAGTGGGGGATGGTGTGACGGACTGGGTGTTGATGCCAAGGGGGGAGAGGTGGCAGTGGATTTTGAGATTCGCCTGGATGGTCATGGTGGTCTTGAAGCTTACCACACACCCCTGTGCATTCAGAAGAGGGGAGGATTGATTGGGGGATGGTGTAAAGGCTGGGAGTGGAAGCGGGGGGGGGGGGGGGGGGGGTGAGTGGGGATGGTGGAGAGTGGGGGTATAGGAGGGCTGAGTGAAGGCCGAGGGGCGGGGGGGTGGGCGGGGGGAGGGCATGAGTCTGGGGGAGGATGGTGTTATAGGCTGGGAGTGGAAGGGGGGGGGGGGGGGGTGGGGGCGGGGGGGGGGGGGCGGAGGCAGAGGATGTTGAGTTAATATGGGGATGGCCACATTTGGGTGAGGATGATAATGGTGCTGTCTTGAAAACTCACCCAACTCGCCCCTGTGGAGGCAGGAGGGGGGGGAGTGGGAGTGGGGAATGGGGTGCTGCGTCTTGTGTCGGGTGGGGGGGAGATGTGGGGGATAGTTGAGGGGGTTATTCCGGAGAGGGGGGGGGTGGGTGGGTGGGCGGTGGGGTAGTTACGTGGGGTATGCGGAGTGGGGGTGGGTGGGTGGGGGGGTAAGTGGGGGTATTTATTGCGGAGTGGGGGGTGGGTGGGTGGGGTGGTAAGTGGGGTGGGATTGAGGAACGCGGGGGCGGGGGGTAAGTGGGGGGCGAGGGAAAGAGAGGGGGGGGGGAGGGGGGGGGGGGGGAGTGCGGGGCGGGGGTGATGGCGGAGCCGGGGGGGGGTGGGGGGGGGGGGGGGGGGAAGTGGGGTAGTGAAAAGAGAGGGGGTGGGGGGGGGTGGGGGGGGAAAGGGGTGGTAGGGAGGAGAGGGGGTGGGTGCGGTGGGGTGGGGCGGGTGGGGTAAGTGGGGTATTGCGGAGCGGGGGTGGGTGGGTGGAGTGGTGCTAAGTGGGGTGGTGTGCAGAGCGGGGGGGGGTGGGTGGGTGGTAAGTGGGGTATGCGGAGCGGGGGTGGAGGTGGGTGGGTGGGGTAGTGGGGTATTGCGGGCGGGGGGGGGGTGGGGGTGGGCGTGGGGGCTGGAGTAAGTGGGGTGGGGTAGTGGCCGGAGCGGGGGGGGGGGGGGGGGGCGGGGGGGGTGGGGGGGTGGGGGGGGGTAAGTGGGGGATGGTGTTCGTGAAACTCACCACATGCTCCTGTGTGAGAAGAGAGGGGTGGATTGAGCGGGGTATGGTGTGTATGTGTGTGGGGTATTACGTATGCAAGATGTTGAAAACATCAGGGTGGGCTTTCTCCACCTCGCCCAGCAGCAACATGCTGAAGAACCCCCTACCACCCCCCACAACACACAACCACCCATCCCGCCCCACCCCAACAAACAGTCCCCCCCCCCCCCCCTCCCACCCACCACCACTACACACACTATCCCCCCACAGCTGCGTCCATGAACCCACCCCTGAGTCGGTGAGCCGGCCATCCTCCATAATCTGAAGAAAGATGTTGAAAACATCGGGGTGGGATTTCTGCACCTCGTCCAGCAGCACAATGCTGAAGTCCCCCCCCCCCACCACCACCACACGCACACCACCACCACACACTCCCCCCACAGCCCCGTCCACACACACCCAGCAGCCCGGAAGGGAACCCACCCCTGAGTCGGTGAGCCGGCCATCCTCCATAATCTGTAGCAAGATGTTGAAAACATCGGGGTGGGCTTTCTCAACTTCGTCCAGCAGCACAATGCTAAAGGGGCGGAGGCGAACTGCCTCTGTCAACTTCCCTCCGTCCCCGAAGCCTTCGTATCCTGAGGGGAGAGGGGGTGGGGGAGGGGGTGGGGGGGTGGGGGGAGTTTGTGTGTGTGCTGGGTGTTGGGTGCTGGGGTGTTGTTGTGTGTGTGGGGGGGTGGGGGGGGGGGATGTGTGGGCATGGGTGAGTGGGGCGGAGGTAGGGCGGTGTGTGTGGTGTGTGTGTGGAGGGGAGAAGTTGTGGTGGTGTGTGTGTATTTGGGGCACTGGGCCACAAGCAAATTTTCCAGTGAACAAGGCTGCTTTTATTTTGCAACATGTGCATCAAAGCTTGGTGCACCAGAGCTTGCTGCTGGCGCTTGGGTCAGCCAGCAGTGATGAGAGTAGGGGGGGAGCATGACACACACATGATTTTGTGCGGTCAGGAAATTCGGGGCACTGGGCTACAAGCAACTTCCCCAGTTCCCAGGCTGCTGCTTGTTTTGCAACATTGTGTGTGTGTGTGTGTGTGTGTTGTGCATGTCACACACACACATGTACACACACACACATGTGCACCCAAACCTGCTGCTGGCGCTTGGCTTGGCTAGTAGTGATGAATAGGGGGGCTTGGATGCAACTGTTACAGAGGCAGCAGCAGCAGCCTGGCTCACCTGGGGAAGCTGCTGTTACAGAGGCAGCAGCAGCAGCCTGGCTCACCTGGGGAAGCTGCTTGCGGCCCAGGACCGCACATCCCAGGCTGTTGCTTGTTTTGCAACATTTTCATCAAAGCCTACTGCATCAGAGCTTGCTGCTGGCGCGTGGGTACAGCCAAGCGTGATGATGAGCAGGGGGGGGATGATGGCACTCCTTTTGCAAAGCTAGGTGCATCAGAGCGCATGGGTACAGCCAAGCGTGATGATGAGCAGGGGGGGGATGATGGCACTGCTTCTTTTGCAAAGCTAGGTGCACCAGAGCCCGCTGCTAGCCCTTCGATGGGGTAGCAGTGATGAGTAGGGAGGCTTGGATGCAAGGGTTACAGAGACCGCAGCAGCAGCCTGGCTCACTGGGGAACTGGGGGTCCTGGGACGCAAGCAGCTTCCCCCCTGCTGCCTGTACCCAAGTACCAGCAGCGGGCTCTGATGCAGCAGGCTTGGTTGCACATGGTGCAGCGGGCTTGGATGCACATGGATCCAAGCCTGCTGCATCAGAGCCCGCTGCTGGCACTTGGGTACAGGCAGCAGTGATGAGCACGGAGGGAGCATGGCACACAGCTGAGCGTGTATGATCAGGGAATGTGGGGCTCTGGGCAACAAGCAACTTCCCAGGTGAGCCAGGCTGCTGCTGCCCCTACGCCATGTGCATCCAAGCCCGCTGCATCAGAGCTTGCTGCTGGCGCTTGGATTAGCCAGCAGTGATAAGTAGGGGGACTTGTGCGCAAGTGTTACAGAGACAGCGGCAGCAGCCAGGCTCACCGGGGTAGCTGCTTGCGGCCCTGGACCCCCAATTCCCTGATCACACAAGTTGAACTTGTGGGATCAGGGGATTTGGGGTCCTGGGCCACAAGCAACTCCCCGGTGAGCCAGGCTGCTGCTGCCCCTACATCATGTACATCCAAACCTGCCAACCGACCACCCTCCGAGACAAATCCTGACACGCCAGCCAACGGTCTCGCAGCTAGGGGGGATGATGACACACAGCTGAACTTGTGTGATCAGGGAATTGGGGGCACTGGGCAACAAGCAACTTCCCTACTGAACAAGGCTGCTGCTGCCCAACTACCCGACCCAACCACCACCCACCCCGCCCTGACCACCACCTGTCGCCCGTTACAGGAGCAGTAGCAGCCTGGCTCACTGGGGAAGCTGCTTGCGGCCCAGGACCCCCAATTACCTGATCCCACAAGTTGAACTTGTATGACCAAGGAACTTGGGTTCCTGGGCAACAAGCAGCTCCCCTGGTGATCCAGGCTGCTGCTGCTTTTGCAACCTCTGCATCAAAGCCCGCTGCATCAAAGCCCGCTGCTGGCTCTTGGGTCGGCCAGCAGTGATGAGTAGAGGGGCTTGGATGCAACTTTTACAGAGGCAGCAGCAGCCTGGCTCACTGGGGAAGCTGCTTGCGGACCAGGACCCCCAATTCCCTGATCACACAAGTTGAACTTGTGTGATCAGGGGATTTGGGGTCCTGGGCCACAAGCAACTCCCCAGGTGAGCCAGGCTGCTGCTGCCCCTCCACCATTTGCATCCGAGTCCGCTGCTGGAGCTTGGTTCAGCCAGTAGTGATGAGCAGGGGGGATGACGACACACATTGCTGAGCATGTGTGATCAGGGAATTTGGGGCTCTGGACAACAAGCAACTTCCTAGGTGAGCCTGGCTGCTGCTGCCCCTACACCATGTGCATCCAAGCCCGCTGCATCAGAGCTTGCTGCTGGCACTTGGGTAAGCCAGCAGTGATGAGTAGGGGGGATTGGATGCAAGTGTTGCAGAGGCAGCAGCAGCCTGGCTCACCGGGGTAGCTGCTTGCGGCCCAGGACTCCCAAGTCCCTGATCACACAAGTTGAACTTGTGGGATCAGGGGATTTGGGGTCCTGGGCCACAAGCAACTCCCCAGGTGAGCCAGGCTGCTGCTGCCCCTCCACCATGTGCGTCTAAGTCTGCTGCTGGCGCTTGGTTCAGCCAGCAGTGATGAGCTGGGGGGATGACGACACACATTGCTGAGCGTGTGTGATCAGGGAATTTGGGGCTCTGGACAACAAGCAACTCCCCAGGTGAGCCAGGCTGCTGCTGCCCCTGCAACCTTTGCATCCAAACCTGCTGACTGAACACCCTCCAAGACAAAGCCTGACGCGTCAGCCAACAGTCTTGTAACTAGGGGGGGATGATGACACACAGCTGAACTTGTGCGGTCAGGGAATCAGGGGCACTGGGCCACAAGCAACTTCCCCAGTGATACAGGCTGCTGCTGCCCAACCACCACCCACCCTCTCCTCTTACACAGCATCGCACAACTCCCCACCCCAACCACCCCATCGCCATACCACCCCGCCACCCTCGCCCATCAGCTTGGAGACCGAATGCCTCTCAATGAATTCGCTCATGTAAAATTGAATAAGCGCATCCTGGCTGCCGAACTGGTGCTCGGCCAGTTCCTTGGCTAGCTCAGTCTTCCCCACACCAGTTGGTCCACCTCCCTCAACCACCACCCACAGTATCACAGACCCACCTCAACCACCACCCACAGTATCACAGACCCACCTCAAGCACCACCCACAGTATCACAGACCCACTACCCCTACGAGCAAGCACAAACATACCTGGGGGTGCGCCTATCAGCTTGGAGACCGAATGCCTGTCCATGAACTATACACATGCGTACACGACCACCCTAAAGACCATGTCGTTCATTACCACCTCAAAGAGGTTGACTGGACACCTGGGGGTGCCCTAATCAGCTTGGCGACGGAATGCCTTTCCATGAACTATGCACATGCGACACATGCGTACACGACCACCCCAAAGACCGTGTCGCACATGACCACCTTTTTGGTACCAGTTAGATTCGAACTGCCGACCTCTAGATTACATGTGTGGCTCTATGGTCTAAGAGCGAAATGTAACAAAGTGCCAAGACTAGCTCAAAGAGGTTGAATGGATACCTGGGGGTACGCCTATCAGCTTGGAGACGGAATGTCTTTCCATGAATTCGCTCATGTCAAATCGAATGAGCGCATCCTGGCTGCCGAACTGGTGCTCGGCCAATACCTTGGCCAGCTCAGTCTTCCCAACACCAGTGGGTCCGACGAAGAGAAGGGAGGCGATGGGTCGCTTAGGGTCTTTCAGGCCGGTGTAAGCACGCTGCAAGGCGGAGCTTACCACGTTGACTGCCTCGTCCTGGCCGACGATGTGCTGCTTTAGGCTGCTCGCCTGGGGGGGGAAGCAGTGGGGTCTGGGTTAGCATGGGGGGGGGGGGGGGGGGGGGGGGGGGGGGGGGGTGGGTAGTGTCCTTCAGGCCAGGGCCAGGCCTTGACTGCCTCGTCCTGGCCCACGATGCTCCTTTAGGCTGCTTGCCCTGGGAAGGGTGGTGGAGGGCTGGGTTAGCATGGGGGGGGGGGGGGGGGGGGGAAGCGTCCTTGAGGCCTGGGCCAGGCCTTGACTGCCTCGTCCTGTATATCTGACACGGCTTGTATATCTGACACGGTGACCAAGGGCAAAGGGGCTGGACCGTGAATGGGAGGACCCCCCATCACCACCATAAGATTCCAAGATACCCCCCCCCCCCCCCCCCCCGACCCCCTTCCCTATAACATGCACTAATGGAGCTGTTGGACCCACTAGGTTTGCATGCTGGCCATTGCGGCACGCTCCACGCACCCCACAACCACAACCATACGACCCCCCCCCCCCCCCCCCCTGACACCCCCATACGAATCCCAACACACCCTGCACACACACACACACAGACCCACCAGGTTTGCGAGGCTGGCCATTGCCGCACGCTCCATGCACCCCACAACCATACGACCCCCCCCCCCCCCCCCCCCCCCCTGACCCCACCATACGATCCCACCACAACCCTGCACACACACACACAGACCCACCAGGTTTGCGAGGCTGGCCATTGCCGCACGCTCCATGCACCCCACAACCATACGACCCCCCCCCCCCCCCCCCCCCCCCCCCTGACCCCACCATACGATCCCACCACAACCCTGCACACACACACACACACAGACCCACCAGGTTGCGAGGCTGGCCATTGCGGCACGCTCCACGCTCCATGCACCCCGCAACCATACGACCCCCCCCCCCCCCCCCCCCCCCCCCCCCCCCCCCCCCCCCCCCTGACCCCACCATACGATCCACCACAACCCTGCACACACACACACACACCAGGTTTGCGAGGCTGGCCATTGCCGCACGCTCCATTCGCTCCACTGGGATGCCTGTTCTTGCAGCCACTATGGCTTCTATATCCGCCACAGTGACCAAGGGCAAAGGGGCTGGACCGTCCATGGAGGGAACCACTAGCTCCTCCCTGGGGTTTGAGAACATTAATTCGGTACTATGCCTTGATGAGAGATGTGATGTGAGATGTGAGGTGAGATGTGAGATGTGAGAAGTTAGGGTTGAGAACATTAATTCAGTATTATGCCTTGATGTGAGATGTGAGGTGAGGTGAGATGTTAGGGTTGAGAACATTAATTTGGTATTATGCCTTGATGTGAGATGTGATGTGAGATGTGAGGTTTGAGAACATCATTTCAGAACTATGCCTTAACAGGAGGTGTGAGGTGAGGTGAGATGTGAGGTTTGAGAATATCATTTCAGTACCATGCCTTGATGTGAGATGTGAGGTAAGGTGTGAGGTTTGAGAACATCATTTCAGAACTATGCTATGATGAGAGATGTGAGGTGAGGTGAGAGGTTTGAGAACATCATTTCTGTACTATGCAATGATGAGAGATGTGAGGTGAGGTGAGATGTGAGGTGAGATGTGAGGTTTGAGAACATCATTGCAATACCATGTTTGTTTTATGACAGTCTTGTTGTTATGCGTTGTTATGTATGCCGTGTTTTCATGTGTGCCTTGTTGTGTATGCCGTGTTTTCATGTGTGCCTTGTTGTTATGCGTTGTTATGTATGCCGTGGTTTTATGTGTGCCTTGTTGTTATGCGCTGTTATGTATGCCGTGTCTTTATGTGTGCCCTGTTGTTATGTGTTGTTGCAGTTGTTGGTACGCCAGTATTGCTTAATTTGTTGTTGTGTATGCCTTCCATGCTGTGTTTTTAGCACACCCAACCCACACCCCCCACCCCCCCACACACAGCACACACCCACACCACACCCACACCTGAAGGACTCTTCTCGTAGCCACGCCTTGTAGGCATCTTCGTAGCGCTCCTCTGACACAGCGTGCTCCTTGATCTCCAATGTCTAGCCAGGAGCAGTAGGGAATGGGGTTAGGGGGGTTGTGAGGGGGGGGGGGGGGGGGGGGGGGGGCAGGGGAGTATATGTGTTGGACGAAGGGAGGGAAGGAGGGAGGGGCGCGAGGGAGGGAGGGAAGGAGGGAGGGGGAGAAGGAAGGAGGGAAGAAGGGAGGGAAGGAGGGAGGCGACAGCATGCTCCTTGATCTCCAACGTCTAATCAGGAGCAATAGGGAATGGGGTTAGGGGGGTTGTGAGGGGGGGGGGGGGGGGGGGGGGGGGGCGGGGGGGTTAGCAGGGGAGTATATGTGTTGGACGAAGGGAGGGAGGGAGGGAGGGGCGCGAGGGAGGGAGGGAGGGAAGGAGGGAAGGAGGGAGGGACGCGACAGCATGCTCCTTGATCTCCAATGTCTAGTCAGGAGCAGTAAGGAATGGGGTTAGGGGGGTTATGATGGGAATGGGGTTGGGGGGGTTAGCAGGGGAGTATATGAGTTGGACGAAGGGAGGGAAGGAGGGAGGGGGGGAAGGAAGGAGGGAAGAAGGGAGGGAAGGAGGGAGGCGACAGCATGCTCCTTGATCTCCAACGTCTAGTCAGGAGCAGTAGGGAATGGGGTTAGGGGGGGGTTGAGGAGGAGGGGTGGGGGGTGGGGGGTGGGGGGGTATGGGATTAGGGGGGTTCTGAGGGGAATGGGGTTAGGGGGGACATGAGGGGAGTATATCTGTTGGACGGACGGAGGGAGGGATGGAAGAAGGGAGGGTGGTGACCTTGGGGCATTCAGTCCATACTTGCTGTCCGCTTTTCACTTCTCCCCCCCGCCCACCCCTCCACCACCACCACCCAGGATCATGAGTCACCCACTCTACCCGCACACGCAACAATGGGCACATGAATTGAACTGCTTGACCATCATCTGTTGTACTCATTTGCTGGAACTCAGTTACCTGGGGCTCTTGCACCCTTACGTGGGTCTTTGCAGGTGCAATGCAATGCGATGTGCAGCTCCTTCCCCTCCCACCACAACCACTGGAGTGCTAATTGATACATGTGCTAATTGATACATCCACTGTGCAGCTCCTTCCCCTCCCACCACAACCACCCACCCAGGATCAGAAGTCACTCACACACCCCACACACACATTGTACGATGGGCACATGAAATGACCTGCTTGACTATCATTTATTGTACTCAATTGTAGGAACTCAGTGACCTTGGGGCTCTCGAGCCCTTACCTGGGTTGTCGCAGGTTAGATGCGATGTGCCCCCCCCCCCCCCCCCCCCCCCCCCCCCCCCCCCCCCCCCCCCCCCACACACACACACACACCCTGTCAACCAGCCCAACCAACCACACGTTTTTCACACACTCACTTGCAGGAACTCAATGACCTTGGGCTCTTGCGCCCTTACTTGGGTCTTTGCAGATGCGATGCGATTTGGACCCCCCGACACACACAAACACACACCCTGTCAACCAGCCCAACCGACCACCAACCACGCGTCTTTCACACACTCATTTGCAGGAACTCAGTAACCTTGGGGCTCTCGCGCCCATACTTAGGCCTATGCAGGTGCGATGATTTACGTACCTTGCTGTCCACTTCCCACCACCCACCCCCACCCCTCACCACCCAGGATCATCATCCACACACCCCAGCCACACATCCAACAATGGGCACATGCAATGACCTGCTTGACTATCATCTGTTGCACTCATTTGCAGGAACTCGGTGACCTTGGGCTCTTAAGCCCTTACGTGGGTCTTTGCAGGTGCGCTGCGCTGTGCCCCCACCCCCCACCCCCCCCCACCCACACGGACACACACACCATGTCAACCAACCGACCAACCACACGTCTTTCTCGCATTCACTTGCAGGAACTCGGTGACCTTGGGGCTCTCACGCCCATACTTGGGTCGCCGCAGGTGCGATGCGCTGTGCCCCCCCCCCCCCCCCCCCCTCCCCCCCCCACACACACACACGCACCATGTCAACCAACCAACCACACTATTTCTCACACTCACTTGCAGGAACTCAGTGACCTTGGGGCTCTCACGCCCATACTTGGGTCGCCGCAGGTGCGATGCGCTGTGCCCCCCCCCCCCCCCCCCCCCCCCCACACACACACGCACCATGTCAACCAACCAACCACACTATTTCTCACACTCACTTGCAGGAACTCAGTGACCTTGGGGCTCTCCCGCCCATACTTGGGACGCCGCAGGTGTGATGCGCTGTGGACCCCCCCCCCCCCCCCCCCCCACACACACACACACACACGCACCATGTAAACCAACCAACCTACCACGCGTCTTTCTCGCACTCACTTGCAGGAACTCAGTGACCTTGGGGCTCTCACGTCCATCCTCAGGACGTTGCAGGTGCGATTCGATTTGACCCCCCCACCCACCCCACACACACCCTATGAACAAGCCCAACCAACCGACCAACCACACGTCTTTCTCTCACTCACTTGCAGGAACTCGGTGACCTTGGGGCTCTCGCGCCCATACTTGGGTCGCCGCAGGTGTGATGCGATGCGCACCTTGCTGCCCGCCTCGTCCAACAGGTCGATGGCCTTGTCGGGCAGCAGACGGTTGGCGATGTACTTGTGGCTCAGGTGAACAGCAGCCTTGATAGCTTCTGTGTCGAACGCTACCTGTGTGTGTGTGTGAGGGGGGGGGGGGGGGGGGGGGGGGGGTAGAGGAGAAGGATGGGGGGGGAGGAAGATGGATGAGGAGGATGGGGGGGGGGGGGGGGGGGGGATAGAGGAGAAAGATGGGGGGGGGGGAGGAGGATGGAGGAGGATGGGGGGGGGGGGGGGGGGGTACTTGTGGCTCAGGTGAACAGCAGCCTTGATAGCTTCCGTGTCGAACGCTATCTGTGTGTGGGGTGGGTGGGGGATAGAGGAGAAGGATGGGGGGGGGGGGGGGGGGGGGGGGGGGGGGGGGATGGGGAGGAGGGGGGAGGAGGGGGGGGGAGGGGGGGAAGGGAAACAGGGAGGGCGGGGGCGGGGGGGCGGGGGGGGGGATGCACTTTTGGCTCAGGTGTACAGCAGCCTTGATTAGCTTGTCAAACGCTAAATGTGGGAGGAAGGAGGGGGGGGGGGGATAGAGGAAGATGGGGGGGGGGGGGGGGGGGGGGGGTAGGGGGGGGTGAGGGGAGGGGAGGATGGAGGAGGAGTATGGGGAACAGGAGAGGGGGGGAGGGAGGGGGGGGGGGGGGGGGGGGGGGGGGGGGGAGGGGGAACGGGATATAATATACTACATATCATACGTACATATACTAGATGGCATCAACTTACCCCTATGGTGGTTTCATATTTGGTCCTTAGTCCCAGTAGGATTTCAATTGAGATCTCCTCGCTAGGGTGCTCCACCAGAACGGGCTGCAAACGACGGTTCAGGGCGCTGTCGTTCTCAAAGTACCGGCGGTGCTCAGCTACAGTGGTGGCGCCGATCATCTGTAGGTGTCAGGCAGATGGGGTGGGTGAGGGGGGGCTTGAGGGGGGGGCTTGAGGGAGGGGGAGGGTCGAGGGGTGAGGGTGAGGGGGGGCTTGAGGGAGGGGGAGGGGGAGGGTCGAGGGGTGAGGGGGGGGCTTGAGGGAGGGGGAGGGTCGAGGGGGAGGGGGGGCTTGAGGGAGGGGGAGGGTCGAGGGGTGAGAGGTGTGTGGGGGGGGGGCTCCACTAGGACGGGCTGCAAACGACGGTTCACTGCGCTGTCGTTCTCGAAGTACCGGCGGTGCTCAGCTACAGAGGTGGTGGCGCCGATCATCTGTAGGTACAGGCAGATGGGGGGGGGGGGGGGGGGCGCTGCCGGTCTCAAAGTACCGGCGGTGCTCAGCTACAGTGGTGGCGCAGGTGTGGGTGTCATGCAGATTGGGGGGGTCGAGAGGGGTGAGGGGGGGGCTTAAGGAAGGGTGAGGGGTGAGAGGTCTGTGGGGGGGGTGGGGTGGGGTGGGGCTTGAGGGAGGGGGAGGGTCGAGGGGTGAGAGGGCGGGTGAAGCGGGGGTCCAAGGATGTATGGGAGGGGGAGGGTCGAGGGGTGAGAGGGCGGGTGAAGGGGGGTCCAAGGATGTATGGGAGGGGGAGGGTCGAGGGGTGAGAGGGCGGGTGAAGGGGGGGTCCAAGGATGTATGGGAGGGGGAGGGTCGAGGGGTGAGAGGGCGGGTGAAGGGGGGTCCAAGGATGTATGGGAGGGGGAGGGTCGAGGGTGAGAGGGCGGGTGAAGGGGGGTCCAAGGATGTATGGGAGGGGGAGGGTCGAGGGGTGAGAGGGCGGGTGAAGGGGGGTCCAAGGATTGTATGGGAGGGGGAGGGTCGAGGGGTGAGAGGGCGGGTGAAGGGGGGTCCAAGGATGTATGGGAGGGGAGGGTCGAGGGTGAGAGGGCGGGGTGAAGGGGGGTCCAAGGATGTATGGGAGGGGGAGGGTCGAGGGGTGAGAGGGCGGGTGAAGGGGGGTCCAAGGATGTATGGGAGGGGGAGGGTCGAGGGGTGAGAGGGCGGGTGAAGGGGGGTCCAAGGATGTATGGGAGGGGGGAGGGTCGAGGGGTGAGAGGGCGGGTGAAGGGGGGTCCAAGGATGTATGGGAAGGGGGGGGCTCCACCAGGAAGGGCTGCAGACGACGGTTCAGTGCGCTGTCATTCTCAAAGTGCTGGGCACATGGGGCTGGGGGGGGGGGGGGGTACTACATATGCAAAGACACACATGCAAATCCTGAACACACACACACACCTGGAGTTCCCCACTGGCCAGGGCCGGCTTCATGATTTGGGACATCAAACACACACATATGCAAACACACATGCACACACACACCTGGAGTTCCCCACTGGCCAGGGCCAGCTTCATGATTTGGGACATCACACACACGCCTATGCAAACACACACACATGCAAACACACATGCACACACACACATGGAGTTCCCTACTAGCCAGGGCCGGCTTCATGATTTGGGACATCAAACACACATGCAAACACACACACATGCACACACACACACACCTGGAGTTCCCCACTGGCCAGGGCCGGCTTCATGATTTGGGACATCACACACACGCCTATGCAAACACACATGCAAACCCTGATCTCCCACACCTATGCACATACACATGCAAACCCTGAACACACACATGCAAACTCTGAACACACACACACACCTGGAGTTCCCCACTGGCCAGGGCTGGCTTCAAGATTTGGGACATCACACCACTGTTGCCGCCCTTGCCGTCCTTGGTGGACGAGCCTGCCCCTATCAGAGTGTGCACTTCATCGATCATCAAGATCACATCCCCCGCCTGCTTCACCTCTTTCAGTAGCTCAGTCACACGCTTCTCCATCTCACCTCGCTCCTTGGCACCTGGCATAGACACAAAATTCATTTTCGTCATTTTTTAAAGTTTATTGTGTTTTATTTTAGGGGAGGGGTGGGGTGGGGGGGATTTGTTTAATTTTTTTTTTTTTGCTTTGATTTTTTTTTGCTTTTAGGATTGTCCCCCCAGGAAGTGGGCGATCCGCCTGGTCAGTGTGTGCACTTCATCGATCATCAAGATCACATCAAGCGCCTGCTTTACCTCTCGGTACTATAGCAATTCAGCCGATGATTTGGGTTCAAGTTTCTGAAGAACCCGGACTTCATACATGAAATCGAGAATTCGGCCTGGAAATCTGAGAATTCTCGCGAGAATTCTCGATCATTGGCCTGAGATTCTGAGAACCAAGTCCGAAGTGTGCTTCCCAAATCATCCCCTGAATGGCTATAATAAATATGAGAAATGGTTGGGTGAGCTGAGCCCCTTGGGTTACACCCATAGCAGGTACTTGGGCAAGATCTTTTCAGAAGCTCAGTCACACGCTTCTCCATCTCACCTCGCTCACCTTGGCACCGGAGATGGACACAATCGGGACAATTATTTTTGGAGGGTGGGGGTGGGGAAGCCTGACCAGAGGGTGCACCTCATCAATCGTCATGATCACATCCCCTGCATGCTTCACCTCCTTCCAGTGATTTTTTTCAAATCTGAAAGTGGGGTTTTCCTAGCTTGATGGTTTAAGGCGTCCTCCAGGGACAGCATTTTAGTGCTTTCTATAGCTTTGTGTAGCTTTCTAGGACAAACAAACTTTTTTTATAGCGATTATTTTGCTGAAACGGGGTCAAAACTAGCGATCGCTATATAAAGCGGGAAAATGAATCCCTGCCTCCTTCAGCAGCTCAGTCACACGCTTCTCCATCTCACCTCGCTCACCTTGGCACCAGAGATGGACGCAATCGGGACATATTTTTGTATGGGTGGGTGGGTGGTGGGTGGTGGTGGTGGTGGGTGTGTGGGTGGTGGGTGTGTGGTGGTGGGTTGGTGGTGGTGGGTGGTGGGTGGTGGGTTGGTGTGTGTGTGGGGGGGGGGGAGGGGGGGGGGGGGGGAGGATTTTTAAGGATTTGTATTATACTTTATTTAATATCCTTGGCACCTGGCATGGACACATGAGGGATAATTACACACACGCAAACCAGCCAAACACACACAAAGCCAGCCACCCAGCCACCCACTCACAAACACCCACCAGCCACAATGCTGCTGATCTCGAACTGCATTGTGGCTGTTGTTGACAAGGAACTCACAGCCACCCACACACATACACACACAGCCAAACCAACACACACAGCCAAACACCCACCAGCCACAATGCTGCTGATCTCTATAATGGCAGTCCTACCGACCACACCACCACCACCCACCAGCCACAATGCTGCCAATCTCTAGCTGCATGATCCTCTAGCTGATAAGGAACTCGGGCAGGGGCTCGCCCCGGGGCAGGTTTTGCTGACCCACTATAAAACAACTCCTGGTGGTGTGGGTGGTGGTGTGGTGTGGTGATGGTGTGGGTAGGGGTGGGTAGGTGGGTGGTGGGGGTAGCTTAGGCAGTACAGGCAAACCCAGCCACCCAACAGCCACAATGCTGCTGATGTCGAGCTGCATGATCCTCATATTGACAAGGAACTCGCACCCACACACACACAAACCAGCCAAACACACACACAGCCACCCAGCCACTCACAAACACCCACCAGCCACAATGCTGCTGATGTCGAGCTGCAAGATCCTTTTATTGACAAGGAACTCGCACCCACACACACACAAACCAGCCAAACACACACACAGCCACCCAGCCACTCACAAACACCCACCAGCCACAATGCTGCTGATGCCGAGCTGCATGATCCTCTTATTGACAAGGAACTCGCACCCACACACACACAAACCAGCCAAACACACACACAGCCACCCAGCCACTCACAAACACCCACCAGCCACAATGCTGCTGATGCCGAGCTGCATGATCCTCTTATTGACAAGGAACTCGCACCCACACACACACAAACCAGCCAAACACACACACAGCCACCCAGCCACTCAAAAACACCCACCAGCCACAATGCTGCTGATGTCGAGCTGCATGATCCGCTTGTTGACAAGGAACTCGCACCCACACACACACAAACCAGCCAAACACACACACAGCCACCCAGCCACTCACAAACACCCACCAGCCACAATGCTGCTGATGTCGAGCTGCATAATCCTCTTGTTGACAAGGAACTCAGGCAGCGGCTCGCCCCCGGGGCAGGTTTTGCTGACAATGGCTTGGGCTAGGCCCTCAGCAATGGCAGTCTTGCCCACACCGGGGTCGCCTATGAGGAGGGGGTTGTTTCTAAAGCGGCGTCCCAAGATCTGGATGGTTCGGTTCACCTCAGTGGCCCTGCCGATTAGCTGCAAGGGGGGTGGGGAGGGGGTGGAGAGGAGTTTGAATGGGCTAGGAGGAGTTGAGGGGGGGGGTGTGGGGTGAGGGAGATGTTGAGGAGGGGGTTGTTCCTAAAGCGGCGTCCCAAGATCTGGATGGTTCGGTTCACCTCAGTGGACCTGCCGATTAGCTGCAAGGAGGTGGGGAGGGGGTGGGTGGTTTTGGGAGGGGGTGGAGAGGAGTTTGAATGGGCTAGGAGGAGTTTGAGGGGGGGGATGAGGGATGAGGGAGAGGTTGAGGAGGGGGTTGTTCCTAAAGCGGCGTCCCAAGATCTGGATGGTTCGGTTCACCTCAGTGGACCTGCCAATTAGCTGCAAGGGGGTGGGGAGGGGTGGGGGGGGGGGGAAGGAGGATTTTGGAGGGGTTTGAAGAGGCTAGGATGGTTCGGTTCACCTCAGTGGACCTGCCAATAAGCTGCAAGGGGTTGGGGAAGGGGTGGGAGAGGTTGGGAGGGGGGGGGGGGGGGGGGGGGGGGGGGGAGGAGGATTTTGGAGGGAGTTGAAGAGGCTAGGATGGTTCGGTTTACCTAAGCGGCCCTGCCGATTAGCTGCAAGGAGATGGGAGGGGTTGGGGAGAGGTTGGGAGGGGTTGGGGAGTGTTGAGGAGGATTTGGGCGGGGTTGGGAGGGACTACGGGAGTTTGGGGAGGGGTTGGGAGGGGTTGGGGAGCGTTGAGGAGAATTTGGGCGGGGTTGGGAGGGACTACGGGAGTTTGGGGAGGGGTTGGGAGGGGTTGGGGAGGGTTGAGAAGGGTTGAGGAGGATTCGGGAGGAATTGGGAGGTGTTTGAAGGGGCTGGAGGGGTTTGAAGGGGCTAGGAAGACTTTGGGAGAAGGGGGGGGGGGCGGGGGGGGGGGGATTTGGGAGGGGTTTGAACCCCTTCTAAATTTGACGCTGCCTTTGACTTGGTGGGTGAGTTTTTTGCGGAGCCCCCTCTTCAAGGGGGAAAAAGCTCCCAGGTCACCCATTTGTCAGTGTGACCGTCTGACTGAGACAAAGCCTGACACGTCAGCCAACAATCTCGAAACCAACTTGCTTCCATTGCCACCTGTCGCTCCGTTGCGAACACTCTCCGCAAATGTTGGCGACGCTTGCGACGCTGCATAGAACTTGTCTTTACAGGGTTGAGTAGACTATTGTACTCAGCTAGTTACTACTCAGCTACTCACTACTCAGCTACCACAGATCACTTACAGGGTCCAGTTGGTTATTGCGTGCCATCTCACAAAGGTCATGACAGTATGTGTGCAACACCTTGTGGATAGGGAGGGTTATGAAAGGTTTTGGGGTGGGTTTTCTTTACATGGCCCGGCATGGCCGAGCAGATTATTGTTTGTCACCTCACACAGATCACATAGAGGGACCAATTGTTGATCACCGAAGTAGGTGTGCCTCCTCTGTGGATAGGGAGGGTTATGAGGGTTTGGGGTGGGTTTTCTTTACAGGGTCGAGTAGACTATTGTACTCAGCTACTCAGCTACCACAGATCACTTACAGGGTCCAGTTGGTTATTGCGTGCCATCTCACACAGGTCACGGCAGTATGTGTGCAACATTTTGGGGGGATCCGAGCTCTGGGCATCTGTCATGGCCTGCTCAGTGGTTGGCCTAGATGGCACCTTTAATCCCATCAATCGGTGTCTGGCCTCAGCCTTAGCAACGTCGCAGTCCACTCCCATCCTGTATTTGGGTGGTAGTCAGGTGTGTGTGTGTTGGGGTGTGTGTTGGGGTGGGGGGGGCAGTGTGTGTGGGTTGGGGGGGTGGGTTGGGGGGGTGGGGGCTCCCCCAGCTCACTTAGTGAAGAACTGCACCAGTTTGGTTTGCTCCAGTTGACGGTTTGCACCCACCACCCACACCACCAGTTTGCTTGCACTGGGGCCAAGCACCAATATCTTCCACCCACCCCCCCAACTCGATTAGTAAAGAACTGCACCAGTTTGTTTTGCTCCAGTTGACGGTTTGCACCCACAACCACCCACCACCCACACCACCAGTTTGCTAGCACCCCCCCCAAACTCACTTAGTGAAGAACCTTCTGGCAAATGAATCTCTTGGTTCCAAGCAAGCAAGCAATATGTGTTCGGGGAAGATGGACTTGGAGCCCATGAGCTGGCTTTCCTGCAGGAATAGGGGTGGCAGTGTGGTGAAATAGAAGCAAGCTTATTTTTTTTAGACAGACAGACAGACAGACAGACAGACAGACAGACAGACAGATACATACACAGACAGACGACGGATGTGTTCAGGGAAGATGGACTTGGAGCCTATGAGCTGGATTCCCTGGACGAATGGGGGGTGACGGTATGGTGAGATAGCGGGGAGGACAATGGATAGACGGACAGAAAGACAGATACAAAGACAGACAGGCAGACAGACGACAGATGTGTTCAGGGAAGATGGACTTGGAGCCCATGAGCTGGCTTTCCTGCAGGAATGGGGGTGGCAGTGTGGTAAGATAGTGGGGAGGTTGATGGATAGACAGGCAGAAAGACAGATATATACAGACAGGCAGGCAGACAGAGAGAGAGAGAGAGAGAGAGACAGACAGACAAACATATACACAGACAGAAAGAGAGACAAACAGACAGACTGAATGACAGACAGACAGATGACCGATTTGTTCAGGGAAGATGGACTTGGAGTCCATGACCTGGCTTTCCTGCAGGAGGACATGAAAATGGGAGGTGACACTATGGTGAGATAGACAGACAGAAAGATAGATACATAGACTGACAGACTGACAGACAGACAGACAGACAGACGGACAACGGATGTGTTCAGGGAAGATGGACTTGGAGCCCATGAGCTGGTTTAACTGCAGGAGGACATGGGAATGGGGGTGACAGTAAGGTGGGATAGAATGAAACTTATTTTGATCAGAATCCATGTTGTTAAGATCATATTAGCTTTTGAGCTCTGGAGCTATGTAACCAAGATTAAGTTTGAGTATGGTGAGATAGCGGGGAGGAAGATGGACAGACAGACAGAAAGACAGATGCATGGACAGACAGACAGACTACGGATGTGTTCAAAGAATATGGACTTGGAGCCCATGAGCTGGCACTAGTGCAGGAGGACATGGAATTGGGGGTGACGG
This sequence comes from Chlamydomonas sp. ICE-L, assembly GCA_013435795.1. NCBI lineage: Eukaryota > Viridiplantae > Chlorophyta > Chlorophyceae > Chlamydomonadales > Chlamydomonadaceae > Chlamydomonas > Chlamydomonas sp. ICE-L. The sequence continues at coordinate 2,929,885 of JACBWV010000476.1, read as the reverse complement.
TATGGTGAGATGGCGGGGAGGACGATGTCTATTATAGATAGGGAGCGGCAACATGATATCATATGATATCGTGTCATATGACATCATATGATGCCGGCAGTCTGACTAGACCAAAGTTACCATCTAAATACAACATCATATGATACAATTTGTATGACATCATATGATATCATACTCACCTTTGGCCAAAATCGTGTGATATGCTGGTCCCTAATTATAGAAGCCGTGGATTTATTCATCCGTGACATCTGGCGCCAGATTGGTTTCGGAGCCTCTGGTGCCTATCTGACGGGCGCCAGATGGGTAAATCCGCGGCTTCTATATAAATTCACACACAATCCAATTTGAAACAGTCGTGTCGTACGTACATTGGATGCCAGCTGGAACATCTTTCGAACCTCAGAGCTGAAAGGAATCGCCTCCCTAGCAGTCTAAACATCCGCAACCAAGCAACCATGGTCAAACAATGCACAAAGGATGTCCCAAAAAGGTAATGATAACGCCTGTAAGGCCCCTCGCCCACCCACCCATACCCACATGCAGTCCCCCGCCCACCCACCCATACCCACATGCAGTCCCCACACACTCCACACTCTTCACTCTTCACACACACACATCAACATAACCCCCCCCCCCCCACACACACACACCACCACACACACACCTATACAAAAAATATGTCCCGATTGTGTCCATCTCTGGTGCCAAGGTGATCGAGGTGAGATGGAGATACGAGTAAAATAGTAATGAGAGTCATTACTTTTTAACGCCTGGTGGGGCGTGGTATTAAGGGAACCCGTAGTACGCAGGTAGAGAGCGGTCTTCTACCTCAACTGGACAAGCCACCATCGCGGTTGACAACGACCTGCAACGCTCAGGGCGACCGTAGGAGATATCGAACCCCCGAACCTGCATCCTGAAAGTGGCTAGGATGTCCCAACTTTAGACGCAGCTGCATGTCTGTTATGGGAGCCGTGGATTTATGCATCTGTGACATCTGGCGCCAGATTGGTTTTGGAGCCACCCTTTATCTGACTGGCGCTGGATGGATGAATCAACGGCTTCTTTATATATTCGCACACGGGTTCACACACAATCCAATTTGAAAGCAACGTGTTGTACGTACATTGGAAGCTAGCTGGAACATCTTTCGAACCTCAAAGCTGAAAGGAATCGCCTCTCTAGCTGGCTTGAGGTCTGCAATCGTTGCCCACTGATTATGGGTAGCTGAGTTGATGTAGGTCGTCAGGCGGTGGATGGCATCTGCGGCCTTCTCAATAGACAGGCCGCTGTTCATGTAGCCGTGCCTGGACATTTTGTCTTCGGCTACGAGGCCTAAGAAAACATGCTCATAGCGAACCTTAGGTGAAGAGTTGGGTGGTGGGTTGGGTGGTGGGTTGGGAGTTGGCAGGGAGAGTAAGAGAGGGGGTAGTGAGTGAGTGAGATTACGGAGTCTAGCAGTTCATGCACCCATGCATGGACATGCTGTCTTCGGCAAGAACTTCAGAAAGAAGACATGCGCATAGCGAACCTGAGGTGGAGAGAAGAATTGAGAGTTGGGTGGATAGTTTGGTGGTGGGTTGGGTGGAGGGTTGGGTGGAGGGTTGGGTTGGGTGGTGGGTTTGGTGGAGAGTTGGGAGGTGAGTTGGGAGGTGGGAGGGGGAACCTAGGAGGAGATTAGAAGCATAGTGAATCTAGGGAGGAGAGTTGGAAGCCAACCAACTGTACAACTGTACATCCAACCAACTGTACAACCAACTGACCACCTGTATAATTGTACGACCAACCAACCAACCAATCAACTGTACAACCAACCAAGAGTCGAATGGAGCGTTGGGTGGAGAGTTGCAGGGAAGCCTGGGAGGCATCCTTGAGGGAAGACAATGGCGCAGGCATGAACTAGGGTTGTTCAAAATATTATGTTCGACTTATAAAATGAAGATGTTTGAGGGTATGCTACAATGCAAACGTAGATTATATGACATTGAGGCATTGAGACTGGCTCATGAAACAGGGTTATCGACATAAAGATGGCTCAGAGTAACATTGAGACTGGCTCATGAAATGAAGTCAATGAGAGCCGAAAAATCTCAGAACGTAGAAACGTAGAAAACGTAGAAGTTCCCTTCACTTGAACAACCCGGGCATTTACATGGCCGGGAGGTGAATCATCATACTATGATATACTATTATATGATGATGATGATGATGATGATGATGATGATGATGATGATGATGATGATGTACGTCCCGGGAGATTGTATGATTTGTCAGACCCTATAGATCCTGTCCAGCTGGGCGTTGCATGTAGGGTGTCTTCCAGTTGGTTAGGGAGAAACTGGTCAGCACTTGGGTGCAGGTGGTTAAGGTTTAGGTGGTTAGGGTTTAGGTGGTTAACGTATTGTTGGTTTAGGTGGTAAACGTATTGTTGGTTTAGGTGGTTTAGGAAAAGGAAGTGCTGACCAGCTTCCCCCTACCTTCCACTTGGCCTAATAACACTTGGGACCAGGCCGGGCCATGCAAGATTATTAGAACCTGCTGGTTGAGGTCATGCATTACACAAGGGTTCCGATGCGCAATGCCGAGGGCGCGGACGGCGGGTCGTGAACGATGTCGGGGAATACGCAAGGAAAGGTTGCAATTGGGCAGCCATTGGCGGCAACAAAGCAGTGGCGTGTGAATTGTGCTAAAATTATCTGGAAGTCTGGAATATCCGGGCGCCGGGAAGGCGTGGTCCGTAGCATGCAGGAGGCAGGTATGCCATCGCCCGCAGTTACTCGCCGACTCCGAGACCGTTGAAAATCGGTCAATTTAAAAAGTGCTGACATGGCTTCCGTCAACGAAGCTCGTTTGCATAACCACGAGCATGAGCGAGCGCAATGGGGTGGAGGCGAAGGAGAACAGTCGCAGTCGTAGCTTTAGGGTTTCAGTACCGCGTCCCAGTCGGTAGCTAGATTGCTCACCTCTGTGGCCCTGTACTTGCTGGCTAGTTGTTGCGACATCATGGCTACCTCGATACTCCTGAAGGAAGGGGGGTAAACTAGGCAGTATAAGAGGCAGAGATGGTCGGATGGTGATAATTCCTGAGGTCGCCTGCCTGGCGGTCAGGCGTGAGGGGTTAGGGGTATGCATGTTGGGTTGAGTGTTGGGCTCAGAACAGCATAATTCACACTCACCGGTCTGAGAATTGTTCAAAGACTGCTGAGACCTGCACTGTGCGAGTTCTCCCACGCTCTTTAGTCTGCCTGCGCCATGAATTGCCTCGGGTAGGACAGCTTGGCATGCGCAGACCCGCTGAAACGCCCACGCATGAACGCCTAGAGGGCGCCAGGCTTCCATGCAACGTTGACCTAAAGCTGCTAGAGGTGCTAGCAATCGGCATGGCTCCCGCAGCGGGGCAGCCTGATGCCGCACCCCGATGGGGGAGGGAGACGCCTTGTGTACCGAGCCTGAACATCGAACTGCAGTTGACTGGGTTGATGAATGGAGGGGAGAAAGGAATATTCTGCGAGTCAACAAAAGTAGGTGTGGCCTTGGTTCGGACTAGACGGACGGAGTATTTTACAGTCAGAGCACGGGTGCACGAAACCTAGAGCTTCCAAAGGAAACTGCGATTTGAATCTCCGTTGGTTGGTTGGTTGGGCACTACACTCGACTAACAGTACGCGGGCGGCGTGCGGTGTATGACTTCCGAAAAAAGCACAGGTTTTCTGTGACGTCATGTCAGCACACGTTTGTTTGTTTAGGCATAAGTTATATCATGGGCATGTGATGAAATAATGTGTGGGCCTGGGCATGTTAGACTGATTAGACTAGGCACAAACTGATAACTTGTACACCCAATCAATCAATCAATCATGTGATAGCACTCCTGGTGCTCAGAGGTGAGATGTTGCAGACTGGCAGTCTTCATCCTATCCCATAGAAGGGCGGGTCTAAAATTTTGAGTTTGGCCCACGAGTCGTGGACTTGGACCAACGCAACGTAGATGTCGATTACACTTCCGTCTTCAAACGTCTTCAAACACAGATTTTGAAGGGTCTAAAACGTTAAATTCTGGTCCGTGAGTCGTGGATTTGGACAATGCAACGCAGACTTCGGTAACTATTCCATCTTCAAACACAGATTTTGTAGGACTCGTGAGCACCCACCCAGCCGTTGATTTGTACGCGTTAACATGTTCCCTTGTATTTTGTTTACTGCCCAAGAGGGCGAGCAGGCAAATTGCTGGCTGAAGCTATGTGGCAAAGTTCATTTTTAGGAGGGGGGGGGGTTGGGAGGGTGGCCGCCAAAAAGTCATCGGTGATCAAAGAGTGTGTTAAAGTTATCGGTGAGAGTACGAAGATAACGATGCTTCTTTGCTTGTTTCCAGTCTTTGCCCATACTGTGGAATGTAGACTCGAAATCTGGAGCATGGTGGTTCATCATGCATCTCTTGGTGCTACCAGCAGACACAAAGTAACATCTTCGACTTCTATTCAGTATTCAATGAGTGCATGTAATGATAAGGCCAAGTGGGTGCGTGATTTTTTTTACCTCTGGGTACATAAGGGCGAGCTCCTCTTTCGGCCGTGCCGTATTTTAGAGTTTAGGAATGGGCTGCAACGGTAAATGGGAAGTTGCACAAAACGGTGACACTGACAGGATACTAAAAATGAAGCGCCTCGTAGGGGATAGAACCCAGGCACCTATTCATGTCCAGCGAAATGATCCAATCATCATTCATTCATCATTTCTTCCGTTGGCGTAGTTTTGGCCTGCAGGCAAGGCAAGAAAGGCTGGTTCAGGGCCAAGCCAAATAAAGCTGAGGTGGACATATTGTTCTTTATATCCATATGTGACAGGAGTAAAAAAATGACCCAAGCCAAAAAATGACTAGTAGGCTACCCCTGGACATACATTTAAATGTAGTATAAATATAGTATAGAAGATTTAAACGCATAAATATAGTAAAAATATTTAAATGAAGTACAGAAGATTTAAATTAAGTATAGAAGATTTAAAGATAGTAAATTTTAAATATAGCTGAATATAGAATAGAAGAAAAGGCTTTATCATTACTTTTTCAACACCTTAGGTGTCAAGGATCCTCATCCAGTATAACTAGGGAACAGCGATATAATATCATATGATGCCAGCAGTCTGGTTAGGCTAAAGTTACCATATATATAAAATATCATATGATGCAATTTGTATGATATCATACTCGCCTTAGGTCAACATCATATGATATGCCGCTCCCTAGGTATAACCAGTGTAACAGTGGGGGCTCAGCTACACTGAGGGCTGAGACAACAAGCTACTTGATTGTTTTAGGTTGGGCAAGTCCATTTAGCCTAGTCAAAAATATTTAGGGCCAACAGGCTTTTTGGCTTCATTTTTTAGGCCTCCTCCAGGGACAGCGTTTTCCTCGCATTTAATAGCTTTTCAGGCCCTTTTGAGGGGGGGGGGGGGTAGGGGGGGTCTATAACAGCAACTTGGGCCAAAACGATGTCAAAAGTAGCAATCGCTATATATATGGGAAAACAAAATCCCTGGTCTTACCAATACGAGCACCTCAGGAATCACCAATTTGTTCAAGCTTTATGTTTTAGGCCTCCTCCAGGGACAGCGCTTAAAAAGCTTTATAGGGCCATTTAGGACCAAAAGTTTATTTTGATTTTGATTAGCAGCAATTTGGGCCAAAACGGTGTCAAAAATAGCGATCGTTGTATCTGGCGGAAACAGATCCCTGATTTTATCAATGCGGGCACCTCAGGAATCACCAATTTCGTTAGGCTCACTTGCACTGGTCCAAGCATTTTGTCCTGACTATTCAAATGTTTGTCTCAGTCTCAGGGTAGATGAACGTAACTCAATAAGGCCCCCAAACCCATAGCTGTTCTTTTCAGCTGTGGCTGATTTATGCGGAATTTCTGGAGCAGATATAGATACCTTATCAAAAGGAGTTGACCTTAATGCAAGTGGTTACGGAGCTAACAAATTTATTTTATGTTAATGGGTGAGCAGCAGCTTCTAGGCAGCTCGCTTGGCAGGATAGCCAGCCAAATTTATTTTGTGTCGATGGGTGAGCAGCAGCTTCTGGGCAGCTAGCTTGGCCACCCACCCAACCCAACCCAACTCACTGACCCTCTGTTGCAGACACTACTGTCTGCGGTGGATGAGCTGAAAAGCCACAGGCAGAAGTCTGGCTCAACCCACCCTACCCCACCCACTGCTACTGGATAGCGATCGTTCCTGGATAGCCAGCCAAACCTATAAAGCAAGCTAGCGCGTGTGGAAACTGATTTTTTCTAGTACACCTAAAAACTTTTTTTGATATCATCAGATTTCAAGTGAGTGCTGTTGGAATATTGGGGCTTCGCCTAGTGAAAGGCTCAGGGAGCTACCTAGAAGGTGCTGAGAACAGCTGGACAAAGCCGTGCCTAAACCCAGCTTAAGCCCTAGACTTAACCAACTTACTAGCTAATGCATTTGGGATTTTTTTTTTGACATCATTAGATTTCCTGTTCTGATGGAATATTGGGGATTCTCCCAGTGAATGGCCCAGAAAGGAGTTACCTACATGCTGAGAAAAGCTGAAAAGAAAAGCCCTGCCTTAACCCTAGACCTGACCAACTTACTAGCTAGTGCATCTGGAAACTGACAACATTATTTTCCCTGTACTGTTGGAATATTGGGGCTTTGCCCAGTGAATCGCTCAGGAGCAACTTAGAAGGTGCCGAGAAAAAAAGAAAAGAAAAGCCCCACCTTAAACCTAGACTTGACAAACTTACTAGCTAGTGCATTTGCAAACCAACATCATTATCTCTCCCGAACTGTTGGAATATTGGTTTTTTGCCCAGTGAATGGCTTAGGGAGCTACCCCGAAGGTGCTGAGAAAAGCTGAAAGAAAAGCCATGCCTTAACCCTAGACTTAACCAACTTGCTGGGGGCAGAAAAAACCTGCCTAAACCCTAGACTTGATCAACTTACTAGCTAATGCATTTGGAAACTGATATCATTAGCTTTCCCGTACTGTCGGAATATTAGGGCTTCGCCCAGTGAATGGCTCAGGGAGCTACCTAGAAGCTGTTGATAAAAAACAGGAAAGAAAAGCCATGCATTAACCCTGCTTAAACCCTAGACTTGATCAACTTACTAGGGGGAGAAAAGCCATGCCTAAACCCTGACTAACCCCTACACTACACCTAGCTAGTTAGTAAGGTGCCTTGGAGGCAGGTGTTTGCACCATCTCAACCATGACAGCACCTGGAATTGGAATATTGGGGCTTTGTCTAGTGAATGGCCCAGGGAGCTACCTAGAAGGTGCTGAGAAAAGGTGGAAAGAAGAGCCTAAGCCTTAACATAAACCTTAGACTTGACCAAGACCATAAGCATAACCATACAACTTAGACTTGACCAATAGCAAGAAAAGCCTTAGCATAAACCTTAGACTTGACCAAGACCATAAGCATAACCATACACCTTAGACTTGACCAAGACCAAGAAACGCCTTAGCATAAACCTTAGACTTTACCAACTTAGGAGAAAAGCTGAAAATAAAAGCCATGCTTAAACCCTAGACTTGACCAACTTACTAGCTAGTTTGTAAGGTGCCTTGGGACCAGGTGTCTGCACCATCTCAACCATGACAGCCTGCGTCGTAAGCATAATTCCTGCGGGATGAAGGGTGGAGGGTGAGGGTTGAAGAGTGGGGTTGAAGGGGTGGGGGTGGGGGTGGGGGGGGTGAAAGGTGAAGCGCAGCTGAGTGAAGGTTTGGGGGGTGAAAGGTGGGGGGTGAAGGTTTGGGGGTGAAGGGGGGGGGGGGGGTACAGGTTTTGGGGGTGATAGGTGGGGGGGGGGGGGGTGAAGGTTGGGGGTGAGGGTGGGGGGGCGTAGGGGTGGGGGGGTGAAGGTTTGGGGGTGGAGGTTTTTTTGGGGGTGGGGGGGTGGTAGGGTGGGGGGTGGGGGGGGGTGAAGGGTGTAGGTCTGGGGGTGCAGGTTCGGGGCGAAGGGTGTGTGTGTGGGTAGGGGTAAAGAGGGGGGGGGGTGAAGGTTCGGGGGTGAAGGTTTGGGGGAAATGTTTGGGGGTGAAAGATGGAGTGGGGGGGTAGGGGTGGTACCGCCCCACCCCCTTAAAACCCCACACATATACACACCCCACGCACCAGCAATAGAGCAAGCGATAGAAAGGCCGTTCCTAGTGACCTTAGCGGGGTCCCCCCCCCCCCCCCCCCCCCTAAAGCCCCACACATACACACCAGCAATAGAGCAAGCATTAGAGAGACCGTTGTTGGTTACCTTGGCGAGGTCAATAATACGGGCTTCGATAAGGTCCTCAACCCTTCGATAAGGTCCTCAACCCTTCGATAAGGTCCCCCCCCCCCCCCCCCCCCCCTCCTCTAAAGCCCCACACATATACGCACAACCCACGCACCAGCAATAGAGCAAGCATTAGAGAGGCCGTTCTTGGTGACCTTAGCGGGGTCAATAATACCGGCTTCGAGAAGGTCCTCTACTCTATCGGCCATGGCGTTGTAGCCAATGTTGAAGGGCTGGCCAAGCAGCTTCTGGACAATGACCTGCGTGGGGGCGCGGGGGGGGATTCATTTTTTTCCGTGGGTTATCGCATCAAATAGAAGACAGCAATATTCAGCAATCAAGATCAAGCTCAAATTTGAGACAGAAATTAAGCGATAAAGATCAAGTTCAAATTGAAGACAGAAATATTCAGCGATTAAGATCATGCTCAAATTGCAGACATAAATATTAAGAAATTTCAGCGATCAAGATCAAGTTCAAATTGAAGACAGACATATTCAGCGATAAAGAGATCATGCTCAAATTGAAGACAGAAATATTATGAAATATCAGCGATCAAGATCAAGTTCAAATTGAAGACAGAAATATTATGAAATATCAGCTATCAAGATCAAGTTCAAATTCAAGACAGCTAGCGTGACAGACAAACAGGCATTAAGTGCCTGCAGTTATCACTGGACAATTGCACGTGAACATGACCAATAACCTCACTCATTAAACTTGCTTCATTCCCTCCGTCTCACCTCTCCCTCCACACCACCCCTCTCCCTTCACACCACCCCTCTCCACCCTCTACCCTTCCCCCCCCCTACTCCCCTCCCCACTGCCCCCCCTCATTTCCCTTTCTCTCCTCCCCCCCCCGATATCGGTCCCTTTCTCTCCCCACCGGGACCCCCCCTATAGATTCTCTCCACCCCACTCGCTCTCTCTCTGTCCCTTTCTCTCTGTCTTCTCCTCATTCGTCTCCATCTCCCCCCCCACCCCGAGAGCTCCTTTCCTCTCCCCCGCACCCCCCCCCGCCCCCCCCAACGCCCCGCCTCGCCCGCCCCTCCCTTCCTCTCGTCCTGCCCCACCCCGTCCCCCTCATCTCCTCGCCTCTCCCTCCACACCACATTCTTGCAAATACTCTGCAAGCGCACGCAGGCCATATCACTAGTCACACCCAGCTTCTCTTCCGCACAGGTCAACGTGTTTCTTGAACTCGGCACCAGCTTCAATCAATGGAGCCCCCCACACACCCCACACACCCGGTCCCACACCGCCCCCCACCCCACACCAATTCCCCTCACCCCCCCCCCACACATCAATCCTATCCCTCCACACTTCCCCTCTCTCCCCCCCCCCCCCCCCACAACACACACACCTCCCCCTGCACACCACACTTCCCATCTCCCCCTCCACACCACACTTCCCTCCACCCTCTCTCACCTCTCCCTCCACACCACAGTTCTCTGCAATCACTCTGCAAGGCGCGCGCATGGCCTTCATCACTAGGTCAGCACCCATCTTCTCTTCCGGACAGGTTAACGTGTTCTTGAACTCAGGCACAAGCTCACTCAAATGGAGCAGGGCGGCACCCCCCCCAGGGGCGATGCCCTCCTCAATGGCGGCAAATGTTGCGTTCTTGGCATCCTCAATGCGGAGCTTGCGGTCCTCTAGCTCAGCCTCGGTAGCAGCTCCGACCTGAAGGTGGTGTGGTGGTGGGTGGTTGGTAGGGGTGGAATTGTGTTTGTGTGCGTGTGTGGTTGTGGGTGGATGAAAGGGGTGGACGATGCCCTCTTCAATGGCGGCAAAGGTTGCGTTCTTGGCATCCTCAATGCGGAGCTTGCGGTCCTCTAGCTCAGCCTCGGTAGCAGCTCCGACCTAAAGGTGGTGTGGTGGTGGGTGGTTGGTAGGGGTGGAATTGTGTTTGTGTGCGTGTGTGGTTGTGGGTGGATGAAAGGGGTGGACGATGCCCTCTTCAATGGCGGCAAATGTTGTGTTCTTGGCATCCTCAATGCGGAGCTTGCGGTCCTCTAGCTCAGCCTCGGTAGCAGCTCCGACCTAAAGGTGGTGTGGTGGTGGGTGGTTGGTAGGGGTGGAATTGTGTTTGTGTGCGTGTGTGGTTGTGGGTGGATGAAAGGGGTGGACGATGCCCTCTTCAATGGCGGCAAATGTTGTGTTCTTGGCATCCTCAATGCGGAGCTTGCGGTCCTCTAGCTCAGTCTCGGTAGCAAATCCGACCTAAAGGTGGTGTGGTGGTGGGTGGTTGGTAGGGGTGGAATTGTGTTTGTGTGCGTGTGTGGTTGTGGGTGGATGAAAGGGGTGGACGATGCCCTCTTCAATGGCGGCAAATGTTGCGTTCTTGGCATCCTCAATGCGGAGCTTGCGGTCCTCTAGCTCAGCCTCTGTAGCAGCTCCGACCTAAAGGTGGTGTGGTGGTGGGTGGTTAGTAGGGGTGGAATTGTGTTTGTGTGCGTGTGTGGTTGTGGGTGGATGAAAGGGGTGGACGATGCCCTCTTCAATGGTGGCAGAGGTTGCGTTCTTGGCGTCCTCAATGCGGAGCTTGCGGTCCTCTAGCTCAGTCTCGGTAGCGGCTCCAACCTAGGGTGGTGCGGTGGTGGGTGGTTGGAAGGGGTGGAATTGTGTTTGTGTGAGTGTGTGGTGGGGGTGGGTGGATGAAAGGGGAGGGCGCTGCGTTATTTTTGCAGGTGGAAGGTTGCGTTCTTGGCATCCTCAATGCGGAGCTTGCGGTCCTCTAGCTCAGCCTTGGTGGCGGCGCCGACCTAGAGTAGGGGCGGAATTGTCTGTGTGTGTGTGTGTAGTGGGGTACAGAGTTGTGGTGGGGTGCATGGTGGTGGTAAGGTTGTGGGTGGTTGGAAGGGGTGGGTGGGTAGGGGTGGATTTGTGTTAGTGTTAGTGCGTGGTGGTGAGTGGTTGGACGGGGTGGGTGGGTAGGAGTGGAATTGTGTTTGTGGTCCTCTAGCTCTGCCCCAGTGGCGGCGCTGACCTAGGGTGGGGTGGGGGGGGTTGTGAGAGTGGTGGGATGGGTGAGTGTGAGTGCCTCCGTGGGGGCGCCGACCTAGAGTGGGTTTGGGTGGGTGGAGGTGGTGTGATACGTGGTAGTGGTGGGGTGTGTGGTGGTGGGGTGCGTAATGGTGGTGTGGAGGTGGGGTGCACGTGTGAGTGGAGGGGGTGGGATACGTGGTAGTGGTGGGGTGTGTGGTGGTGGGGTGTGTGGTGGTGGGGTGCGTAATGGTGGTGTGGAGGGGGTGGGATACGTGGTAGTGGTGGGGTGCGTGGTGGTGGTGGGGGCTTGTGGAAGGGGAGGGCGAGGGTGGGTGGTGGGGAGGGGTTGGGAAGGTAATCGCGCTTCATCAAAGGATTCGCCACATTTTGTGCTCCGTCAAAGTATTCATCACATTTTGTGCTCCGTCAAAAGATTCGTCACATTTTGTGCTTCGTCAAATTGGCACAAAGCTGTGCTTCAACAAGTTTTCTGAAATAAGATTTGAACTTGGAATCAAATTTTGAACTTGAAATCAGATTTGAAGTTGGGATTGCTTTTAGTGCTTCAGCAAAAGGTGGCACAAGACGGTGCTCCAACCAGCTCCTACTAAGTATTCTGAAATCGGAAGGGGGATACGCGCGGAGAAATGGGATGAAGGTTAAGGTAATGATAAGGTAAGTGTGGTGAAAGAAAAAGGAGATAGGGAAGGGTGGCGGAGGAAGTTAGGGATGGGGGGTTTATGTATAGAAAGGGGGAGGGGTAAAGGAGAGCAAAGAGACGTGGACAGCAGAGAAAAGGTGGAAAGGGGGACGACAAAGTAAGAAGAAGCGGGTAGGACCATGAGAGGTTTATAAAGGAAGAGAGGTAGCAAGTTCAAGGGGGAGTGTGAAGAGGTTGTAGCGCTGGGAAGAGGGGGTCGGTTTGGTAGAAAGGGGGCGTTGTGGAGGGGGGTAGTTGGTAAGTTGGGACGAAGAGGAGTGAAGAGGGGGGGGTGGACGGAGGAAAAGATTAGAAGGGATGAGAGTCGGAGGAGAATGTACAGAGGAAGGGGACGATAGAAGGGACCAAGTAGTAGACCTGTGCACCTTCTTCCTTTGCCTTGGAATCAAATTTTAAAATTTAATTGCCCTTGATGTGAGACGCCCACCCAGACAGCTTGGCGCCCAGAAAGCTTCTCAGAAGTCAAACACCAGATTTTTGGTTTGAATTTAAATTTGATTTCAAATTTGTACCTGGATGACAGCCACACCCCCAGACAGCTTGGCAATGCACTCAGACAGCTTCTCAGAGTAATACACTAGATTTACATTTTGGATTTAAATTTGAAATGCAAATTATACCTGAATGACAGCTACGCCCCCACAGACAGCTTCTCAGAGTGGTACCCCAGATCTAAATTTCGAATTTAAAATTGATTTTGAATTGTACCTGGATGACAGCCACACCCCCAGACAGCTTGGCAATACGCTCAGACAACTTCTCAGAGTCGTACACCACATTGTTTAATTTATCCCTGAATGAGAGCTACGCCCCCAGACAGCATCTCAGAGTCAAACATCCAGAATTTGATTTTACTTTTGAATCCGTACCTGGATGAGAGCTACGCCACCAGACAGCTTCTCAGAGTCAAACATCCAGGATTTGATTTTACTTTTGAATCCGTACCTGGATGATAGCCACACCCCCAGACAGCATCTCAGAGTCAAACATCCAGAATTTGATTTAAATTTTGAATCCGTACCTGAATGAGAGCTACGCCCCCAGACAGCATCTCAGAGTCAAACATCCAGAATTTGATTTTAATTTGAATCCGTACCTGGATGACAGCCACACCCCCAGACAGCTTCTCAGAGTGGCACCCCAGATCTAAATTTCGAATTTAAAATTGATTTTGAATTGTACCTGGATGACAGCCACACCCCCAGACAGCTTGGCAATGCGCTCAGACAACTTCTCAGAGTCGTACACGCTGGAAGCATCCGCCAACTCCTTCTTCAGCTGCGCCACACGCATGTCAATCTCCTCCTTGTTTCCATCCTCGGCAATGACAGTTGTGCTGTTGGCGGTGATGACCACCTTGCGCGCACTGCCCAGCTGCTCCAGCACTGTGTTTTCGACCTGGAGGGAAGGGGAGGAGGTGTATGTGTGTGAGTGGGTGTGCTGTTGGCGCATGTCTATTTCCTCCTTATTTCTGTCCTCGGCAATGACAGGCCTCTTCAAATCACCAACATCAACATCATCATCAAATCTTGAACATGAAGTCATCAACATCATCAGCATCAAGTATGTCACTCACAGTCATGGCCAGGTCCTGTCCAATGAAATCAGCTCCAGTGCTTATGGCAATGCCTTGCAACACAGCCTCTTCAAATCCTCAACATGAACATCATAAAATCCTTAACATGAAGTCATCCTCATCACCACATCCTCATCAGCAGCATCAAGTATGTAACTTACAGTCATGGCCAGGTTCTTTCAACGAATACAGCTTTAGTGGTGCTGGCAATGTCTATCAGCAGGGCTTTGCGGCGCTCTCCTAAGCCAGGGGCCTTGATGGCGATGCCTTGCAACAGGGCCTCTTCAAATCATCAACATAAATATCATAAAATCCTCAACACGTAGGCATCAACATCGTGACATCATCAACATCACCACATCTTCAGCAGCAGCATCAACAGTTTGTCACTCACAGTCATGGCCAGGTCCTTTCCAATGAACTCAGCTCCAGTGGTGATGGCAATGTTCATCAGCAGGGCTTTACGGCGCTCTCCGAAACCAGGGGCCTTGATGGCGGTGCCTTGCACCATTGCCTCTTCAAATCATTAAATCATCATCATCAAATCATATCATGTAGGCATCAACATCGTGACATCATCAACATCACCACATCTTCAGCAGCAGCATCAACATTAAGTGTGTAACTCACAGTCATGGCCAGGTCCTTTCCAATGAACTCAGCTCCAGTGGTGATGGCGATGTCCATCAGCAGGGCCTTGCGGCGCTCTCCGAAACCAGGGGCCTTGATAGCGGCCACATTAAGGATACCCCTCAGCTTGTTCACCACAAGCGTTTGGAGGGCCTCACCTGTGTGTGTGTGTGTGTGTGTGTGTAGATGTGTGTGTGTAGATGTGTAAGTGTGTATATGTGCGAGTGTGTGTAGATGGGTGTGTGTGCATATACGTGTGTGTGTATATGTATGTGTGTACATGAGTGTGTGTAAATGTGTGTGTAAATGTGTGTATGTGTATGTGTGCATATGTGTGTGCATATTTGTTATGCGCACGGTGTGCAGCATATTGTGGTGCATATTGTGTAATAGATGGGGGGTCTAATGTGTGTGTATGTAGATGTGTCTTATTGTGAAGTGTTTGTTTTGGCTGCGTGCCATTGTGGGGTGTGTGTGTGTGGGTGGGGGGAGGGGGGGGGGGGGGGGGGGGGGATAGTTATGTTAGGTATCTTGGTGTTAAGCTAGTTGTTTGGTGTGTGTGTTGTTTTTTAAGGACGGTTAAGAAGAAAGGATGAACGATAGATGGGGGGTTTGAATGAGTTACATCAAGTGGCTTAGGAGGGGAGAGCGATAACCGTCTATTTCTTGTTTTTTTTTTTTTAGGTTTGTTTTTTTTTTTTGTTGCTTTTTTTTTTTTGCCCTCCCCCCCTTTTTTTCCCCCCTCTCGCTTCTGTTCCCTCTCTCTCTCTCTACTTCTCTCTCCCCTTTTTTCTCTTCTCGCCTCCCTCTCTCTTCTCTCGCTCTCATCTGCCCTCTCGCTCCCGTGCTCCGTCCGTCGCTCCTGTTCTCGCTCTCGGTTCTCGCTCTTCGTCTGTCGCTCCTGCTATGCCTCTCGCTCCCCGCTCTGGTCTCCTCGCTCCTGTTCCGCTCGCGCTCTGCGTCTCTCGCCTCCGGTCCTCGCTCCTCGTCTCGCTCTCGCCCTGGCTCTCGCTCTCGCTCCCTCTCCTCGTCCCTCGCTCCTTTTCTCTCTCTCGTTCTCGTTTCCGCTCTGCGTCTCCTCGCTCCTGTTCTCGCTCTCGCTCGCGCTCGCGCTCTCTTCCCCCCCCCCCCCTGGCTCTCGCTCTCGCTCCCTCCTCCTCGTCTCTCGCTCCTGTTCTCTATTTGGTTTATAGTTTTAATATAATATATAGATACAGACCTGGATATAGATATAGATACATATAATAGTATATAGATAATGGTATATATTTGGTTCTGTTTCTCAGCTATGAGTATATCGATAATGTATGATAATCGCTCTCGCTCATCGCTTTCGCTCTGATATAGAGTACATAGATAATGCAAGCTTGGGCATATGCCCCCACCTGTCACTTACCCAGCAATGATGAGAAGGGGGGCCTTGGTCTGTCCCATATGCTGATCTTATAGATGTAGCCAGACAGACACAACAGTGCATAGATATTATAGTATATGGATAATGTTTTAGACATATGTACAAGAGTATACAGATAATGCAAGCTTAGACACATGTCCCCACCTGGCACATCCTCAGCAATGATGAGAAGGGGGGGCCTTGGTCAGTCCCATCTGCTGATCTTAGAGATATTGGACATAGATTTATACAGTTAATGATAATCAAGCCTTAGACACATGTCCCCACCTTGTCACACAACAATCCTCAGCAATGATAGAAGGGGGGGCCTTGGTCAGTCCCTCTGTCTGCGTAGAGATTATTGGACATAGTATAACAGTTATATGTAAATGCACCACTAAGACACATGTCCCCACCTGTCACATCCTCAGCAATGATGAGAAGGGGGGGCCTTGGTCAGTCCCATCTGCTGATCTTAGAGATATTGGACATAGATATAACAGTATATGGATAATGCACACTAAGACACATGTCCCCACCTGTCACATCCTCAGCAATGATGAGATGGGGGGGCCTTGGTCAGTCCCATCTGCTGATCTTAGAGATATTGGATGTAGATTTAACAGTATATGGATAATGCACACTAAGACACATGTCCCCACCTGTCACATCCTCAGCAATGATGAGAAGGGGGGGCCTTGGTCAGTCCCATCTGCTGATCTTAGAGATATTGGATGTAGATATAACAGTATATGGATAATGCACACTAAGACACATGTCCCCACCTGTCACATCCTCAGCAATGATGAGAAGGGGGGGCCTTGGACAGTCCCATCTGCTGATCTTAGAGATATTGGACATAGATATAACAGTATATGGATAATGCACACTAAGACACATGTCCCCACCTGTCACATCCTCAGCAATGATGAGAAGGGGGGCCTTGGTCAGTCCCATCTGCTGATCTTAGAGATATTGGATGTAGATATAACAGTATATGGATAATGCACACTAAGACACATGTCCCCACCTGTCACATCCTCAGCAATGATGAGAAGGGGGGCCTTGGTCTGTCCCATCTGCTCCAGAATGGGGATGATATCACGCAGAGATTCAATCTGCATGTGTGTCAGGGGGCGGTGTGTCAGGGATCAGGGGGTGGGGTTGGGGGGCGGGGGTTGGTCTGTCCCATCTGCTCCAGAATGGGGATGTTATCACGCAGAGATTCAATCTGGAGGAAAGGGGGGAAGGTGTATGTGTGTGTTAATGGTGGTAATGGTCACCTTGCCCGCACTGCCTAGCTGCTCTAGCACTGTGTTTTCGACCTGGAGGGCAGGGGCGGAAGTGTGTGTGTGAGTGTGTATGGTGGTGTGTGCTTGAGGTGGTGATAGGCACCTTGCGCGCACTGCCCAGCTGCTCCAGCACTGTGTTTTCGACCTGGAGGGCAGGGGGGGAAGTGTGTGTGTGAGTGTTAATGGTCACCTTGCGCGCACTGCCCAGCTGCTCTAGCACTGAGTTTTCGACCTGGAGGGCGCTCCAGGACGTTCACCATCCCCCCCCCAACCACCCACTCCTACCCCCCTTTCGCACCCACCCCTCCGGGAACCCACCCTTTTCCCCAATTTCCCTTAATCTACACACACACACCTTCTGGTCAGTAACCAAAGATGTTGCAGTTCTCGAACTCACTTGCCAGGCGCTCATGGAGGTTCACCAATCCCCCCCCCCCCCCCCCCCCCCCCCTCCCGGTACGCCCCCCTTTCCCCCAGTTCCCTTGATCTACACACACACACCTTATGATTAGTGACCACAATATTCCAGTTCTCAAATTCGCAAGCCAAGCTTCTCTTAACATAAGCCCCCCCCCCCCCCCCCCCCCCCCCATACACTACACCGACCCCTTTCCCCCATTTCCATTCATCTACCCCCCTAAACCCACACAGACCACCCACACTACACCCACCTTCTGGTCAGTGATCAAGATCTTGCAGTTCTCAAACTCGCACGCCATGCGCTCTTGGACGTTCACGAACTGAGGGGAGATGTAGCCTCGGTCAATGGCCATGCCTTCTTGTACCACCACCACCGTCTCAGTGGAGGTGGAGGTTTCAATAGAGAGCACACCGTTGGAGCCAACCTTCTCAAGGGCTTCGGCAAGCATCTCGCCGATCTCGATGTCGTTTCCAGAGGAGATGGTTGCAACGTTCTGTGGGTGCGGGTGAGGGTGTGGGTAGGGGTGTGGGTGTGTGTGTGTGTGGTTGGATCCAACCTTCTCAAGGGCTTCAGCAAGCATCTCGCCGATCTCGATGTCGTTTCCGGAGGAGATGGTTGCGACGTTCTGTGGGTGCAGGTGAGGGTGTGGGTAGGGGTTGGGTTGGGTTTGTGGGTGTGTGTTGGATGGATTCCAACCACCTTCTCAAGGGCTTCAGCAAGCATCTCGCCCATCTCGATGTCGTTTCAGGAGGAGATGGTTGCGACGTTCTGTGGGTGGGGGTGAGGGTTGGAGGATAGGTTGGGGGATGGGCGAGGGTGTGTGTGTTGGGGGGGGGGGGGGGGGGGGGGGGGGGGGGGGGGGGGGAATCCACTTTTTCAACAGCCTCGGCAAGCATCTCGCTGATCTCTATGTCGTTTCCGGTGGAGATGGTTGCATCGTTCTATGGGTGTGGGTGAGGGTGAGGGTGTGGGTGAGGGTGTGGGTGAGGGTGTGGGTTGCAGGATAGGTTTGGGTTTTGGGTGTGTGGTTGGGGGTGAACCGGGAGTCGGGCCATTAGCAAGCATCTTGCCCATCTCACTGTCCTTTCCGGAGATGGTTGCATCGTTATATGGGTTTGGGTGTGGGTGAGGGTTGGAGGATAGGTTGGGGGGTGGGTTTTGGGTGTGTGGTTGGGGGTGAACCGGGAGTAGGGCCATTTGCAAGCATCTTGCCGATCCCAATGTCGTTTCCGGAGATGGTTGCATTGTTATGTGGGTTTGGGTGTGGGTGAGGGTTGGAGGATAGGTTGGGGGGTGGGTTTTGGGTGTGTGGTTCGGGGTGAACCGGGAGTAGGGCCATTAGCAAGCATCTTGCCGATCCCAATGTCGTTTCCGGAGATGGTTGCATTGTTATGTGGGTTTGGGGTGTGGGTGTGGGGTGAGGGTTGGAGGATAGGTTGGGGGGGTGGGTTTGGGTGTGGTGGTTTGGGGGTGAACCGGGAGTAGGGGCCATTAGCAAGCATCTTGCCGATCCCAATGTCCGTTTCCGGAGGAGATGGTTGCATCGTTCTATGGGTGGTGGTGAGGGTGAGACGGGGGTTGGAGATGGGTTTGGGCACTGGCTTTCTAATGGGTGTGTGGTGAGGGATGTACAGATACCGTGGTATGGAAGGAATTGGATGTGGGCTATGGGTATGGTTTATGTTGGGTGGTGAGTGAGTGTGGGGGGTGTAGTTGGATGTGGGGTGAGTGAGGGTGGGGATTGTGGGTGGGTTTGAATGGTGTTGTGGTTGTGTTGGTGTGTTTTGTGGTGTTGTGGGGTGTGGGTGATGGTGTGGTGTGGTGTGGGTGTGGGTGGGTGTGTGGGGTGGTGTGTGGGTTTCTGGTGGTGTGTTGTTGATGCCCCCCCCCCCCCTAACCCCCCCCCCCCCCCCTCTCGAAGCCCCCCGGTTCATCCCTGAAATCCCGTCACGGAAGCCCTTATTGGGGGGTGCCTTCCTCCTTCAGCTTGAGTTGAGCAAGAATGCGCAAGTCTTGTCGATACCCTTCTTCACGGCAATGATGGTTGCTCATCGTCACTACTGAGAGCAGGGGTGTATGGTGGGTGGGGGGCAGTGATGTACTTAGGGCAGAGGGGGGGAGTTTGGGGCAGCTTGGAAATTCAAACACACGCATACAAAAACAAAAACTTGCTGTGCAGACCATGTTTACCTGTATCTCTATCTATCTATATGTTAGTTTATGATCCCACCCCCCAAACAATTGTTTACCCATTCCGACTTATAAATACATATATAGATATTATAAGGTCCATACATTAGAATACTATATACACATCGTATGATAATACATATCAGGCATTTAGCCATTATACACTCATATTTTATCGATCTCTCTACTGTTTGATTATACAAAATAATCATTTTAATTACTGTATTTATTTGATTATTTCAGGCCTTGCCAACGCCCTTCTTCACAGCAACAGGATTATCTCTAGCAGTAATCCCGTAACCAGCGATGAATCATTGGCAAGAGCTACCTAAACAAGATGGCCGACAAGGGTTCTAATCCCTACGGTGCGCTTTAGTTTCGCGGTCGCTGTCAACCACCATGGTAGCTTTGCCCAGGTAAAGTAGCAGCCCGTTCCCTACCGCAGTACGACGAGGTTCCCTTAATACCACGCCCCACCAACGTTATCATTACTGTTTAGCTCTAGCAGTGACGTGGTGAGGTCGGCACTCTTGAGTTTCGCGACGCCACGACGCCTTTTCCTTCGCTGCAGATGGTCGGGTCAACTATTCGAACTAAACCCTCACCCTCCGCTTCTTATAGATAAAATAAAGAAATATAATTAACTATACTTCGTTCCGGCCCCTGCTACCCATTAACCCCCTGCTGTCCTAATAGATAAAATAAAGAAATATAATAAACTATACTTCGTTCCGGCCCCTGCTACCCATCAACCCTCCGCTGTCTTAATAGATAAAATAAAGAAATATAATAAACTATACTTCGTTCCGGCCCCTGCTACCCGTTAACCCCCTGCTATCTTTATACATATCAAATATAAGAAATATAAAAAACTATACTTCGTTCCGGCCCCTGCTACCTATTAACCCCCTGCTATCTTTATACATATCAAATATAAGAAATACATATAATTAGGTTTACTTCGTTCTGGCCCTTGCTGCCCATCAAACCCCTGCTGGCTTTAGGCATAATACATAATACATTTAATTAAAACTAATTAAAATTAAATGAAATAAATGTAATACATTATACTTAGTTCTGGCCCTTGCTACCCATCAAACCCCTGCTGGCTTTAGGCATAATACATAATACATTTAATTAAAATGAATTCGAATAAGTTAAAAATTAATCAGTAATACTTCGTTCTGGCCCCTGCTACCCATCAAACCCCTGCTGTACCAATACACAATAAAAAAAATACAATACAAATAATATATAATACTTTGCTCTGGCCCCTGCTACCCATCGACCGACTGCTGGCTTAATACTTATTAAACACAATCAAAATAAATGATAATAAATTCAAATATAATCAATTAGACTTCGATCTGGCCCCTGCAACCCATCAACCCCCTGCTGGCTTAATACATAATAAAAATAATATAAATAATATAAATATACATATATATATATAATACTTCGTTTTGGCCCTGCTACCCATCAGCCCCCTGCTGGCTTAATACATAATAAAAATAATAAAAATAATAAAAATATATACATATAATACTTCGTTTTGGCCCCTGCTACCCATCAACCCCCTGCTGGCTTCAAGGAGTACCTGCAGACCGAAGTGAACCATCTCGCGTGCCAGGACAGAGGCAGTGGTGGTTCCATCTCCAGCGGAGTCGTTGGTGCGGCCGGCAACCTGCAATGAGGCAGAAGCATGTGTGTGTGTGTGTGTGTGTGTGTGTGTGTGTCAGTGTGTGTGTGTGTGTGGTACCATCTGCGCTTATGAATGTGTATGTGTGTGGGGGTGATGCCATCTCCAGCTGAGTCATTGGTGCGGCCGGCAACTTGCAATGAGGCAGAAGCATGTGTGTGTGTGTGTGTGTGTTGGTGTGTGTGTTTGTGTGGTGGTGGTGGTGGTGGTACCATCAGCGTTTGTGTATGCGCAAGTGTGTGTTTGTGTTGGTGTGGTGGTGGTGGTGGTGGTGGTACCATCTGCGTTTGTGTATGCGTATGTGTGTGTGCGGCAGTGGTGGTGCCATCTCCAGCTGAGTCGTTGGTGTGGCCGGCAACCTGTTCGGTTGCACAAGGCCCAAGCATGGGTGTGATGTGTGTCGTTACAATACTGTGTTTTGGAGTTTATGGTGTGCTCCCGTGGTTAGCATGTGTTGAGTGTCCTACCCCTATTCCCCTCCTAACCCACCCCCCCCCCACCGCCCCCCCCCCCTCCCCCCCCCCTTTTTGGCACCCCCTATTCCCCTTCCCTCCCTAGTCCATTCCCCCCTCCTCCCCCCCCCCTCTTCGCCTCGGCCGCCCTCCTCTATCCCTCCCCTCCCCCCCCCCCCCCCCTCCACTCATCCTCCTCCCCCTCCCCCCCCCCTCCTCCCCCGCCCCTATTCCCCTCCGCCCCTATCCCTCCCCTCCCCCCCCCCCAGCTCCTCCTCCACCCCCCCCCCCCCCCCCCTTTTGCACCCCCTCTATTCCCTCCTCCTCGATATCCCTCCCCCCCCGCCCCCCCCCCCCCCCCGCCCCAGCTCCTCCTCCTCCCCCCCCCCCCCCCCCCGCTCCTCCTCCGTCCCCCCGCCCCCCCCCCCCCCCTTTTTGACCCCCCCTATTCCCCTCCCCTCTATCCCTCCCCTCCCCCCCCCCCCCATCTCCTCCTCCCTTCCCCCCCCCCCACCTTTTGACCCCCCCTATTCCCGCCGCCTCGACCTCCCTCCCCCCCCCCCCCCCCCGCTCCTCCTCCCTTCCCCCCCCCCCCCCTTTTGACCCCCCCTAATGCCCTCCTCCTCTATCCCCCCCCCCCCCCCCCCCCCCCCAGCTGCCGCCTCCCGTCCCCCCCCCCCCCCTTTTTGAAGCCTCCCCCTATTCCCTCCTCCTCTAATCCTCCCCTCCCCCCCCCCGCCCCCCCCAGCTCTGTCCTCCTTTCCCACCCCCCCCCCCCTTTTGACCCACCCCTATTCCTCCTCCCTCTATCTTCATCCCCCCCCCAGCTCCCCTCTCTCCCTCCCCCCCCCCCCCCTCCTCCCCCCCCCTATTCCCCCTCCTCCTCTATCCCTCCCCATCTCCCCCTCCCCCCCCTCCTACCTCCTTGATCAGCTGAGCTCCACAGTTCTCAATAGGGTCCTCCAGCTCGATCGCACGGGCAATGGAGACGCCATCATTGATGACCAGGGGGATACCCATGGTCTCCAGGACAACATTTCTGCCTGCATATGCATGTGTGTGTGTGTGTGTGGTGGTGGTGTGTGTGTGTGTGTGTGTGGTGTGGTGTGGTGTGGCGCTAGCGATGGACACACCGTCATTGATGACCAGGGGGGTGCCCATGGTCTCCAGGACAACATTTCTGCCTGCATATGCATGTGTGTGTGTGTGTGGTGGTGGTGTGTGTGTGTGTGTGGTGGTGTGTGTGTGTGTGGTGGTGTGTGTGTGTGTGGTGTGGCGCTAGCGATGGACACACCGTCATTGATGACCAGGGGGATGCCCATGGTCTCCAGGACAACGTTTCTAGCGGGTAAGTGGTGGTGGTGTGTGTGTGTGTGTGTGTGTGTGTGTGGTGGTGGTGTATGTGGTGGTGGTGGTTGTGGTGCATGTGGCACGAGCGATGGAGACACTGTCATTTATGACTAGGGGGGATGCCCATGGCCTCCAGGACAACATTTCTGCCTGCATTTGCATATGGTGGGTATGTGTGTGTGTGTGTGGAGGTGGAGGTGCATGTGATGGTTGTGGTGTGTGTGGCACGAGCGATGGACACACCGTCATTGATGACTAGGGGGGTGCCTATGGTCTAATGGACAACACTGCTTCCTGGATATGGTGGGCAGGTGGGTAGGTGGTGGTGGTGGTAGTGTGTGTGGTGGTGGTGGTGTGTGTGGGGTGTGTTTGTGAGTGGTGCATGTGGTGGGCAGGTGGTGTGTGTGTGTGTGTGTGTGTGTGTGTGTGTGTGTGCGTGCGCGATGCATGTGGTGGTGGTGCACGTGATGGTGGCAGTGTGTGTGTGGTGCATGTGGAGGTGCATGTGGTGGTGGTGGTGGTGGTGTGTGTGTGTGTTTGTTTGTTTGTGCCCATTCCCCCCACCCCCCACAGACACCCCCCCACACACACACCCCAGCCACCCATACCACACACACACACACACCAGCCAACGATACCACATGCCACACACACACACAGCAGCACTACAGGTCTCACCTCGTGGCCCCAGAGTGGACGCCTGGACTGGAACATACCCACACTCACACACCCCACCCCACACACACCCCAGCCCCCCCCCCCCGCACACACACACACGCACACACACACACTACACACTACAGGTCTCAGCTCGTGGCCCCAGAGTGGACGCCTGGACTGTAACATACCCCCCCACCCACCCACACACACACACACACACACACACCAACCATCCATACCATACACACCGCACACACTCACATGAACTCGCACACAAACACATTCATATTCACACACATAAGCACACACACCCCACCCTACACACACACCAAACCACACAGACACCCCACCCCCCCCCACACACACACCAAACCACACACACACACACACACACCACACAAACCCATCCACACAGCCCAGCCCCCCCCCCCCCCCCCTCCTGCACACACATACACACACAGCAGCACTACAGGTCTCACCTCGTGGCCCCAGAGTGGACGCAACAGCATCAGCCACCTTGTTGATACCGATCTGCAAGAGCATGGAGATGAATAAATGAATACATAAATAAAAGATAACTAAATAAATACGTACATAAATAAATAGAACGTCCTATTACGAGGCGTGAGGTTGAAGGGGCCAGCCCGTTTTCTTTCACTGGGGCCAACATCAATAGGTGTATGTGGGTGTATGTGCTTGTGTATGTGTGTGTGTGTGTGTGTGTGTGTGTGTGTGTGTGTGTGTGTGTGTGTGTGTGTATGTGCTTGTGTGTGTGTGTGTGTGTGTGTGTGTGTGTGTGTGTGTGTATGTGCTTGTGTGTGTGTGTGTGTGTGGAGAGAGGGTTTATGGTATGTTCCATGTGTAGTCTGCAAGAGCATGGGGATCAAGTCAAGTTTGTTGCTTGATGCATGATGTGTGGTGGTGGTGCTGGTGCATTGTGTGTTGGTGTGCTGGTGTGCTGGTGATTGGTGTGCTGGTGCTGGTGCTGGTGTGTGCAGCCTGGTGCTGGTATTGGTGTGATGGTGTTTGGAATTGGTGTGCTAGAGTTTGGTGCTTGGTGTTTGCTGTGTAGTGAGCGATGATTGATGGTTGATGCTCTTTGTAGGGTTGGGTTGAATTGGGTTGGGTTGGGTTGGGTTGGGTTCCTCACGAATGGCCTGTCCCAATCCAAGTGGCTCGATATGCACAAAGCATGCGGCTCGTTGATAAAACCTTCGCGAGGCGGAACAGAGCAACCCTCTCGACCCGACTAAACCAAGCCAAGCCAAATCCATCCTACCTGGAGACGGCGGCGAGACTCTGTGTCGAACTCAATCTCCTTAGCCTCGGCCCTCACCACCTACGGGGAGCGCATTGTCAGATTAGAGCCGAAATCATTACACAACTAGAGTTGCGATAATTGCACCACCACGAGCGCAGGGGTGGTGGATAACATATTGTCGGATCCTACCAGTGACTTTCTTGAGGGTCGAGCAGATCCAACAGCCCTCAGGCTGGAGGAAGCCTGCGATAATTAGCAATAATTGGGTAAGTCCGGGGCGACGAGGGTCGGTCTAGAAGCATCCATGCACCAAGTTGCGAATAATTGCTGCTTGCTACCTTCATAGCTGAGCTCTGCATCGTGAAAGGAGAGGCGAATTCGGATCGAATTCGGTAATTGGGAAGCGTTGCAGTAGGAGGAGGACAGCGAAGGAGCGTTGCACGCAGCGGAGCTGTATGAGTTCTATCTACACCTAGCGGGGTCTCGGGGTTTACGTGCAGGTAAACCCCGCTTATCCTGACAGCTTGGCAACTTCGAGAAACTCCCTTCACGGTCCCGTCCCACTCGAGTCGTCTCAGTGAATCCTCTACCCAGATAACCCAGATCAATTTAATTTGCCCCCCACCCACCAAGACCCCCCCACACACTCACACCCCACTCCCCCCACACACACACACCCCAGCCCCAGCCCCAGCCCCCTCTCCCCACACCCACTCACCCCCCCCCACACCCACCCACCCACCCACCCACCCACCCACCGCACCACCACATACACACACACCAGAATGTTCTTGGAGCGATCAATTCGGTTGTGCTTAATAAAACCGGTATTCCTTTAATAGTTGCCTACATGCCGAAGACGGCGAGCAGTGGGCTGGAGCCATGCAACCAAGTGCACTGTCTCTATTGCCACTGTCCCGGTTGATCTGCTTCCCAGCTCGATTCGATTTGGCACTCACACGAGTACACGACACCTCCTCCTCCAGCCCGTCGACAGTGAATTTTCTAAGGTTTGGGGCCTAATTATCGGCAGTGTTCGATTCTAAGGTCTGGGGTATGAGGAGATAAAAACAGTACGGTATAATAGCTAGAGACCGGTATATGATGCAATTTTGGCCCAAGGCAAGTATGATGTCATAAAAATGCATCATTTGATATTGTATATAAATGGTAACTGAAGCCTAGTCAGACTGCCTACATCATATGATATCGTATGATGACATGATATCATATGGTATCTTCATACCGGTATCTTGTTGCCGTTCCCTACAAATAGGTCTGTCTGTGTGTATGTCACAGTCCAGGGGTAGGCCAAATAGGCTAATTTAGTTGTAGGTATGTTTGTGTGTATGTTACAGTCCAGGGGTAGGCCCAATAGGCTAATTTAGTTGTATGTATGTATGTGTGTATGTTACAGTCCAGGGGTAGGCCAAATAGGCTAACCTAGTTGTAGGTATGTATGTTACAGTCCAGGGGTAGGTCAAATAGGCTAAAGGGACTTGCCCAACCGTTAAGGTCTGCTCGATATTGTTTACATTCTGGATTAACCAATACAACCATGTATCGTTCACATCTATTGCTCGGAGTTTAAGCCATTAAGCTTTTAGAGAGGATATTGTTACATACTCAGCAAAAATCTGTATGTATGTTACAGTCCAGGGGTAGGATAGGCCAAATAGGCTAAAGGGACTTGCCCAACCTTTAAGGTCTGCTCGATATTGCTTACATTCTGGCTTAACCAATACAACCATGTATCGTACACATCTAGTGTTCGGAGCTCGAGCCATTAAGCTTTTTATCCACCTTTTCGCCGATTAGGCGAGGGTACATTTATGGTAGGGAATGGCCGTAGTGGTACAGCGGTCGTTAAATATGGCCACCACAGCCGGAGCCGGTTCAAATGCACAATAACATGTGCTGTAGAATTCCCTGGGTTCCGTGGTAATCGCACGGGGGGTATTGATAACTGCAATGTGCAGACGGTTAGACGCTAGGCCTGGCGTATAGAACCTTGAAACAACGGCCAGACGCCGGGCCTGGCGTATAGAACCTTGTAACAATTATTATTATGGTAGGGAATGGCCCTCCAATACCTGATTAGCCCAAGGGCTTTATCGAACCCATCCAGGGTATGGGGTTTCAAGGTTTCTAAACACAGAACGGACAAATAGCTTTAAATGCCTGAGACGGTGGCCACAGCTTGTTTCCAACTAGTTGGGGGTCCGGTTAAGGATTGTGTTTTGGATGGTTTAGAGTCGACCTCTAACCGGACCCTTAACTGGTTGGAAACATTCCACCAGTTACGCAGCCTTTTGCATCTGGCTAGGTCAGTTCAAAATGGGTCAACGTGGCAAATGCGCTCGGCAGCACTTCCTCGCGATTCAAACGCTGATTTCAGCGTTTATTCCGTTTCTTGCCGCTGCTGGTTGATCAGTCCATAATTGCGTGGCAGGGACGGTCCTACCTGACATAGACTCTCCTACCTGTATGGCTGATTAGCTGATAAATAACTCTGGGTTCTTGAGCTTGGATACTGCTCTGATACCAACCATGCTACTAAGTTTATCACTAAACACGCCCAGCATGTTGAATTAGTAAATGGCCTTAGCTCGGCTGGATACCTCATTCACTACGAAGTTATCACCGTTGGAACAACTGGTACAATTCCAACCTCTTTTTTGACTTCTATGACCACACTTGGACTTAAGAGACCGTGTGCCCTTAAACTGGCGGACACAGTCCACTCCCACACCATCACTAGCTTTCAGAGTATTTTACAGTGCAGACGTTTTATGGAAGCACACCCCGGGTCGATACCCGGGGACTAGCACACAGACCGTGCCCCCCCTCAGGTTTTGTCTTGCCAGCTGCATTGTGCTGGTGCTTCCCAACCGGGGTGAAAAAACCCCGTATTAAGCTGCACCGGCATGATGTGGCCACGATGCCTGCCGGTCAGGCATCGGTGGTGATTATTTTTACTGAGGTGGCCCTACGGTGACTATAGCTAGCTCCGGCTTACGCTATGATGTCCTTAACTTCACGTCCTGTGAGTAACGGTATTACACGGATGTAACAATTTCAATTTCAATTTCAATGGCAGGGACGGTGCCCTGCTGCTGCGAATCCAATTTGGTGAAACTATGCGATCGATGATGAGTGTCCGAGAAAGAAAGAAAGGATGCAGGACTCCAAAGCAGCGTGATTTTAAAGAGGCGCGCGCCAACTTCGTGACGTCACCAGATATAATTCAACAACCGAATTTAACCGCCCCTTATCTTTCTTTAACGGCGGGGGGGGGGGGGGGGGGGGGGGGGGGGGGGGGGGGCGCCGTTGCCACTAACCGGGACGGTTGGTCTTTAACCGGACCTCAACTTTTTGTGTTTCCGAACCCCCAAACACCGGTTAGCGCCGGAAAATAACGAATTTAACCGCCGCTTAACCGGATCCTTAATCGGTGGAAACAAAGCTGCAAAATACAAAGGGAATTCGCCACGGTGGCGGCAGAACGAACTAACACTTTGGCCTGAACGTGCACTTGAACTAAACTTTGGCCTGAACGTGGGGGGGGGAAATAAGTTCAATACCAAAATATGGAAATTCAGATGCGGTGGCTATAACTAGACACAAAACTACGAAATGCGTGCCACAAGTTTTTAAACGACCTTTAACACGCTAGAAAGTGTGCTACACATGGGTTCCCGGTTGGTTGGGGGGCTCCGGGAAGGGTACAGATTACTCGCACGGAGGGAGAGCGAATGGGCCGACAAGTAAGCGGCCATGAGCAGAGAGTTGGCTGAGACCACTTAAGGCCCCCCTTTCCGTGATATACAATGTCAGTGTAGACCACTGATCGCTTTGAGGATGAAGAGTCCGGGGAATTCGACTTCTCCATCAGAGCATCGGTCGGCTTCTTGGCGTCGCAGGTCGTTGTCAACCGAGATGGTGCGTGTCCAGCTGATTGGTAGCCGGAAAATACACTCACCAGCCGCGACGAAGGCGCTCCATGAAAAACATAGCATCACATTCATTACTTGCAAAAAACAACGCAACAATTCAAATTTAAATTCACAAATTTCAGAGACTGGGTCTCATCCTAAGCATGAAAAACTGACGGCGCAAGCACACCCCATGGAAGAAACCAAACCTTGAAGGCTTCCCGCAGGCGACAAAGACCTTTGAGAGGAATTTTTTATTTTCATCCCTTGTCTACTCGCCCGAGTTGGTGTGCGGGTTTTAGAATGGTCACACAACTTCACAGTTAGTATAGTAGTACACCCGGTGGTTCGAATCTGAAACCCCGCAGATGTGACACTAGAAATACATGTTTCAGTGGTTCTCGCCCAGGGTTCGGTGCGTTAATTGTCGCTACAGTGTGCAAACGGTTAGACGCCAAACCTGGCGTATAGAACTGGTAAACAATGTCTTCTTTTAGCAGCGGACACACAATAAGGTTGGGCGAAACGCTGGGTTTTCGAATAGACAGGTTTCCAGGGCAAAATCGCCGGGATTTTGCTAAATCGCCGGTCGAATTTTCACCTTTAATGCATAACGACCTTACCGTACTTACTCCCAGCTTTACTGGTCGAATCACGGCAGTCACGAGGTACCTACAAGGGTACTTTTTATTGCCAAATTGGTCAGCGCTTGAAGCGCACAAACGTCAAATTGGTCAGCTCTTTGAAGTGCAAAAAGTGCAAAAACTGCGCGCTGCGCCCACAGGGCGTTGAAAAAAAGGCGGAAACCCGCGCCCAGAGGGGGGCTCAAAAAGGCAGCGCCCTTGTGGACCGCGCTGCCACCCGCCACCTTTAGTAGTACCCCTTTGGGACCTTACGTACTCCATGTCATCCTGCCACGCCGCCCTCAATTCATGCGTCCTCCCTAAATAGTGTGCAGCCAAACCTAATATACTCAAAAACTGCGCCCCAACAGGCAGATAGTTTCACAAGCTCCCGGCCAACATACATTCCACAAACAGTCATAACGACACATACGACGCCCACGGGCCGCCCCATTTCCCCCTCCCCCCCTTCCCCTCCTCTCCCGACTCCAGGGGACACACCAGGGCACCCTACGTCAGCGGGGAACATGCGGCGCATGTTGAAGGCACGCACAGAGATTTCAAATGGTCGTCTTGCCTGGGCACATGACACAATGCCTGGGCACTACAACTCTTGGGCACAGGGCACTACTTTGGCCGAAGGGCGTACATCCGTACCTGCATGTTCAGCAACGAAAGGGAAGGTACATTCATATTTGTTTCTCTCATTAATTCATTATCGTTATCATCACCCAACCCAACACCGCCTACTACTCAGCACAACCCATCTAAATCCGTACAACCATCACCCCATCATCATCGGTCACCACACCATCAAGAAACCACACTACAAATAGATAAATACAATACATGTAACATTATCATCTACCTAACTTTGGTGCCCATAGGTACCCTCGACTTGTCCAAGAAGCAGGCACAAGTGGAGTTCCAGAGGGGACCAGGATAATGCGACCATTCTATTGTACAACTAAATGGTCACACAAGTGGAGTTCCAGAGGGAAGCAGGATAATGCAACCATCCACTTCCTCCACCTCCTCCTAGCAACCACCAACCACAAATATACACAAAACAACACCACCGATCGGCTATTACAACCCCACCACCAATCACCAACATCCGACTATCACCACCACCATCACACCACCAACAAACCATCGGCATCAACACAACCAACACAACCCCACCACCATGGAATTCACCACCACCATACCACAACAAACCAAACCATCGGCAACCACCACCACCACATCCAGCGGCTATAAACACCACACCATCAACACCAACAACCATCGGATCACAACACAAACATCACCACAATAACCACCAACCACCACTATCCGGGAATCACACCTCACCAACCTCACAACACCACCACCATCGGCATCACACCACCCACCCACACCATCGGCATCACAACACCACATCACCACCACCAACACCACTATCACATCGGCATCACCACCATCAATCCTACCTCCAACACTACCCCATCGGCAATCACCACCAACCAACTCCCACCAACCACAAGCGGCATACCACACCACCACCATCGGCATCTACCACCAACCACCAACATACACCATCGGCATGTCACAAAACCAGACATCCAACACCACCACCACAATCGGCATCACCACCAACCAGCACCAAAACACCAACATCGGCTAGCACCACCACCACCACCGGAATCACCACCACCCTACAACAAAAACCAACCACCACCACCACCACCTACACCAAGCGGCAGCACCACCACACAGAAAAGCGGCAGCAACACCACCAGCACCACCACAACAACGACCAGCGGTTCCAGCACCACGCAACACAGCACCCAGCAACTCCACCACCTAGCGGCAAGCAACACCACCCATCAAACCTAAGCACCACCACCACCCCATCGGGTATCACCACCACATCTTAACCCACCACCACCACCACCATCGGCATCACCACCACCATTGCACCACCACCCCATTCACCCCCCACCACCACCATCACAACAACCACAATCGGCATAACCACCCAACCATCAAAACACAAAAAAACCACACCCACCATCGGCTCTTAACCTAAAACCATCACCACCACCACCACAACACCTCGGCATCACCACCACAATTCACACACCCCCTATCAAAACCCACCACACCATCACCACCATCGGCATATAACCACCACCACACATCGGCATAACCACCACCATAACCTCACCACCACCAGCGGCATCCACCACCACCATCCAACCCATAGGAATCACCACCACCTCAAAACACCACCACCACCACCACCATCTGCCCCCTATCACCCACCACCATCACCACCACCACCATCGGCATCAACACCACATTAACACACCACACCACAATCGGCATCACCAACCACCATCACCCACCACCACCAGCACAACATCCACATTTACATGGATCCACTATCTGCTTAACTGTGGCTGCCAACATAGGTACCGCGGACTTATCTCCAAGCGGTCTGCACAAGTGGACCCAGAGGGGACCAGGATAATGCAACCATCCACCTCCTCCACCTCCTCCTACGAACCACAACACCACAACATAATACAGTGCTCTACCACCACCACCACCACCACCACCACCAGACAAATCCACATACATGTACCATATGCACTAACTCGGTTGTCATATGTGCCTAGCAATTATCAAAGCTGCGGGCACAGTGGTCCCAGTCTCAAGCTGGGACCAGAATTAATGCAAACATTCACCTCCTCACACTTCTTCCTAGCAACCACCCACCCACCACTCACCACTAAAATAATCGCAACCAACACCCATCCCATCACCACAACCACAAGGACAAATCCACAATACAGGTATCCATAATGATTGACTGCGGTTGCCAATAGTGCTCCTTCGATTGTTCAAGCTGCCGGCGATAATGAAACGTTACACATTCTCCACCCATCCGAGAACTGACCACCAACAGCAAGACTAGCACCACTGCCATCATCATAATCCAATCTCATCATCCATCATCGGGATCAACCACCACCACAAAAAAGACAAAAAATTCACATATATTTATCCTGCTTGTTTGGCTTAGGTGTCCATAGAAACCCTCGACTTGTCCAAGCTGCGGACACATATGAATTTCCAGAGGGAAGCAGGATAATGCAACCACCCACCTACCTCACTACCCAAGCATACCAACCACCACAACCTGCATTAGGTCTTCATTAACATATCTGCCACAATTCATAATTTCATCAATCAGATAATCACAAATGTCCAAACCAATGTACACCCATCAACAATGTCACATTCACCAAGTCACACCACAAGGTTCAACATCACCAATGTTCACATCATCACATGTCACCTACAGACAACCTCCTAAACCATCCACCTTCTCCACCCCCTCCTAGTAACTACCACCACCAGCACCACCACCACTATCATCATCATCGGCAAGGCGTTCAAAAAATTCAATTTGCAATTTACGACCATGACAATTTGATATTTTTCAATTTATTTTAAATTTTTTACATTTTGTTTTTTCAAATTTACAGTTCTTGGCTGTGAGGCCACCTAAATTAAATATTGTTTGAAGTTCTTAAGAATTTTTGCATTTTTTCAGACTTATAATTTTTACAACTTATGGCTGTGAGCCCACCTCAAACACTTTCTGGGGATAGTTCTTCACACATTTCCAAATTTTCAAATTCATGGCCGTCACCGCACCTCAAACAGTTCCTTGGGGAAGTTCTTCTGCTTCGTGCTACCGCTACAAAAGTTCAAAGTTTGTCAAATCATGGATGTGAGCGAACCTCAACCATTCCTGGGGGAAAGTCGTCTGTTGTTGGGTTGGGCAAACAGGGGTGGGTTCGGAGTCCAAACACAGCTCCAACGCATGTAAACATTCCAATGTATTTTCAAAGTTACTGACGACGAGGAGCGGCACGCTAAAAACAACCCTTTTTAAAGTTCTTTATTTTTCATTGTGACGAAATGACACATTTTTACAATATATACAAAATTTCGGCCCGCTTGGGAGCGCAACTCAAACAATATCCTTGGGGTAAGGTCTTAGGGCTTTGTCGAATCGCTTCCAGGTTTCATTTTGCAAAGATTAAGGACGTGAGCGCATAATGAAACAATTTCCCCATGGGGGAAAGGCTGTGCTTAGAGGCAGGGCTTACCCAAATTATTTACTAAAGTAGCAAATTCTATTCCGGAGCGTGGAGCGAACCGCAATTTGTTTTCTTCATTGTTTAAAATAAATTTATGGCGGTGAGCGCACCTCAAACAATCCCTTGGGGAAGTTCTTCTGCTTTGTGTTGAGCAACAGGGTGGTGTTGGATTTCTCAAACAGCTCCAGCATGTAAGCATTCGACCGTGTGAGGGAGCTGTCTTCATTGTCAACCACAAAAACCCCGAGGGGCGGAGACGAAGATCAGATAGCCGAAGTGATTGATGGATGGGGGGGGTCTTTTTTGGATGAAGATGAATGGTGTGGTGTGGTGTGAACATGGTGGTGGTGGTGATGATGGTGGTGGTGATGATGGTGGTGGTGATGATGGTGGTGGTGGTGATGGTGATGGTGGTGGTGGTGGTGATGATGGTGGTGGTGATGATGATGGTGGTGGTGATGATGATGATGATGATGATGATGATGATGATGATGATGATGACGAGGATTATGATGATTGATGATGATGGTTGGTGGTGATGATGGTGGTGGTGGTGGTGATGATGATGATGATGATGATGATGATGATGGTGATGATGATTATGATAACAATGAGGAGGATAATAATTGCGTTTTTCCTGGTGCCAACACATTCATCTAACCGTGCACTCATTCACCCACCCACCCATTACCATCCATCCATCTATCCATCTGTCCATCCATCCATCCATCCGTCCATCCATCCATCCATCCACCCACCCATACCATCCATCCGTCCACCCATGACCATCCATCCATCCAAGCCCACTTACGTTTCTGCAAATGTTCTCCTTCACGACGATAACGCCATCTGGCTTTAGTGCGCTCTTGCAGCGTGCAAACAAGTGGGCCACATCAGCTGCAAACGGAGCAAGGACATGATGAGAATGAGGATGATGATTATGGCAATGAATGATGATGATGGTGAGGGTGATGATGTTGATGTTGGTGATGACGAGGAGGAGAAGCAGGAGGAGGATGGTGGTGATGGTGGTAGTGATGATGACGGTGATTATGATGATGGTAATGATGATGATGGTGATGATGATGATGGTGATGATGGTGATGACGAGGAGGAGGAGAAGCAGGAGGAGGATGGTGGTGATGGTGGTGAAGATGATGGTGGTGAAGATGATGGTCACGATAATGATGGTAATGATGATGATGGTGATGATGGTGATGATGATGGTGATAGTGATGGTGATGAGGATGATAATGATGGTGATGAGGGTGATGATGGTGATGATGATGGTGATGATGGTGGTGATGATGATGGTGATGATGGGGATAATGATGGTGATGGTGAAGGTGGTGAGGGTGATGATAGTGATGATGGTGATGATGATGAGGATATTGATGACGCTGCTGCTATCCTGGTGCCCTTTTGGATGGTGGTGGTGATGATACTCAGGAGGATGCTGACGATGAGCTGAATAGCAAGTCAGGGGAGCTACCTAGAAGCTGACGATGAGCTGATTGGCAAGTCAGGGGAGCTGCCTAGAAGCTGATGATGAGCTGAATAGCAAGTCAGGGGAGCTGCCTAGAAGCTGCTGCTCAAAGCGGAAAAGAAAAACTATGAGCTTGGCATAGAAGGAAGCTGTCTAGAAGCTGCCAAGAAAAGCCGAAAATACAAGCCATGCTAACAAGAAGGAAGCTGTCTAGAAGCTGCCAAGAAAAGCCAAAAATACAAGCCATGCTAACAAGAAGGAAGCTGTCTAGAAGCTGCCAAGAAAGGCCGAAAATACAAGCCATGCTAACAAGAAGGAAGCTGTCTAGAAGCTGCCAAGAAAAGCCGAAAATACAAGCCATGCTAACAAGAAGGAAGCTGTATATGGAAGCTGCCAGAACGGCCGAAAATTTAAAAGCCATGCTTAACAAGAAGGAAGGCTGTCTTAGAGCTGCCAAGAAAAGCCGAAAATACAAGCCATGCTAACAAGAAGGAAGCTGTCTAGAAGCTGCCAAGAAAAGCCGAAAATACAAGCCATGCTAGCAAGACCACTCTCCCACCGACCCTTTGTGCGCCTACTCTTTTGTAGGAGTGGCTGCGCCATTCGAACTGAATCCTCGGTGTCGCTAGTTTGTGTCGGGAGACCCACTTCCTGGGGTCAAAATCCTTTCACAACTCTGTACAACTAAAAAAAAAACTTCCTGTTCCACATGTCATGGCTTCCTTGGAGGGCGGAAGGTTCCTCCCGTTTTGAACTTATGAACTTTTGAATGTTTGAATGGTGCATTTGGGAGTGATATGGGAACTTGGTGATGTGCCAGGTGCGACCAGTATCGACCCATGGCACAAATCACACACTTGTGGACACACTTCGTGGCGACCAAGCGGCAAGGGCCCATTTTGGCCAAAACCTACCCACACTCGTGGTCACACTTCGTGGCAACCAAGGGGTAAGGGCCCATTCAGAAAAATTACACACACCCGTGGTCACACTTCGTGGCGACCAAGGGGCAAGGGCCCATTTCGGCCCAAACTTACACA
>JACBWV010000476.1:2856204-2888704 GCA_013435795.1 Chlamydomonas sp. ICE-L | reverse complement strand
CTTACCTCCCAGCTTCAAACTACTGCCTCCTGTAGACCAGAGCAGTAGAAGTTGGCAGCACTGTGGCCTGAACTGTAACCCACACACCCCACCCCCACCCCCACCCACCACACAGCCCCAGCCCCCCCCCCTTCCACCCACCCACCCATACCTCCCAGCTTCAAACTACTACTGCTCCTGTAGACCAGAGCAGTAGAAGTTGGCAGCACTGTGGCCTGAACTGTAACACACACACCCCACCCACCCAACCACCCACCACACAGCCCAGCCCCCCCCCCCCTCCACCCACCCACCCATACCTCCCAGCTTCAAACTACTGCTCCTGTAGACCAGAGCAGTAGAAGTTGGCAGCACTGTGGCCTGAACTGTAACACACACCCCACCCACCCAACCACCCACCACACAGACCAGCCCCCCCCCCTCCACCCACCCACCCATACCTCCCAGCTTCAAATTACTGCTCCTGTAGACCAGAGCAGTAGAAGTTGGCAGCACTGTGGCCTGAACTGTAACACACACACCCCACCCACCCGCCCTCCCACCACACAGCCCAGCCCCCCCCCTCCACCCACCCACCCATAC
The DNA here is from genome assembly GCA_013435795.1 of Chlamydomonas sp. ICE-L. Taxonomy (NCBI): domain Eukaryota; kingdom Viridiplantae; phylum Chlorophyta; class Chlorophyceae; order Chlamydomonadales; family Chlamydomonadaceae; genus Chlamydomonas; species Chlamydomonas sp. ICE-L. The sequence continues at coordinate 2,888,122 of JACBWV010000476.1, read as the reverse complement.
CTCCCAGCTTCAAACTACTGCTCCTGTAGACCAGAGCAGTAGAAGTGGCAGCACTGTGGCCTGAAACTGTAAGATGCCCCCCCCACCCACACCCAACCACCCCCCAAACAGCCCAGCCCCCCCCCCCCCCCCACCCCATCCCCCCCCCCACACACACACACGCTACCTCCCAGCTTCAAACTTCTCTGCTCCTGTAGACCAGAGCAGTAGAAGTTGACAGCCATGGTGGCCTGGAACTGTATCATACCCCCCCCCCCCCCCCCCCCCCCCCCCCCCTCCACACACACACCTTACCAGCTTACCTCCCAGCTTCAACTTCTGCTCCTGTAGACCAGAGCAGTAGAAGTTGACAGCCATGTGGCCTTGACTGTATCATACCCCTCCACCCCCTCCACCCACCCACGCTAACCTCCCAGCTTCAAACTACTGCTCCTGTAGACCAGAGCAGTAGAAGTTGACAGCCATGTGGCCTGGACTGTATCATAAACCCCCACCCCCACCCCCCCCCCCCCCTGCCCACCCCCCCCCACCCCCCAACGCTAACCTCCCAGCTTCAAACTTCTGCTCCTGTAGACCAGAGCAGTAGAAGTTGACAGCCATGTGGCCTGGACTGTATCATACCCCTCCCCCTCCTCCACCCACCCACACTTACCTCCCAGCTGCAAACTTCTGCTCCTGTAGACCAGAGCAGTAGAAGTTGACAGCCCTGTGGCCCGGACTGTAACATATCCACCCACCAACCCACCACACACAGTCCAGCCATCCCCACCCACCCACCCACCCACCCTTACCTCCCAGCTTCAAACTTCTGCTCCTGTAGACCAGAGCAGTAGAAGTTGACAGCCCTGTGGCCTGGACTGTAACATACCCCTCCCCCCCCCCCCCCCCCCCCCACACACACACACACACGCTTACCTCCCAGCTTCAAACTACTGCTCCTGTAGACCAGAGCAGTAGAAGTTGGCAGCACTGTGGCCTGAACTGGTAACACACACACAACCCACCCACCCACCCACCCACCACACAGCCCAGCCCCCCCCCCTCCACCCACCCACCCATACCTCCCAGCTTCAAACTACTGCTCCTGTAGACCAGAGCAGTAGAAGTTGCCAGCACTGTGGCCTGGAACTGTAACACACACACCCCACCCACCCAACCACGCGCACCACAACAGCCCAGCCCCACCCCCCCTCAACCCACCGCACCCTTACCTCCGCGCTTCAAACTACTGCTCCGTACGACCAAGAGCATAGAAGTTGGCAGCACTGTGGCCTAAGGTAACACCCACACCCCACCCACCCCATACCACCACCACACACCCAACCCCCCCCCTCCACCCACCACCCATACCCCCCAGCTTCAAACTACTTTGCTCCTGTAGACCCAGACAGTGAAGTTGGCAGCACTGTGGCCTGACCTATAAGATCCGTCCCCCCCCCCCCCCCCCCCCCCCACACACAACCACGCGTGACCACACTCCCAGCGTCAAACTTCTGCTCCTGGAACCAGAGCAGTAGAAAGTTGGACAGCCCTTGTGCTGGACGGTATATACCCCTCCAACCACTCCCCTCCCACCCACCCATACCTCCAGCTTCAAACTACTGCTCCTGTAGACCAGAGCAGTAGAAGTTGACAGCCATGTGGCCTGGACTGTATCATACCCCCCCCCCCCCCCCCCCCCCCCCATACACACCGCTTACCTCCCAGCCTTCAAACGTACGCTCCTGTAACCAGAGCAGTAGAGGTAAAGCCATATTGGCCTTGACTGTATCATAGCATACCCTACCCCCCCCCCCCCCCCCCCCCCTCCACCCACCCATCCTTACCTCCCACGTCAACTTCTGCTCCTGTAGACCAGAGCAGTAGAAGTTGACAGCCCTGTGGCCGGGAGGGAAACTCTTCATAACCGTTTTGCTCGTTAGGTTCTTCTCAGCTGCTCCCAATAAATGTTTAGACGGCTCCAACAGGTCTACTTCCTGGGGTGGGGTGGGGAGGGGTGGAGAGGGGTGGGAATGGGTGGGTTAGAGGTGGGGTGGGGTGTGTGGTGCAAGTGTGTGTGTGTGTGTTTGCTCGTAAGGTTCTTCTCTGCCGCTCCCAATAAATGTTTAGATGGCTCTAAACAGTCCTCTTCCCTGGGATGGGGTGGGGAGGGGTGGGGGGGGGATGTGGGGTGGGGTGGTGTAGTGGCAACGGTGTGTTGTGTGGGGGTTGTGTGTGTGTGTGTGTGTGTGTGTGTGTGTGCGTTCGGTAGGTTCTTCTCTGCCGCTCCCAATAAATGTTTAGACGGCTCCAACAGGTCTACTTCCTGGGGTGGGGGTGGGAGGGGGGTGGGGATGGGTGGGAGGGGTGATGTGGGGTGGGGTGTGGTGTTGCAACGGTGGTTGGGTGTTTGGTAATTGTGTGTGTGTGTGTGTGTGTGTGTGTGTGTGTGTGTGTGGGTTGTGCGTATTCGGTAGGATCTTCTCTCTCGCCGCTCCCAATAAAGGTGTAGAACGGCTCCAACAGGTCTACTTCCTAGGTGGGGTGGGGATGTGTGGGGCAGGGGTATTGGGGGTGGGGTGTGTGTGGCAACTGGTGTGTGTGTTGGTGCGTTCGGGTAGGTTCGTCCTGCCGCTCCCAATAAATTTCGACCGGCCTCCAACAGGTCTACTTCCTAGGGTGGGGTGGGGATGTGTGGGGAGGGGTGATGTGGGGTGGGGTGTGTGTTGCAACTGTGTGTGTGTGTGTGTGTGTGTGTGGTGTGTGTGCGTTCGGTAGGTTCTTCTCTGCCGCTGCCCGCGCCCATAAATGTTGGTTAAACGGCCCAACAGGTCTACTTCCTGGTGGGGTTGGGAGGGGTGGGGAGGGGATGGTTGGGTGGGGTGGTGTGTTGCAACTCTGTGTGTGGTGTGTGTGTGTGGTGTGGCGTCGGGAGTCTTCCTGCCGCCCCAATAAATGTTTAGACGGCTCCAACGGTCTTACTTCCTGGGTGGGGTGGGGAGGGGTGGGAGGGGTGGGTGGGGTGGGGTGGGTGGTGCAAACTGTGTGTGTGTGTGTGGTGGGTGTTGGGGTTGGGTGTGGCGTCGGAAGTCACGGTTCTTCTCTGCCACTCCCAATAAATGTTTGAGCCCTCCCCCAGGGTCTACTTCCCTGGGTTTGGGTGGGGCGGGTGGGGAGGGGTGCTGCGGGGTGGGGTGGTGTTTGCAACCCGTGTGTGTGGTGTGTGGTTAAGTGGTGTGTGTGCGTTTCTGCTGTTTTCTCTGCCGCTCCCAATAATGTGTTAGACGCTGCCAACTGTCTACTTTCCTACTTCCTGGGGTGGGGTGGAGGGGTGGGGTGGGGAGGGGTGTGGGGGGGTGATGTGGGGTGGGTGTTTGTTGCAACGGTGTGTGGTGGTGTGATGTGTGTGTGGTGTGTGTGTGTGTGTGTTGTGGTGTGCGTTCGGTAGGATCTTCTCTGCCGCTCCAATAAATGTTTAGACGCTCCAACAGGTCTGACGTTCTAGGGTGGGGTGGGGAATGTGTGGGGGATGGGTGATGTGGGGTGGGTGTGTGGTTTGCAACTGTGTGTGTGTGTGTGTGTGTGTGTGTGGCGTTCGTAGGTTCTTGCTGCGCCCCAATAAATGTTTTAGTAACGGCTCCAACAGGTCTACTTCCGATGGGTGGGGGGGGGATTTGTGGGGAGGGGTGACTGGGGGGTGGGGTGTGTGTTTGCAACTGTGTGGTGTGTGTGTGTGTGTGGTTGGTGTGGGCGTTTTCGTAGGTTCTTCTCTTCTGGCCGCTCCCAAAAATGTTTAAAAAACTGCTCCAACAGGTCGAACTCGTACTTCCTGGAGTGGGGTGGGGAGGGGGGGGGGAGGGGTGCTGTGGGGTGGGGTGTGTTTAGCCACTGTGTGTTTGTGTGTAGTGTTGTGTGTCGTTCGGAACTCGGTTCTTCTCTGCCGCTCCCACTCAATGTTTCAGCCCGGCTCCAACAGGTCCTACTTTCCTGGTGTGTGGGTGGGGCGGGGTGGGCGGGGTGCGGTGGGGGGGGGTGTGGTGTTGCCCGATGTGTGTGTGTGTGTGTGTGTGTGTGCGTTCCGGTCGGTTCCTTCTCTGCTGCACGCTCCCAAAAACGAACAATAACCAACTGTTGAGACGGCCCAACGGTTCCTACTTCCTGGGGTGGGTGGGGAGGGGTGGGGCGGGGGGATGCAGGGGTGGGTGTGTGTTGCCCCCCGTGTGGTGTGTGTGTGGTACGTGGTGGTGAGTTCGGGTAGGTTCATTCGCTACCGCTCCCCATCCATGTTTCGAACGGCTCCCCCCGGCTATTCCTGGGGGGGGGGAAGCTCCCCTCCATGAGCTAGCGCCCCGAGCCCATCCTCCTCGGGTTTAGGGTTAGGGGGTGTTAGGGTTACGGTTTAGGGGTGTCAGGAGATAGGTAAGGGTTTAGGGTGTAGGGTCAGGCGCTCTTGGCTTTGATGGATGCTAGCTCCCTGGGGGTAAAGCTCCCCCCACCCCAGGAAGTAGACCTGTTGGCGCCGTCTCACCAGTTCGTGGGCGCGTCCCGAGCAGAACCTTACGCAGCAACACGCCCACACACACACACACACACACACACTTGCACCACCCACCCCACCCCACCCCACCTCAGCATGTGGTGTGCACAATCAATGGGGTTATTGTAATTCTGAAAACAGAGGGGGGCAGGGTTTGGGTTGGTTTGGTTTGGTTTGGGTTGGGTTGGGAGGCCACCCCCCCATGGGGTGGTGTGTGGTGGGGGTGTTTAAGTAAGGCACAACTAAATGTTTAGACGGCTCTAACAGGTTCACTTCCTGCAACAGCATGTGGTGTGTACATTCAGCATGTGGGATGTCCAATCAGCACGTGGGGTGTACATCACTACCACCACCACCATCATCATTATCATTGTATCCCATCCCCTATCTAACATCATCATTTGGATTCAACCTCCTTGGAGGTTTGTGTGCGTGTGTGTGCATGTGTGTGTGTGTGCGTGTGTATTTGTGTGTGCTTGTGTGTTTATAAATGTTTAGACGGCTCTAAAAGGTCCACTTTGATCAGCAGTTGGGTTTGTACAATCAGCTATGGGGTTACAATCCGCATGTGGGGTGTACAAAATCAGAGTGGGTGTACAATCAGCATGTGGGGCGCACAATCAGCATGTGGGGGGTACAATCAGCATATGGGGTGTGCAATCAGCATGTGGGGCGTACAATCAGATCTATGGGGGTACACTCAGCACTATGGGCGTTTACAATTCAGCATTAGGGGTTGCGCAATCAGCATGTGGGGCGTACAATCAGCATATGGGGCGTACAATCAGCATGTGGGGTGTACAATCAGCATGTGGGGTGTGCAATCAGCATGTGGGGCGTTCAATCAGCATATGGGGTGTGAAATCAGCATGTGGGGCGTAAAATCAGCATGTGGGGCATACAATCAGCATGTGGGGTGTACAATCAGCATGCGGGAAGTACAATCAGCATGTGGGGGGGGTACGGGTACAATCAGCAATGGGGATGGGTGTGCAATAGCTGTGGGGGTGTCCACTCATGCATAGGGTGTACCCTCAGCCATGTGTGGGGTGTACATCACTACCACCACCACCATCATCATCATTATCATTGTATCCGGTCCCCTATCTGCTTTTGGTGCTGATGCTAAGTGTGATGACTAAGGGGAGGCAAACGAGCAACTGGAGATGCTGAGTGTGATGACTAAGGGGAGGCAAACGAGCAACTGGAGATGCTGAGTGTGATGACTAAGGGGAGGCAAACGAGCAACTGGAGATGCTGAGTGCGATGACTAAGCGGTAGGCCAAGCGCAGCAACTGGAGGAGCTGCGTTTGATACTAAGGGGAGGCAACCGACGAACTGGAGATGCTGAGTTGATGACTAAGGGCGAGGCAACGAAGCAACTGGAAGATGATGAGTGCGATGACTAAGGGGAGGCAAACGAGCAACTGGAGATGCTGAGTGTGATGACTAAGGGGAGGCAAACGAGCAACTGGAGATGCTAGGAGCGATTTCAGCCTGGGCCTTGTCGTCAAACTAGAGATTTGAAGTGCGATGAGCAAGGGCCAAATACGACCTGAAATCTCACCAGGCCAAAACGGATAAGTCTAAAAAATAAACTTTCTGCTGAATCGCACCCTAAAAAACCTGGATCGTCATCATTATCATTGTATCCCATCCCCCATCTGTCATCAGCATTCGGATTCAACTTACTTGAAGGTGTGTGGGTGTGGTGTGTGGTGTTGTGTGTGTAGGGGGGGGGTGGGGGGGGGGGGGGTAACTTACTTGGAGGTTGTGGTGTGTGGTGGTGTAGGGGGAGGGGGGGGTCAACACTTGGAGGTTTGTGTGTGTGTGTTGTGTGTGTGTGTGTGTGTAGTGGGGGGGAACTTACTTGGAGAAGTTTTTGTGTGTGTGTGGTGTGGTGGTGTGTGTTTGTGTGTAGGGGGGGGGGGGGGGGGGGGTGGGGGGGGGGGGGGGGGGGGGGGGGTAAATTACTTGGAGGTTGTGTGTGTGTGTGGTGTGTTAGGGGGGGGGGAAAATTACTTGGGATGGTTGGTGTGGTGTGTGTGTGTTGTGTGTGTGTGTGGTGTAGGAGGGGGGCAAATAATTGGAGGTTTGTGTGGTGCTGCGTGGGGGGGGGGGGGGGGGGGGGTGGGGGGGGGGGGGGGGGGGGGGGGGGTAAATTACTTGGCGGTTGTGTGTGTGTGTTGTGTGTGTGTGTGGGGGGGGGGAAACTAATGGAGGTTTGTGTTGTGTGTGTGTGTGCTGTGTTGTGGTGTAGGGGGGGGCAACTTACTTGGAGGTGGGGATGGATGTGTGTGAAGTGTGGTTTGTAGGGGGGGGGGCGGTGGGGGGCAACTATCGGAGGTTTGTCGTGGGGGTGGTGTGTGTGTCGGGGGGGGCAAATTACTTGGGGTGGGGGTGAGGTTTGTGTGTTGTGTGTGTGGGGTGTGTGTGTTGTGGGTGTGTGTGCAGGGGGGGGGGCAAACTTTACTTGGAGGTTTGTGGTGTGTGTTGTGTGTTTTTGGGGGGGGGGGGCCAAACTACTTGGGAGGTTGTGGTGTGGTGTGTGTGTGTGTGTAGGGGGGGGGCAAAACTTACTTGGAGGTTTGTGTGTTGTATTTTGGCCTGTGTTGGCTTGGGGGGGGGGCCAGTTACTTGGAGGTTGTGATGTGTGTCTGTCGTTGTGTAGTGTTTGTGCAAACTTACCTGTATTTTCTTTTTGTTCTTTCTTTTTGTTTCTTATTGTTTCTTGTCAACTACTTTATTCTTTTTTTTTTTTCTTTCTTTTTTTTTTTTTCTTTTCTTATTTTTTCATTTTTTTTTTCAACTTACTTTTTCTCCTTTTTTTTTCTTTTTTCTTTTTTTTTTATTTTTTTTGATTTCAACCACTTTCATCTCTTTTTCCCTTTTTTTTTTTTTTCTTCTTATTATTTGTGTGTGTAGGGGGGGGGCAACTACTTGGAGGTTTGTGTGTGCGTGTGTTGTGTGTGTGTGGGTTGCATGCATGAGGGTGTGGGTGTTGTAGGGGGGGGGGGGCGGCAATGACTTGGAGTTTGGTTTGGTGTGGTGTGGTGGTGGTGAGGCGGTGGGTGTGTGTGTGTGTTATGCAATGCTGAAGTGTGTGTGTAGGGGGGGGGGGGGGGGGGGGGTAACTTACTGGAAGTGTCGATGCAGGAACTCCTTAGTCACTTGCCTACACCAGCTCCACAGTCTGCAAGGGTGGTTGTCGGGGGGGGGGTGGGGGTGGGGGTGGGGGGGGGTTAGGCTTGGTTGGGTTAGGTTGGGTTGGTTTGGGTTGGGTTGGGTGGGGTGGGTTGGGTTGGGGCGTGGGCTAGGTGGGTGTGGGTTGTGGGTGTAGGTGTAGGTGTGGGTTGGGTTGGGTCGGGTTGGACACACCACCCATACAACAAGCAGAGCGCCACTTCCCCGCCTGCGCTGCCTTTGCTCAAAATAAGGCGGTACCTCCAATAATTACAAAACACCCTGCTACCCCCCCAACACACACACCCACCACACACACACCAAACTGCGATGCCCACACCCACCCCCACCCGCCCAAAGCCCAGTCGACCCCCCCACACCCCCACGCCTACCCCCCACCCCAAACACCAATTTCCTATCCACCCCCATCACACACCTACCCACCCCACCAACCACCCCCGACCCCCACCCACCCACTTGTTATTTCACCTCACGCATAACGTAGCCACTAGAGTGCGGCTGCCCTGCGCTGCACTGTCCCTTTGGGTTCTTCAACCCCTCTACCCTACCCCACCCCATTCTTACATACATCATAACACACTCAGCCACATCAGACACATAGCCAAAGCCGCCTAGCACACACTCATACACACACCCATACCCACACTCATACACACACACAGACCCATACCCATACACACACTCAGCCACACACACACACCCGAACTCAACCATGGCCACCTAAGTGCACTGCCCCGCTGCTGCCACTATCCCTTCAGTTCAACCCCTGACCCTGCACCCTGCCCCACTCCTACATACACACTCGTACCCACACTCAGCCACACCCCCACGCACTCACCCATGGCCACCAGAGTGTGCTGCCCCGTGCTGCCTGCATTAGCAGTGTCTCACCAACCATAACCCCCACCCACCCACCCACACCCAAGGACCCACACTACAACCCCCACAGCTTCACACATACCACACTCAGCCGCACCCGTACCCACATTCATACACACATACACACACTCAGCCACACACACACCCGAACTCACTCATGGCCACCAGAGTGCACTGCCCCGCTGCTGCTGCCTCTAGCAGTGTCTTCACCCAACCATACCCCTCCCCACACAAACACCCCAAGTACCCACACTACCACCCCCACACTCAAACATACCCACACTCAGCCGCACCCGTACCCAAATTCCATACACAATCACAACAATCCGGCCACACACACACCCCGAATCACTATGGCAAACAGGTGCACTTGCCCGCTGCTGCTGCCTCTAGCTATGGGTCTCATCACGCCTGCAGCAAGCAATTGCGGCTTCTGACCAAAACATCCACCCCCACATACACATACTCAGCCACACCCGCACCTACAACCACACTCAGCCAAACACACAACCCGCACTCACCCATGGCCACCAGAGTGCGCTGCTCCGCTACAGCCACTGTCCCCTTGGGTTCAACCCCCTTTACCCGACACCCCCCCACTCCGAACATACACAACGTTATACACACTCGCCCCACTTCATACCCACCTAACCCAATGATAACCAGAGTGCGCGGGCCGCTGCTGTGCCTCGGCTGTGGTCTACCCGTCATACCTCCCCCCCCCCCCCAGTCAACCAAAAGTACCACACCTACCACCCCACAACACTAGACTACCAAAACACTCCTACAAATACCCACACTCAGCATCCCAAAACACACTCACCCAATGCCACCAGAGTGCGCTGCCCCGCTGCTGCTGCCTCTAGCTGTGTCTTCACCCTTCCATACCCCCCCCCCCCCCCCCCCCCATTCACCCAAAAGTACCCACACCTACACCCCCACACACACTCATACATACCCACACTCATACCCACTCATACACACACTCAGCCACCCCCCCACACACTCACCCAATGCCACCAGAGTGCGCTGCCCCGCTGCTGCTGCCTCTAGCTGTGACTTCACCCCCCCACACAGCCACCCACCACACCACCACACACACACACACACTCACCCCGAAGTACCCACACCTACCCCCCCCCCACACTCACACATACCCACACTCATACACACTCATACACACACTAATACACACACCCATACCCACACTCACCCAATGCCACCAGAGTGCGCTGCCCCGCTGCTGCTGCCTCTAGCTGACTTTTCATAACCTTCTGGAGCAATTGTCGGCTGTCCACAACGTCCACATCAGACACGTAGCCAAAGCCACCTAGCACACATACCCCCCCACATACACACGCTCCTATATGCACTCATACCCACACTCATACACACTCAGCCACCCCCTCACACACTCACCCAATGCCACCAGAGTGTGCTGCCCCGCTGCTGCTGCCTCTAGCTGTGACTTCACCCCCCCACACACCCACCCACCACCACCACACACACACTCACCCCGAAGTACCCACACCTACCCCCCCACACACTCACACATACCCACACTCATACACACTCAGCCACACACTAATACACACACCCATACCCACACTCACCCAATGCCACCAGAGTGCGCTGCCCTGCTGCTGCTGCCTCTAGCTGACTTTTCATAACCTTCTGCAGCAACTGCCGGCTGTCCACAACGTCCACATCAGACACGTAGCCAAAGCCGCCTAGCACACCATCATAAGTAGCCTCCTGGTCGTCCCAGTAGGACACTGCTTTTTGATACCACGTGTTGTGGCTACCATCTGCATCTTGCTGTTGTTGCCACAACTCTTGGGGGTTGTTGTAATTCTGAAAACAGAGGGGTCGGGGGTTGATTTGGGTTGGGTTGGATTGGGTTTGGGTTGGGTTGGGTCGGTTTGGTTTGGTTTGGTTTGGTTTGGGTTGCTACCCACCCATGGGGTGGTGGGGTGGGGTTGTCCCAGTATGACACTGCTTTTTGATACCACACGCTGTGGCTACAATCTGCATCTTGCTGCTGTTGCCACAACTCCTGGGGGTTGCTGTAAATCTGTGGTGGTGGTGGTGTGGTGTGGTGTGGGTGTGGGGTGTGGGGTGTGGGGTGTGGGGTGTGGGGGTGGTGTGGAAGTGGTGTGGGTGTGGGTGATGTGGTGTGGTGTGTGGGTGGTGTGATGTGGTTGTGGGTGGGTGGGTGATGTGGGGTAAGTGTAGTGTGGGGTGGTGTGGGGGTGGTGTGGAGGTGATTGGTGTGTGGTGTGGTGTGTGGTGTGTGGTGTGTGGTGTGTGGTGTGGTGGGGTTGTCATAGTAGGACATAGCGTTTTGATACCAAGTGTTGTGGCTACCATCTGCGTCTTGCTGTTGTTGCCACAACTCTTGGGGGTTGTTGTAATTCTGGCAACAGAGTGGGGCAGGATTTTGTTTTGTTTTGTTTTGTTTTTGTTTGGTTTGTTTTTGTTTTTTTGGTTTGGTTTGGTTATTGTTTTTGTTTTGTTTTGTTTGTTTTGTTTAGGTGGGGTTGGGTGGGGTGGAAACGGATTGAGTGAGTGAGGAGGCAGGTATGGCATGGCGTGAGTGTGAGGTGAGAGATGGGATGATGAATATCGCATGGGTTTGGGTGTGGCATGGCATGACATGGCATGGAAACGGATTGAGTGGGCGTGAAGGAATGTATGGCATGGGGTGAGTGTGAGGAGAGAAGGGCTGATGAAATTGCTGGGTTAGGTGTGGATAGATGGTTCTGATGGAATTCGCTTGGAATGGATTTCGAGGGGGGGGGCCGGTGTTTTGGCCTAGGGTGAGTGTGCGAGCGAAGAAAGGGGATGATTCATCTGCCTGGTTTGGTTGTGGCCTGTATGGCCTGGTATGGATGGGATGGCAACGGATTTGAGTGCGTGTGGAGGCGGTGGCCTGAGGTGCGGGTGATGGGCGAGATGGGATGATAGGCACGCTGCACATCGCCGTGGGTTGGGCGGTTGGCATGGCCTTTGGCCTGCATGGCCTGTCTGGCTGGTCTTGCATGATACCGGATTGCCGGCGGTGGATGCAGTATGGCATGGGGTGAGTGTGAGGGGAGAAATGGGATGATGGGATGATGGGATGATGGGATGATGGGATGATGGGATGATGGAAATCCCATGGGTTGGGATGATTTAGAGTATTTTAGTATACTTTAACTCTCACTTGGCGCGAGCACCATATGCTTGGTTTCTTGCGGTGGTTAGAACGTCTTTGGAAAGAACCCTTAAACACAGTACTGTAGTCATGCCATTTCTAGTATGCGCCAAATGTTTGGCGCCGAGGTGGTCCGGAAACCTTCAAACAGTTCCTGGAGCGTTGGAGCCAGCCCGGGGCCGGGCCGACAGACAGACGGCAGGCAGCCGCAGGCAGGCGGCAGGCAGGCAGGAAGGCAGACGGCGGCCGGGCAGACCGACCGGACCGCCAGACCGACCGCCAGACCGCCGCCAACAGACCGCCGACCGGACGGGGGAGAGACAGCCCGATAGCCGGGGAGCGGGAGAGAAGTCAGTCGACAGAGCGAGAGGGGGGGGGGAAGACAGACAGACAGACAGCCCGACCGACCCGACCAGACAGACCGACCGAAGACAGACGGACAGACAGGCAGGCAGGCGGCTGGCAGGCGGGAGGCAGGCCGGGCCGGCAGGCCAGGCCGGCGGCCGGCCGGCAGGCCGGCAGGCCGGCCAGGCAGGCCGGCAGGCGGCAGGCAGGCAGGCAGCCGGCCGGCAGGCGAGGCAGGGCAGGCAGGCAGGCCGGCACGGGCGACAGACCGCCAGACCGACCCGCCCGCCCGGACAGACGACAGACCGACAGCAGACAGCCAGCCCCGACAGCCGACAGAGACCGACCCGACGACAGACAGCCAGACAGCAGCACAGAGCAGGCAGCCCGACAGAAGACCGACCAGCCGACCGCCCGCCGCCCGGACAGACTACGACAGCCAGCCCGCCAGACAGACAGACAGGACAGACGACAGACCGCACGCCGACAGCCAGACAGGCCAGGGACAGACAGACGACCGCCGCCCAGCCCGAAGACAGAAGACGGCCAGGACAGACAGACGGCGAGACAGCCGACACGAACCAGACAGGACAGAAGACAGACAGACAGACAGACAGACAGAAGACAGACAGACAGACAGGCCGACGCAGGCCAGCCAGCCAGGACAGACCGACAGACAGACAGACGACAGCACAGACAGCAGCAGACAGGACAGACAGGACAGACCCGGGACAGACAGACAGACAGAAGACAGACAGGACAGACAGACAGGAAGGACAGACAGAACAGACGGACAGACGGGGAGAGACAGCCGAGAAGACGGGGAGAGAAAGACAGGCAGACAGAGCGATATGGGGGGAGACAGACAGACAGAGAGAGGCTGGTGGAACATGATGGGATGATAAATATTGCATGGGTTGGGAAATGTAACTTGGTGCAGAGCACCATATGCTTTGGTTTCTTTGATGTTGGTAGAACGACCTTTTGAAAATACCCTTTCGAGATTGTTGTTGTCAACTGCCGAAGACAGCGAGCAGCCTTGAAGGCTGGAGCTATGTTACGAGGTTGGAGTTTGTTGCATGGGTTGGGGTAAGCTGGAGGGAGTTGGGGTGGGGCGGGGTGGGGTGGGGTGGGGTGGGGTGGTTTGAGGTGAGTTGGGTGGGTTGGGTGGGTTAGGGTGAGCTGGAGGGCACATGTAGTCCCTCTAGGCTATATATACATTGAAGGGTACAGGAAAAGGAGCAAGTAGGAAACATCAAAAGCAGCAAACCTTGTCGCCATCAGTTCCCGTATAATCGCTTGCCATGTTGATAAATAAGTCTGCTTGTTGCTGGAGGTGTCACGTCCGGTGGGCAAGTAGGGGTATTTGTCGCAACGGGATTCAAGATTTCGAAGGTAGAACTACTTCAATTCGATTTCTTCTGCTATTCGCAGTAATGGGTCAGCTGACGGCAGAGCGCGGAAAGGAGACGGGTGTTCACCGGAGCTGAGGCGCAACGGCGCAATCGCTCTAATTGGGCTAACTATGGCTACATATATCAGCACTAGCTGGGTCAATTGCTTCTGGAGCGCAGGCGCCAGTTTGCCACCAGGCTCCTGGGCCTGGACCCGCCTGGACCAGGGTTCTTCTTCAACACCTACGAGTGGTGGGCCATTCAAAATTCAGATGAGGCTGACCAGGCAACTTATCCACATAATTGCTTAGGTGTGTGGTGTTGATCAGTTGATCACCAAGGAATGCATTGCGAGACTGCACTTCAGAGCACACAATCTGAAGGTTGAGACTGATAGATGGGAGTTGAGGCCCTCAACTTGAAATGTATCGAACTCCCGTAGATTGTGCAGGTGCTGTGATATGATAGTTGTTGAGGATGAGATACACTTTATTATGGAATCTACTTTGTATTATGAACACATAGAGAAAATTGTTGCGAAATTGGGAGGAAGGAATGATGTGATTGCTAATACCATAGTCAGACGGTGAGGGTGATCAATTGATCATGTACCGTATATGAACCGTCGATCTTGTGTGGGATGGAATTAACTATCCTTGTCAAATTTATTCAGAAGCGTGATGAAAGACGTGGAATTAAAATTCATGTGCAGCACTTGAACTCAAATCCTCCATCATGGGAATATCCGACCTTCTTACATGACATGTGCGTAGAATGTCAAAAGTCAACTCGCTCGACGCAAATATGCCGCCCTTGCTTGCTGTTTTGTTCGTATGCAGGTTTTCTGGTGGTCATTTTTTTAGCTTCGCACATTTCTAGTTTGTCCCCTTAGCAGTATGAAGAAAACAAAACAATGTATTGAGTATTATAGCGATAGATGTAAAAAGACATGTCACGACCCCGCCCGCCGCATTGATAGATAATAATTCACCCATCCCCACCCAATTACATTACATTACATTACATTACATTACATTACATTACATTACATTACATTACCGACTATCTTTCTACTTGTAGAAGAGCAAGACAGGAAGCCCTGGACTGCTTAGTGGCACCGTAATTTATTATCCCTTTTTTTTCTTCTTGAGACTTCTCATTTGTTAGCTTCTTACCTCCGCCACTGTAAGTGGTTGAGATCTGGGTCCTGCTCTAAGGGGTTTAATACCTACGCCACCAAAACGGTGGTTGGGAGTTTGGTTTGTTTGTCCTCGACACACCCCTGATGTAATGGGGTTTTTTGCTTTGTGGGTGCTTTTTCTTTTTGTTTAAAGCACAGAGTCTCATACACCCTCGCGGTGTCAAGTAGACTTTAACATGTAATGTAATGTAATGTAATGTAATTACATGTTAAAGTCTACTTGACACCGCGAGGGTGTATGAGACTCTGTGCTTTAAACAAAAAGAAAAAGGCAATAATATACAGCGCACCCCAACCATCCCAAATAAAAGAAATCTATTTTGTTTTTAGTAACGAGCCAGCTAGGTATCCTGACCAGGGTACTTCAAACGGACCCCAGGGGTTGCGTCCTGGGACGCAACCTAATTCGGTCTGTTGCGTCCAGGGACGCATCCAATTTGGTAGGTTGCGTCCTGGGACGCTTTCAGGTCATTAAGGTGCGTCTTACTATCAAAAGAAGCCTTAGCCCACGGCAAAGGAGTGGTGGTGGGCCAATCAACTGATGGGTGAGACGCAACCAACATCTTGAACCTGCGTCTGCGACGCAACCAACATCATGGATCTGCGTCCGGGACGCAACGGACGCAACATGGGGAGGGTTGCCCTCCCCATGTTGCGTCCTGGGACGCAAGGACGCGCGTCCTGCACAACCCTGATCCTGACCTGCTTCAAGAGTGTTCAAACAGGGAAAGCCCATGTTTAAACGCGGCGAACACCCGTTAAACCCCAAAATCCTGTTTTTGGGTAGTTAAACATGTCTAAGTCACATGTGTATCTGAGCACCCTAGTTAAACATTCCCATATGAGGGGTTTAAACCGTGGTTGGTATGTGCTTGTTTAACTATCTGACCGCCCTGAACGCCTTTTAAACATGGTGCAGGCTGTCGTAGGGCGATAACTCATCACGTGTAGCCTAGTTAGCACTAGCTAGTCTAACATACAAGAGAGGGAGGATGGCAGAGCTTCCGGTGCAAGGAGAGCTCCGGCCAGTGTTACAGTTATTTTACAGTTATTGGACTCGCAGCAGGTCAACTCGATGACAGTGACATCAGAATGAGAGAGAGAGAGAGAGAGAGAGAGAGAGAGAGAGAGAGAGAGAGAGAGAGAGAGAGAGAGAGAGAGAGAGAGAGAGAGAGAGAGAGAGAGAGAGAGAGAGCAGCAGCAGCAGCAGCAGCAGCAGCGAAGCTCAGGGCCTCTAGGTTATTCTCCACAGGTACGGTGCCGTTAGCTCCCACGGACGCTATGGGTATGCCGCGAGGTCAAACACTCAAAACCGTTGCCCGCACTGCCGATCATCGGAGCAAAAACCGTCAAAAGACTGGGCAGTACCTCTGGCTGTGGCTGTCAGACAAATGCTGGCTTCACAAGGTTTATCAACTACTCACTACTACTCGAATCTGCCAGATCTGACAGTACTGCGCTACGTGCGCGAATCCTGGTGCAACACTGTCAGACAGATGCTGGCTTCAAAAGGTCCGCTTTATTATTATATAACCGCTACTCGAATATACCAGATCTGACTGTGCGTGCGAATGGTGGTGCAACACTGCCAGACAGAGCTTTCGGTGAAAGGCAAGCTCATGCCAGTGTTACAGTTATTGGACTCGCCGCAGGTCAAATCGCTGACAGTGAGATCAGCACTGGCACCAGCAACGAAGATCGTGTCCTCTAGGGCTTCCATTTTATTTCCATATCTCACCACGGCGTGTCACCTGCGCTGGGGTTGACACGTTGGCATCGTGATGAGGATAATTACCCAGTCGGCTCGGGCCTGGTCTGTCCGCACCAGAGGTCCGCACCCACGACTTTGCCTGTCCTCTTCTTTTCTTGATTGTACAAAACCCTCGCTTATCCTGCTTTCCTCCGAGGATAATCTGCTGTGGCGCGCCCGCGCCCCCGCGTTTCAAAACCTCAAAACCACAGTTTATAAAAAAAAAGGAGTTGGCTCCAACCCTGATTAGTATGGCATTTGATTGTGATGGCCCTCAGCCATCGTTAAATCATTTCCCTTACCTTAGCTTATCCATCGCCCTATCGGCACCCCAACTGTGAATTATCAATCCAGTAAGATGGCCATTCGCATCTCCATGCTCGCTGTGGTCCTGATCGGCTCATGCGTGCTGCTCGCCGATGTAGCGTCTGCGATAACGTGCAACACTATCGACACCGATGACTTCAAGGCTTGCAAGAATGGCAACTTCCCACAGATTCGGCAGTCAGGAAATCAGGACTTTTGTCTGACAGCCAATGTCAGAGGCAGTGCCTTGTCTCTTGACAAAACCTGCTCCTACACGATGGACGGCATCGTGGGCGCCGGTTTCGCAAACCTCCCGGCATACCCCAGCTGCTCGGCCGTGAACGCCGACCCCAACGCCACGAAGCTGATCGAGATTTACCTAGAGGCCATGATCGCCGATGCTGGCGCTACTTCGGATATCACTGTCCTCAATTTGGCCTGCTGCTCTAACGACGAGTGCAACACTGGCCTGTACTTGCCTTACTCCGGAAGCTCTGCCACCATGCCTCTCCTGTCTGTCATCAACGTCGTGCTACTCTTAGCCGTAGCCCTGGTTGGCTCACGCATCTTCGTCTAGAGTGGCGACCGCCTTACCCCGAAGCCCTGCCACCATGCCTCTCCCGTCTGTCATCAACGTCGTGCTATTCTTGGCCGTAGCTCTGGTTGGCCCCCGCATCCTCACCTATAGTGGCGACCGTCCAGTGAGCCTGAGCGAGTGAGCATGCGCATGCCAAGCTCTTATGCATTGATGTCCGGCCTGCGGATCTGGAAACCAAGTCAACCCCAGTGCGTAAACGTCTTCTGGTCTGGAGATTGACCAGTCGCGGACTTGGGCATGCTAATGTTTAGTACGCCCGAGTACGCCTGAGTTCCTGGTGCGGTGGTGCCCGTTGCGATCCCAGCTTGATCCCAGACTGGCTTGAATTCTGGATTGAATCAACCCTGGCTATCTGGCTGGATCCTGATAGGATGCCTGGTAGGATGCCTTGCTGCCTGGATAGATCATGCTGAAATGCCTAGCTAGATAGAATGTCTAGCTATCTAGCCGGTTCCTGCTAGAATGCCTGCTAGGATGCTTAGCTATCTGGCTGGATCCTGCTAGAATGCCCATCCTAGTTTGAATGTCTAGCCATCTGGCTGGATCTTGCTAAAATGCCTGCTAGGATGCTTAGCTATCTGGCTGGATCCTGCTAGAATGCCCATCCTAGTTTGAATGTCTAGCCATCTGGCTGGATCTTGCTAAAATGCCTGCTAGATAGGATGCTTAGCTATCTGGCTGGATCCTGCTAGAATGCCCGCTAGAATGTCAACTTGTATGTCCAGCTATCTGGCTGGAAGCTACTAGAATGCCTGCTAGGATGCCTGTACCATAGTTGTTATACTGATGGTGATAATGGTTATGATGATGATGATGGCAAGGATGATGACAACGATGATGATCACCGTGGTATAGCATGAATTCATGGTATTTATTATTTTTGATGATTATGAATGGATTATATTCCCGTAGTACTGGTAGCATCTGAATCACGACGCAGACTAGACCCCCGATGGCCGAGAAGTCCTGAACATTGTAACGATAATTGATGCTTTATTCTATCTGATTTGCCTCCGTCTCCCAAGCTGTGATTTGCCCCCGTCTCTTGATAGATCTTATACCGCCAGCACCTGCAAATTCTGCCAGAACGCTAGGTACTCCTTTCTGATTCACCATTCAAATTGTGAGCTCGAAGACGTAGTATCGCTATGCATTTAATATCATCCCTTATATTGAATAAGGTACTGTAAATGGAACTGTGGATTTCCCCCTCCAAGTCGCATCCGGCATATATTTAATATCGCCTCCTTGGTTATCACCAAGTTTCCTGGGGTTCACTGTACATAGGGATTACCAGTAGGGCTGTCAAGCTCGTACGGTATTTTCAATTACCGTACGATATATCGTGATATAGGGGTTCACTGAACATAGGGATTACCAGTCAATGTCTGTTATTTTATAGATGCCCTTTCAAATTTTCCTGAGCCAATCTTGCACAGTGACGTACTGACGTTATCTTGAAGAATACCAAAGAATATTTGTAAAGCACCTAATCTTTGAATGCTTCTAAGTCATCCATGTGACTAGGAGTATTTGTGTTTGTTAGTTGCTATCTCTGGTTGCCATCAGAACATTCTATAGCAAGGCTCTTTCCACAAAATCATTATCCTTACGTTCAACGACTTTATTCCAAAATCCAATGCTTTGTCTCAACCATTGAGCCCACGTAGGTGATACATTTAGTTTATTCAGGACCAAGTCGGTAGAGGTTCTATCTCTAACGCCAAGAGCCCTTTTCATAATCCTATTCTGGATATTTTGGGCGGAGCCCCCCTTCTGGTGGGGGGAGCCCCTAGTGTTGACCATTTGCCCAGTCGAACGACCGTCCGACCATGATGAAGCCAGACACGTCAGCCAACGGTCTCCTAACTAACTCGCTTCCCTTGCCACCTGTTGCTCCGTCACGATCACTCTCCGCCATTTTTAGCGTCGCAGGCGACGCTGCATCGAACTTGTCACATTTACATTCGAGACCATGAGACCCCCCCCCCCCCCCACCCCCAACCCATCTCAACCCAACACTAGCAGTACAAACCGAGGAAGTACAGATTCCGCATTATAAGGGCTGGCTCTTCTTTCCCCGCATCTCTTCTGTCTACCTGGGACCATGTCATGTTGTTCGATGGACCCATTCCATCTCATCTAGCAGCAAATGTGCTGATGTGCACGTGCGGGCCGAAATTGTTTAGCAGTCACCCTTTGAACGAGGGGTGAAATCCCTATCACAAGTTCACAACTAAAAACAATAAGGGCTTTGAACAACCTTGGCCACCAGCTTAAATACCGAGTCATCCTCATTAGGCACTCCACATTTTCACAGGCAAGTGCGTGTCAACAAGCACATTTGTGTGTGTGTGTGTGTGTGCGTGCGTGTGTGTGTGTGTGTGTGTGTGTGTGTGTGTGTGTGTGGGGGGGGGGGCTCTGCGCGGGCCATGCACACTCTCATATGGCTTTGAACAACCCTGGCCATCATCGCTCAAATACCGAGTACGTCCTCATTAGGCGCTCCACCACAGCTAGGCACGTGCATTTTAACACACACATTTGTGTGTGTGTGTGTGTGTGTGTGGGGGGGGGGGGGGTGGGGGGGGGGGGCTCTGCGTGGCCATCAGCGCTCAAATACCGAGAATGTCCTCATTAGGCACTCCACATTTTCACAGGCACGTGCATTTTAACACACAGTTTTTGTGTGTGTGGGTTGGTGGGGTGTGGGGTGTGGGTGTGGGTGTGTGGGTGTGGGTGTGGGTGTGTGGGTGTGGGTGTGGGTGTGGGGGATCTGCGTGGGCCATGCACACTCTCATATGGCTTTGACCAACCCTGGCCATCAGCGCTCAAATACCGAGTACGTCCTCATTAGGCGCTCCACATTTTGACAGGCACTTGCATTTTAACACGCACAATTGTGTGTGTGTGTGGGGGGGGGTGGGGTGGGGTGGGGTGGGGGGGCTCTGCAGGGGCCATGCACACTCTCAGAGGGCTTTGAACAACCCTGGCCATCAGCGCTCAAATACCGAGTACGTCCTCATTAGGCGCTCCACCACAGCAAGGCGGGACATGGGCTCCTTGGAGCCTATTCTGGCAACCTCCAGTATGTCTGCCTTAAGCTGAGGCCACTCACTGAATTGCGATGTACGGTCGTGGTACTTGTACAGCATGACGGCCTCCTTGTACACCTGTGTACCGTATGCAGGTCAGTGCATATGTGTGCAGCTTTTGTGTGTGTGTGTGTGTGTGTATGTGCCACTGTTTGTGTGTGTGTGTGTGTTTGTGTGGCGTGGTTGGTGGCGTGTGAAAATTTTTGTTGTGGGTTTGTGGTTGGGTGTTGTGTTGTGCGGGTGCCAATGTTTGTTGGTGTGTGTGTGGTGTGTGTTGAGTGATTGTTGTTGTGGTGCGGTGTGACAAATGTTTGTGAGTTTGTGTGTGGTTGTGTGTTTGGTGAGTGTGCAAATGTTGTTTGTTGTGTGTGTGTGTATTTGTGTGTGTGTTTGTGTGTTGTGGTTGTGTATGTGTGTGCCTGTGTTTGTGTGTGTGGCTGTTGTGTGAATATGTGGACTCATTTTTTGTTTGTGTTTGTGTGTGTGTGTGTGTCTCTTGTGCGTTGTATATGTGGGGTATATGTGTGCGGGTGTTGTGTTGTGTGTGTGGGTGTGTGTATATGTCCCGTGTGTGGTGTGTATATATGTGTGTGTGTGGCGGTGGGATATGTGTGCCTATTTTTGTTTGTGTTTGTGTGTGTTGTGTGTGTGTGTTGTTGTATATGTTTGCCTCTGTTTGTTTGTGCTTGTGTGTGTGTGGGTGTGTGACGTGGTGTATATGTGTGTGTAATGTGTGTTGTTGTGTTGTGGATATGTGTGGTTGTGTGTCATAGTGGGTGTTGTGTTATGGGTGACTATGTTTGGTTTGTGTTGTTGTGTGGTGTGTCGTGTGTGTTGTGTGTGGTGTTAGTGTGTTTTGTGTGTGTGTGTTGGTGTGTGTGTGTGTTGTGGGTGTATATGTTGTGTATAGTGTGGTGTGTGTATATGTGTGTGTGTGTGTGTGTGTGTATATGTGTGTGTGTGTGTGTATATGTGTATGTGTGTATGTGTGTGCCTCTTTTTTGTTTGTGTTTGTGTGTGTGTGTATATGTGTGCCTCTTGTTTGTTTATGTTTGTGTGTGTGTGTGTATTTGTGTGTGTATGTGTGTGCCTCTTTTTTGTTTGTGTTTGTGTGTGTGTGTGTGTTTGTTTGTTTGTTTGTTTGTTTGTGTGTGTATGCAGGGAAGTGTATATGTGTGCCTGTGTGTGTGTTTTTGTTTGTGTGTTTGTGCCTCTGTATGTGTTTGTTTGTGTGTGTTTGTGTGCCTCTGTGTGTGTTTGTTTGTGCGTGTGTGTCTGTGCCAGCCAGCCAGCCAGCCAGCCAGCCAGTCAGCCAGTCAGTCAGCCAGCCAGTCAGTCAGTCAGCCAGTCAGCCAGCCAGCCAGTCAGTCAGCCAGTCAGCCAGTCAGTCAGTCAGTCAGCCAGCCAGTCAGTCAGTCAGTCAGTCAGCCAGTCAGCCAGTCTGTCAGTCAGCCAGCCAGCCAGTCAGTCAGTCAGTCAGTCAGCCAGCCAGTCAGCCAGCCAGCCAGCCAGCCAGTCAGTCAGTCAGTCAGCCAGCCAGCCAGCCAGCCAGCCAGCCAGCCAGCCAGCCAGCCAGTCAGCCAGTCAGTCAGTCAGTCAGTCAGTCAGTCAGTCAGCCAGTCAGCCAGCCAGCCAGCCAGCCAGCCAGTCAGTCAGTCAGTCAGCCAGTCAGCCAGTCAGTCAGTCAGTCAGTCAGTCAGTCAGTCAGTCAGTCAGTCAGTCAGTCAGTCAGTCAGTCAGGTAGCCACCCAGTTTGTTTGTTACGCCACCAAAACGGTGGTTGGGAGTTTGGTTTGTTACGCCACCAAAACGGTGGTTGGGAGTTTGGTTTGTTACGCCACCAAAACGGTGGTTGGGAGTTTGGTTTGTTACGCCACCAAAACGGTGGTTGGGAGTTTGGTTTGTTTGTCCTCGACACACCCCTGATGTAAAAGTTTTTTTTGCTTTGTGTGTGCTTTTTCTTTTTGTTTAAAGCACAGAGTCTCATACACCCTCGCGGTGTCCAGTAGACTTTAACATGTAATGTAATGTAATGTAATGTAATGTAATGTAATGTAATTGTAATGTAATGTAATGTTTACAGTCCAGGGGTAGACAAAAAAAGGCTAAAGTGACTTCCCAAAAAAAAAAAAACCCTTGGAATTAAGAAGGGCTCAAACAAAGCACTGATGAACTGAAGCTCAAACAATGAGTCATTGAACTCTCGTTGGACCGGGTCCAAGCCAAACACAAAAACAACCCCATGCATATCAAAAAAAGAAAAAAAGCAAAAAAAAAAAAAACAAACCAAAGAAAACAAAATAATAAAAGGGGGGAGAAAACATAAACAACAATCAAAATTAAAAAAATAAACCCAATATAAACAAAAGTCAAAAACACACAATAAATAATAAAAATTAAAAAAAATTGCTAAAATATAACCAAAGAAAAAAAAAAAAAAAAGATAAATAAAAAAAAAAAACATTACCAAACAAAATATATAAAATACATATATAATTAAGAAACTAGAAAATAAAAAAACAAAAAAAATACTTCAACAAAAAACCAAAAAAAAATCAAACACAAAAAACAATAAAACAAAATTAACCACATTAAAATAAATACAAAAAATAACAAACAATCATAAATAACTATAGAACAATAAAAAAAAAAAAAAAACAAAAAACCATTAAAACGTAACACAAAAAATAAATAAAAAACAGCAAACAAAAAAGAACTAAAACAAAAAAGAAAAAAACACAAACAATACAAACAATAACAACAAAACACCAATACAGGACAAAAAAAAACGCAACAACAAAAATAAAAAAATCAAAAAAACAAAAAAAAAACCACAAAAAACAAAGAAAGCAAAAACAACAAACAGCAAAAAGAAAAAAAGAACGACACACACCAAGCAAAATAAAACAACAACAAATAAAATAACCGAACAAAAACCAAAAAAAAATAAAAAAAAAAAAACAAAAAAAAAAAAAAACAAATAAAAAAGCAAATGCAAAAATAAAAACCCAAAAAACAAAAAAAAAACACCCCCCAACCACCCCCACCCACACCCCCCCCCCCCCCCCCCCCCACCCCCCCCCCCACCCCCCCCCCCCGGCCCCCCCCCCCCCCCCCCTCCCACCCCCCCCCCCACCCCACCCCCCCCACACACCCCCCAAACACACGCACGTTCACATGCCGTACCCGGAGCTGTGATACTGGTGATTTTGGCTCTGCCCAAAACCAACCAACACCAAACAATCTTTCCACACACCCTAACCATACACGATCACCCCCCACGAACACCCCCCACCCCCCACACCACCCACCACCCACACTGCACACCCACCCACAGCCCACACTGCTCACATCCCATACCCTGGAGATGTGATACTGCGTGAGTCCTTGGCTCGTTGGACGCGGTCCCAGCCAAACACACACACACCAACACACAATACCCCCCCCCCCCCCCCCCACAACACCCCCCCCCACACACACAAACACCACACAACACACCAAACACAACCATACAGCCCACACTGTTCACCCATAACCTGGGGAGCATGTGATTACTGCGTGAGTCACTTGGTCTGCCCCCACCCACCCACCCACAAACAACACCCACCAAACAACCAAAAACACCACACACACTCTTCACCCCCCCTCACAAATACACCTATCCCCCCCACTACACCCCCCACCCCCACCCACCCACCCAACACACACATGCCACCCACACCCACAGCCCACACTGCTCACACCCCATACCATGGAGGATGTGACACTGCGTGAGTGCCTGGCTCTCGTTGGACGGAGGGTCCAAGCCAAACACACACAACACCACACACACACATAACCCCCCCCCCCACCCCCCCACCCCCCACACACACAGACCCACACTGCTCACATCCCAACCCTGGAGAGGTCGATACGAGTGATCCTTGGCTCGTGGGACGGGTCCAAGCCAAACACACAAACCACCACACACACCCCACCACACAACACATACCCCCCCCCCCACCACACACACCACACTCTTCACCCACCTCCAAAAATACACATATCCCCCACACCACACCCAAACCCCACTCTTCACACACCCCTCACACACACACTCGCTCACACCAAACTGTTCACATCCCGTACCCTGGAGATGTGAAAATCGTGGCCCTTGGCTCTCGTTGGACGGGTCCAAGCCAAATCCAAACACCACAAACACACGCACAAAAACTGTTACATTCCATACCCCACCCCCACCACCCACCCACCCACCCCACCCACCCACCCAGACCACTGTAAAACTCTCGTACATGGAGATGTGATACTCAGTGAGTCCTTGGCTCTCCTTGGACGGGTCCAAGCCAAACACACACACAACACACACACACGACATGCCACACACACTGTTCAAATCCCAATACCCACCCCCCCACCCAACACCCACCCAACAAACCCAAACTGTAAAGATCTAGTACCCTTGAGTGTGATAATCAGTGAGTCTTGACTTCGTTGAGGGTCCAAGCCACCCTATGGCTTGATCAGCGCGGTGGAGGTAGCGCACTAGGCGCGCTGTGGCCATCCTGAGTGGCGTAGCCTCGTGTTTCACATTGGGTGCGAGGGGTAGGCAACCAGCATATGGTTGGGGCAAGAAGGTATGGTGGGAGTGCTTGCGTGTGGTGGGATTGTTCAGGGTTAGGTTGTGGGTCATGGTTGGGTGTGGGAGGTTCAGTGATTGGGTGCGAGGGGTAACAGCCTCCTGGTCGGGGGGGGAGGAGGAAGGAGGTTGGGTGGTTCGGTTGGGGTGTTGAGTTGAGCGGGCGTGGGTAAGTGTTATGTTGTGTGGGTTCAGTGGCTTGGGTGTGTGGGATGTTCAGTGATTGGGTGAGCGGGGAAAAGCTCCTGGTCGGGGGGGTCAGAGGTTGGTGGTGGTTGGGTGCTGTGTTGAGCGTGGGCGTTTGTGTCAGGGGTTGGGTCCGTGAAAAGATGGTGGAGAGTGGGTTTTGTTTTGGCATCCTAGGCGCGCTGTGGCCATCCTGAGTGCTCTTGGTTGGTTCTGCTGGTGTTTTGACATCCTAGGTGAGCTGTGGCCATCCTGAGTGGTGCTGGTTGGTTCTGTTGCTTTTTGGAGATGACGGGGGGTGGGGGGAGAGGGGGGGGGGGGGGCCATGATAGGAGCGTGTGGCCATAAGAGTAGGTGTTTGTGGCCTCGTGTTTCAAGTGGGATGCGAGGGGTAGCACACCGATGGTTGGGGCCAGGGGAAAGAAGGATGGTAGTTTGGAATTGGTTGGTAATTGTGTGTGGCAGGTTCAGTGGTTGGGTGTGGGGGATTCAGTGGTTAAGTGCGAGGGGTAGCACCCGCCTGGTTGGGGGCAGAAGGTTGGGTGGTTTGGTAGTTGAGTGTGGCAGGTTCAGTGGTTGGGTGTGGGAGGTTCAATGGTCGGGTCGAGGGGTAGCACCTGCCTGGTTGGGGGGAAGAAGGGAAGAAGGATGGGGCGTCGGGTGGGTGTGGGATCAGTGGTGGTTGTGGAAGGCTAGTGGTTAGGGGTCAGAAGGGTTTGGTGGTTGGGTGTGGGTTCAGTGGTTGGGTGTGGCAGGTTCAGTGGTTGGGGTCAGAAGGTTTGGTGGTTGGGTGTGGGCTCAGTGGTTGGGTGTGGCAGGTTCAGTGGTTGGGGTCAGAAGGTTTGGTGGTTGGGTGTGGGCTCAGTGGTTGGGGTGGCAGGTTTGTGGTTGGGGTAAGAATGGTTGGTGGTGGGTGTGGGTCTCAGTGGTGGGGTATGGCAGGTTCAAGTGGTGAGGTGAGGGTAGACCGCCTGGTTGGGGGAAGAAGGATTGGGAGTCAGGTGTGGGATCAGTGGTTGGGTGTGGTAGGTTCAGTGGTTGGGGTCAGAAGGTTTGGTGGTTGGGTGTGGGTTCAGTGGTTGGGTTGTAGCGGTAAAACCACCGACGCGAAAAACATGAATACAGCATGAAATATGTATGAGAAGCATGGAAAAGCACGAGGAAAACACGAGTAAAGCATGACATAAGTATGGAAAGCATGGGAAAGCACGAAAAACACACACGAAAAGACACGGAATAAGTATGAGAAGCATGGAAAAGCACGCGGAAAACATCAATACAGCATGAATTAAGAATAAGAAGCATGCAAACAGTATGAGAAGCATGGGAAAAGCACGAAGAAAACACGAACAACGGCATGAATACAAGCATGACAATGATCACCTCATTATGGCCATCAGCAAGAGCCAGCCGACAGCTAGGGCCGGGACAGCCGCCACAATGCTGATGCTCAGCTCATTGGCTCTCAGGATCTGGTCAAGTTCCAACATGGTGGCTTCTGTATCCACGTACAAGCGCTGAACCTGCATAACACATGAAAATTAATGAGTATGCATGGTCCAGTCCAGAGGTATGCATGTTACAGTCCAGGGGTAGCATGTTCCAGTCCACTATATAAATTAATGTTGATTTTTAGCTCATCATATCCCAGGATCTGGTCAAGTTCCAATGGTGGCTCGATCGGTACAAGCGTGAACAGCATAACACATGCCAATGTAGAGATGCATGTCAAGTTACTTCCAATGTACAGGGGGTACTTCCAGTTGCCTTCCATGCAGGGTACTTCCATGTCAGGGTACTTCCAGTGCACTTCCATGTCAGGGTACTTCCATGTCAGGGTACTTCCATGTCAGGGTACTTCCAGTGCACTTCCATGTCAGGGTACTTCCATGTCAGGGTACTTCCAGTGCACTTCCATGTCAGGGTACTTCCATGTCAGGGTACTTCCAGTGCACTTCCATGTCAGGGTACTTCCATGTCAGGGTACTTCCAGTGCACTTCCATGTCAGGGTACTTCCATGTCAGGGTACTTCCAGTGCACTTCCATGTCAGGGTACTTCCATGTCAGGGTACTTCCAGTGCACTTCCATGTCAGGGTACTTCCAGTCAGGGTACTTCCAGTGCACTTCCATGTCAGGGTACTTCCATGTCAGGGTACTTCCATGTCAGGGTACTTCCATGTCAGGGTACTTCCGTGCAATTCCAGTCAGGGACTTCCAGTCAGGGTATTCCAGTGCCTTCATGTCAGGGGGTACTTCCAGTCAGGGTACTGCAGGGCACTTCCATGTCAGGGTTACTTCAAGGTCAGGCGGTAAGCCAGTGCATTCCATGTCAGGCGGTACTTCCAGTGCACTTCATGTCAGGGTACTTCCTGTCAGGGTACTTCCAGTGCCTTCCAGTCCGGGTACTTCCATGTCAGGGGACTTCTAGTGCACTTCCATGGAAGGGTACATTCCAGTGCAATTCCATGTCAGGGTACTTCAGGGCAGGGTTACTTCCAGGCACTTCCATGTCGGGGACTTCCATGTCAGGGTACTTAAAGTGCAATTCCCATGTCAGGGTACTTCATGTCAAGGTACTCCAGTGCATTCATGTCAGGGTATCCATGTCAGGGTACTCCAGTGCACTTACATGTCAGGGTACTTCCAGTGCACTTCCATGTCAGGGTACTTCCAGGGCCTTCCATGTCAGGGTATTCCAGTTGCAGCCAGGTTTTTTTTCAGGGTACTTCCAGTGCACTTCCAGTCAGGCGTACCTCAGTGCACTCCATGCAGGGTACTTCCATGTCAGGGTACTTCCAGTGCACGTCCATGTAGGTACCTTCCATGTAAGGGTACTTCCAGTGCACTTCATGTCAGGGGTACTTCATGTCAGAGGTACTCCAGGCAATTCCATGTCAGAGGATTCCATGTCAGGGTACGTCCAGTGCACTGCATGTCAGGGGTACTTCCATGTCAGGTACTTCCAGTGCCCTCCATGTAGTGGACTTCCATGTCAGGGTACTTCCAGTGCACTTCAATGTCAGGGTATCCATGTCAAGGTACTTCCAGTGGCACTCCATGTCAGGGTATTCAATGTAAGGCGATACTTCCAGTGCACTTCCATGTCAGGGTGGGTACTTCCAGTGCACGTCCAGTCAGGGTACTCAGGGCACTTCCATGCAGGCAGGGTACTTCATGCACTTCCATGTCAGGGCACTTCCATGTCAGTGTACTTCCAAGCGCCTTCCAGGTCGGGTAACTTTTCCATGTCAGGGTACTTCCAGTGCACTTCCATGTCAGGGTACTTCCATGTCAGGGTACTTCCAGTGCACTTCCATGTCAGGGTACTTCCATGTCAGGGTACTTCCGGCACTTCCATGTCAGGTACGTCCAGTTCACTTCATTCAGGGTTTACCTTCCAGTGCACTTCTGTCAGGGTACTTAATCTTCCAGTTGCCACTTCCATGTCAGGGGTACTTCCCCAGTTCACTTCCATGTCAGGGCGTACTTCCATGTCAGGTGTATTCTTTCCAGTTGCACTTCCATGTCAGGGTACTTCCATGCAGGTACTTCCAGTGCACTTCCATTTCAGGGTCTTCCCATGTCAGGGTAATTCCAGCGCCTTCCATGTCGGGTAATTCCTGTCAGGGTACTTCCAGTTGCAACTTCCATTCAGGGACTCCAGTGCACTCCATGTTTTATGGTACTTCCAGTGCACTTCCATGTCAGGGTACTTCCATGTCAGGGTACTTCCACTGTACTTACATGTGAGTACTTCCATGTCAGGGTACTTCCAGTGCACTTCCATGTCAGGGTTACTCCATGTCAGCGGTAAGTACAGTGCAATTCCATGTCAGGTGGTACATTCAATGCAGTCTTCCATGTCATGGGTACTTCCATTCAAGGTACTAGTCCATTGCGCTTCCAGTCAGGGTACTTCCATGTCAGGTTAACTTCCAGTGCACTTCCATGTCAGGGTACTTCCGTGGCACTTCCATGTCAAGGGTACTTCCAGTTCCCTTGCCATGTCAGGGTACTTCCATGCACTTCCACGTCAGGGTCCTTCCAGTGCAACTTCCAGTCAGGGTACTTCCATGTCCAGGTACTTCATTGCACTGCCAATGTCAGGGTTTCCATGTCAGGTACTTCCAGTGCACTTCCTGTCAGGGTACTTCCATGTCAGGGTAACTTCCCTCCAGCGCACTTCCTGTCGGGTATCCATGTCCGGTACTATCCAGTGCACTTCCATGTCAGGGTACTCCAGTGCACTTCCATTTAGGGTTACTTTCCAGTGCACTTCCATGTCAGGTACTTCCATGTCAGGGTACTTCCAGTGCACTTCCATGTCAGGGTACTTCCATGTCAGGGTACTTCCAGTGCACTTCCATGTCAGGGTACTTCCATGTCAGGGTACTTCCATGTCAGGGTACTTCCAGTGCACTTCCATGTCAGGGTACTTCCATGTCAGGGTACTTCCAGTGCACTTCCATGTCAGGGTACTTCCATGGCGGGTACTTTCCATGCAACTTCCATGTCAGGGCTCCATGTCCAGGGTACTTCCAGTGCCTTCATGTCAGGCACTTCCAATGTCAGGGTACTCTTCCGCGCACTTCATGTCAGGGGTACTCTCCATGTCAAGGAGGGTATTCAGTGCACTTCCCATGTCAGGGTACTCCATGTCAGGGTACTCAGTGCACTTCCATGTCCGGGTATCCATGTCAGGGTACTTCCAGTGCACGTTTCCATGCAGGGTACTTCCTGTCAGGTTATCTTCAGTGCACTTCCATGTCAGGAGGGGTACTTCTGTCAGGGTACTTCCAGTGCACTTCCATGTCAGGGTACTTCCATGTCAGGGTACTTCCAGTGCACTTCCATGTCAGGGTATTTCCATTCCAGGGTACTTCCAGCGCTACTTCCATGGCATTGCGTAATTCCTGTCAGGTAGCTTTCCAGTGGCACTTCCATGTTCAGGGACTTACTTCCAGTGCACTCTTTCCATTTAGGGTACTTCCAGTGCACTTCCATGTCAGGGTACTTCCATGTCAGGGTACTTCCAGTGCACTTCATGTCAGGGTACTTCCATGTCAGGGTACTTCCAGTGCACTTCCATGTCAAGGGTACTCCATGTCAGGGTCCTCTTCCATGTCAGGGTACTACTTCCAGTGCACTTCCATGTCAGGGTACTTCCATGTCAGGGGACTTCCAGTGCACTTCCATGTCAGGGTACTTCCATGTCCCAGGGTACTTCCAGTGCACTTCCATGTCAGGGTACTTCCATGTCAGGGTACTTCCAGTGCACTTCCATTTCAGGGCACTTCCATGTCAGGGGTACTTCCAGCGCACTCCCTGTCAGGGTACTTCCATGTCATGTCTTCCCGTGGCACTTCCATGTCAAGGGTACGTCCCAATGTCGGTTCCTTCCGTGCACTTCTCCATGCAGGGTACTTCCATTTCCGGTTACTTCCTGCACTTCCATGTCGGTACTTCCATGTCAGGTACTTCCGTGCACTTTTTCCATGTCATCGGTACTTCCATTTCAGGGTAACTTCCAGTGCACTTCCATGTCAGGGTACTTCCATGTCGGGTACTTTCAATGTCAGGGTACTTTCCGTCACTTCCGTGTCAGAGGTACTCCATGGTCCAGGGTACTTCCAGTCACTTTTTCCATGTCAGGGTACTTCCCATGTCAGGGTACTCCAGTGCACTTCCATGTCATGGTACTTCCATGTCAGGGTACTTTCCAGTGGCACTTTCCATGTCAGGGTACTTCCATGTCAAGGTACTTCCAGTGCACTTCCATGTCAGGGTACTTCCATGTCAGGGTACTTCCAGTGCACTTCCATGTCAGGGTACTTCCAGTGCACTTCCATGTCAGGGTACTTCAGTGCACTCCAGTCAGGGTACTTCCAGTGCACTTCCATGTCAGGGTACTTCCAGTGCACTTCCATGTCAGGGTACTTCCAGTGCACTTCCATGTCAGGGTACTTCCAGTGCACTTCCATGTCAGGGTACTTCCATGTCAGGGTACTTCCAGTGCACTTCCATGTCAGGGTACTTCCATGTCAGGGTACTTTACTTCCATTCCCGCGCACTTTCCATGTCAGGGTAACTTCCAGGTCAGGTACTTCCAGTGCACTTCCATGTCGGGTACTTCCATTGCAACTTCCATTTTAGGGTACGTCAGTGCACTCCATGTCAGGGTACTTCCATGTCAGGGTACTCCTCGTGCACTTCCCTGTCAGGGTATACTTCCATGTCAGGGTAATTCCAGTGCACTTCATGTCAGGGTAACTTCCATGTCATGGTACTTCAGTGCACTTCATGTCGGGTTTACTTCCATGTCAGGGTACTTCCCAGTTCACTTCCATGTCAGTTTACTTCCATGTCAGTGTACTTCCAGTGCACGTCCTGCAGGGTAGCTACTTCCATGTCAGGGTACTTCCAGTGCACTTCCATGTCAGGGTACTTCTATGTCAGGGTACTTCCAGCGAACTTCCATGTCAGGGTACTTCCATGTCAGGGTACTTCCAGTGCACTTCCATGTCAGGGTACTTCCATGTCAGGGTACTTCCAGTGCACTTCCATGTCAGGGTACTTCCATGTCCAGGGTACTTCCGATCTCTCTCACAAC
>JACBWV010000476.1:2843565-2855704 GCA_013435795.1 Chlamydomonas sp. ICE-L | reverse complement strand
GGATAAACAAGTCCGAGTTCAAAGGGACAGGGATAAACAAGTACGATTGAAAATCCAAGGCCAGGGATAACAATTACGAGTCAGGACATGGGATTACCAAGTCCGGTACAAGACAGGGATAACAAGTAAAGTACAAGGGACAGGGATAACAAAGTACGAGTACAAGACAGGGATAAAAGTACTGAGTACAAGGCCAGGGATAACAAGTTACGAGTACAAGGAAGGGATCACAGTACGAGTACAAGACAGGGCTAAAACAAGTACGGCGTACAAGGCCAGGGGATAACAAGTACGTAGTACAAGGACAGGGATAACAAGTACGTTTTAAAAGTACAAGACAGGTGATAAAAGTACGAGTCCAAGGACAGGGATGACAAGTACAAGTACAAGGACAGGGATGACAAGTACAACGTACACGGGACGGGGATTAACAAGTATGAACAAGTCCACGGACAGGGAAACAATGTACGAGTAAAAGGACAGGAGATACCAAGTACGAGTACAGGACAGGGATAACAAGTACGCGTACAAGGTACCAGGGGAATAACAGTACGATTAACCATAACAAGGGAAGGGTCTAAACACGTACGGAAGTACAAGGGACAGGGATAAACAAGTACGAGACAAGGACAGGGATAACAAGTACGGAGTACACGGGACAGGATAAACACGTGCGATTAAAGGACAGGGATAACAGTACGAGTACAAGGACAGGGATAAACAAGTCCGAGTACAAGGCAGGGATAGGATAACAAGTACGAGTCAAGGACAGCGGATAAACAAGTATAAGTACAAGGACATGGAATGACAACGTACAAGTTACAATGGACAGGGATAAACAAGTAGAGTTAACCAAAAAAAAAACAAAAAACGGACGGGGAGAGGCTAACAAGTCGGAGTACAAGGAACAGGGATAACACGTACAAGTACCAAGGACAGGGATCACAAGTACGAGTACAAGGACAGGGATAACACGCTACGATTCAAAACTACAAGGACAGGTGATAACAAGTACGAGTACAAGGACAGGGATAACAAGTAGAGGAGATTACAAGGACAGGGATAACAAGTACGAGTACAAGGACAGGGATAACAAGTGCGATTACAAGGACAGGGATAACAAGTACGAGTACAAGGACAGGGATAACAAGTACGAGTACAACGGACGGTATAAACGTACGCCGTATTTCTAAGGACAGGGGATAACAAGTACGAGTACAAGGACAGGGATAACAAGTACGAGTACAAGGACAGGGATAACAAGTACGAGTACAAGGACAGGGATAACAAGTGCGAGTACAAGGACAATGGACATTGGATAACAAGTACGAGTCACAAAGGAACGGGATAACAAGTACAAGGACAAGGACATGGATGGACCGTTCAAGTACAAGGCCAGGGATAAACCAAGTACGAGTACCAGTTTACAAGGAACAGGGATAACAAGTACGAGTACAAGGACAGGGATAACAAGTACGAGCACAAGGACAGGGATAACAAGTACGAGTACAACGGACAGGGGTAACAAGTACGAGTACAAGGACAGGGCTAAACAGTTACGATTAAAACTGCAAGACAGGGAATAACAATTACGAGTACAAGGCCAGGGATAACAAGTACGAGTACACGGCCAGGGCTAACCGTTACAAGTACCAAGGACAGGGCTAAAACAAGTATGCGTACAAGGACAGGGATTACCAAGTACGAGTACAAGGACAGGGTGGATAACAAGTAACGCGTCCAAGGGACCGGGCTAACAAGTTACGAGTACAAGGGACAGGGATAACAAGTACGAGTACAAGGACGGGATAACAAGTTACGGTACAAGGACAGGTGATACAACAAGTACGAGTTAAAGCTACAAGGACAGGGATAACACTTACGCGTACAGGACCGGATAACAAGTCCGAGTACACGGACCGGGTAACAAGTACGAGTACAAGGACAGGGATAACAAGACGAGTCCAAGGACCGGGCTCAACAAGTACGCGTACAAGGACAGGGATCCCCAAGTACGTAGTACAAGGACAGGGATAACCAAGTCGAGTACAAGGACAGGGAACAAAGTACGAGTACAAGGACAGGGATAACAAGTACGAGTACAAGGACAGGGATAACAAGTACGAGTACAAGGACAGGGATAACAAGTACGAGTACAAGGACAGGGATAACAAGTACGAGTACAAGGACAGGGATAACAAGTACGAGTACAAGGACAAGGACAGGGATAACAAGTACGAGTACAAGGACAGGGATAACAAGTACAAGTACAAGGACAGGGATGACAAGTTCAAGTACAAGGACAGGGATAACAAGTACGAGTACAAGTACAAGGACAGGGATAACAAGTACGAGTACAAGGACAGGGATAACAAGTACGAGCACAAGGACAGGGATAACAAGTACGAGTACAAGGACAGGGATAACAAGTACGAGTACAAAGGAAAGGGGAGGCGAAACAAGTACATTGAAAAATACCAAGGGACAGGGTGATGATAACCAAGTACGAGTACAAGGACAGTGATGAACAAGAGAGTACAAGGACAGGGATGACAAGTACAAGTACAAGGACAGGGATAACAAGTACGAGTACAAGGACAGGGATAAC
Organism: Chlamydomonas sp. ICE-L; assembly: GCA_013435795.1. Classification (NCBI taxonomy): domain Eukaryota; kingdom Viridiplantae; phylum Chlorophyta; class Chlorophyceae; order Chlamydomonadales; family Chlamydomonadaceae; genus Chlamydomonas; species Chlamydomonas sp. ICE-L. Next base: position 2,853,096 of record JACBWV010000476.1, on the reverse strand, counting down.
AAGTACGAGTACAAGGACAGGGATAACAAGTACGAGTACAAGGACAGGGATAACAAGTACGAGTACAAGGACAGGGATAACAAGTACGAGTACAAGGACAGGGATAACAAGTACGGTACACAGGGGACAGGGGATAACAAAGTCGACTGAAAAGTAAAAGTACAGGGGATAACAAGTACGAGTACTAAGGGACAGGGTGGATAACAAGTACGAGTACAAGGACAGGGATAACACGTCGAGTACAAGGACAGGGTTTAACAACGTACGAGTTACAAGGACAGGGATAACAGTACGAGTACCAAGGGACAAGGACAGGGATTAACAAGTACGAGTCAAGGACAGGGGATAAAAGTTACAATACAAGGACCGGGATGCAATGTTCAAGTACAAGGACAGGGATAACAAGTACGAGTACAAGTACAAGGCACCTGATAAACATCGAGTACAGGACCGGGATAACAAGTACGAGCCCAGGAAGGGAAACAAGACTGAGTACACGGACCGGGCTAACAAGTTACGATTACAAGGGACCGGGATAACAAGTTACGCTAAAAATACAAGGACCAGGGATAAACAAGTACGAGTACATGGACAGAGGGATAACAATTACGAGTACAAGGACCGGGATTTAACAAGTACGAGTACCAGGGACAGGGCTAACAAGTACGAGTACCCGGACAGGGATTAACAGTACGAGTAAAGACGGGAAACAAGGTGGGCGATTACACGGACCGGGAGATAACAGTACGGAGTACAAAGGACCGGGATAACAATAACAAGTTACGAGTACAAGGACAGGCGCAGGGAGGATAACAAGTACGATTAAAAACACAAGGACAGGGATAACAAGTCGAGTCCAATACAGGGATAACACAGTACGGTACAAGGACAGGTAAACAAGTACGAGTACAGGGACAGGGATAACAAGTGCGAGATACAAGGACAGGATAACAAGGTACGGAGTACAAGGACAGGGATAACACGTACGGTACAACGGAAGGGATAACAAGTTACGAAGTAAAAAGGACGGGATAATCACGTTACGAGTACAAGGACATGGATAACAAGTACGGTACCAAGGACAGGGATAACAAGTAGAGTACAGGACAGGGATAATCAGTACGATTAAAAATACCAAGGAAGGGATAACAAGTACGAGTACAAGGAAGGGATAACAAGCTACAAGTACAAGGACGGGCTGACACGTTAAAGTTCAGTACAAGGACCGGGATAACAAGTAGAGTCACGTACAAGGACAGGGTTAAACGTACGGAGTTTTCCAAGGACAGGGATGATAAACAAGTACGAGCACAAGACAGGGATTAACAATACGAGTACAAGGGACAGGATAACAAGTACGAGTACAAAGGACAGGGCAGGGCTAAACAAGTACGATTAAAAATAACAAGGACAGGTATAACAAGTAAGGGAGTACAAGGACAGGGATAACAAGTACGAGAGTAAGTTAGTACAAGGACAGGGATAACAAGTACAAGTACAAGGACAGGGGATAAACCAAGTATGATTACAAGCGACCAGGGATAACAAGTACGAGTACAAGGGACAGGATAACAAGTAGAAGTACAAGGTACCGGACAGGGATAAACAAGTCGAGTACAAGGACAGGGGATGTGATAACAAGTACGGAGTTAAAGGACAGGATAACAACATTACAGTACAAGACAGGGATAACACGTTACGAGAACCAGGACAGGGATAACATAGTACGGAGTAGTTACCAGGGACAGGGATACACAAGTACGGAGTACACGGACAGGGATAACAATACGAGTACAAGGACAGGGATAACGTACGGAGTTACAAGGACAGGGATAAACAAGTACGAGTACAAGGACAAGTTGACGGTGGATAAACAAGTACGAGTACAAGGACAGTGATAACAAGTACAAGTACCAAGGCAGAGACAAGTTCACGTAACAGGGACAGGGATAACAAGTACGAGTACACGTACAAGCCAGGGAATAACACGTACGGAGTACAAGTGACAGATAACAAAGTACGAGCACAAGGGCAGGGCTAACACATTACGAGTACAAGGACCAGGGAGAACAAGGTACGAGTACAGGACCGGGGATAACAGTACGATTGATTGAAAAATACAAGGGAACAGGGATAACAAGTACGAGTCCAAGGGACCGGGGGGAGATAACAGGTAAGAGTACAAGGACAGGGATAACAAGTACAAGTACAAGGACAGGGATAACAAGTACGAGTACAAGGGGGACAGGGCTTAAAAAGTACCGAGTAAACAAGGACAGGGCAACACGTACGAGTACAAGACCGGGGTGATAGATAACATACGAGTACCAAGGGCCAGGGATTAACAAGTACGAGTCAAGGACAGGGATACAAGTCCGATGTACAAGGACAGGGATCAACAAGACGATTAAAAGTACAGGACAGGGATAAACAAGTACGAGTTACCAAGACAAGGATAACAACAGTACACGTTACAAGGAAGGATGACAGTACAAGTACAAGGCCAGGGATACAAAGATGAGTTCAAGCTACAAAGGGACAGGGATAACAAGTACGAGTACAAGGACAGGGATAACAAGTACGAGTACAAGGACAGGGATAACAAGTACGAGTACAAGGACAGGGATAACAAGTACGAGTACAAGGACAGGGATAACAAGTACGATTAAAAATACAAGGACAGGGATAACAAGTACGAGTACAAGGACAGGGATAACAAGTACGCGGTTACAAAGGACAGGGATAAACAAGTACGAGTACAAGCGACAGGGATAACAAGTGCGGATTACAAAGGACAGGGTGTAACAAAGTAAGAGTACAAGGACAGGGACAACAAGTACGAGCTACAAGGACAGGGATAAAACCAAGTACGCGTACAAGGACAGGGTAAACAAGTCACGTACAAGCCAGGGTGACAGTACAAGACAAAGGACAGTATAACAAAGTACGAGTACCGTACACGGAAGGGGGCTTAACAAGTAGCGTACAAGGGGACAGGGGATAAACAACAAGTCACGAGTACAAGGACAGGGATAACAAGTACAAGTACAAGGACAGGGATAACAAGTACGAGTACAAGGACAGGGATAACAAGTACGATTAAAAATACAAGGACAGGGATAACAAGTACGCTCTACAAGGAAGGGATCACAAGTACGAGTACCAGACCGGGATAACAAGTGAGTACAAGGACAGGGATTAACAAGTGCGATTAAAATGCAGGGATAACAAGTACGAGTCACAAGGACGGATAACCACGACGAGTACACGGACAGGGGGTAACAAGTACGGTACAAGGACAGGGATAACAAGTACGAGTACAAGGACAGGGATAACAAGTACGAGTACAAGGACAGGGATAACAAGTACGAGTACAAGGACAGGGATAACAAGTACGAGTACAAGGACAGGGATAACAAGTACGAGTACAAGGACAGGGATAACAAGTACAAGTACAAGGACAGGGATGACAAGTACAAGTACAAGGACAGGGATAACAAGTACGAGTACAAGTACAAGGACAGGGATAACAAGTACGAGTACAAGGACAGGGATAACAAGCCGAGCACCCGGCCAGGGCTACAAACGTCCGCGTACAAGGACCGGGCATAACAAGTCCGGGAGTAAACAAGGCCAGGGATAACACGTACTATTCAAAAATACAGGCCAGGGATAACAATGTAGAGGAGTTTACAAGGACAGGGATAACAAGTACGAGTACAAGACAGTATAACAAGTACAAGTTAGTACAGGACAGGGATAACAAGTAGGAGTACAAGGGACAGGGGATAAAACCAGTAAGAGTCACAAGGACAGGGATAAACAAAGTACGCGACAAGGACAGGGATCAAGTACGAGTACAAGGGACTGGATAACCAGTATGATTAAAAGTTACAAGGCACAGGGCTACCAGTAGAGTACAAGGCCGGGATGGATAAACAAGTACAAGTACTAGGCAGGGCTGACACTAAACGTACAAGGACGGGGATGACAGTAACGAGTACAAGCTACAAGGACAGTGATAACAAGTACGGAGTACAGTACAAGGACAGGGGCTACACGTACGAGTTACAAGGAAGGGATAAAAGTACGAGTACAAGGACAGGGGATAAACAAGCTCCGAGTACCCCACCCAGGACCAGTGATCTCAACAAGTACGCTCCAAAAATACACACCCGCGCACACGCGCGCACACACCCAAAGTACCCCGAGTACCCCAACGCGCACCCGGCCGATAACAAGTACGAATTTACAAGGACAGGGATACAAGTACACACAGCCTACCACAAGCGACCAGCGCCCCGACAAAAGTGCGGATTACAAGGACAGGGCTAACAAGTACGCGTCCAAGACAGGGATAACACAGTACGAAGTAACCAGGGTACAGGGATAACAAGACGGAGTACAAGGAAGGGGATAACAAGTACAAGTACAAGGACAGGGATTGAACTAAGTACAATAAACGGGACAGGGATAACAGTACCGAGTAACACGTACACGGACAGGGATAACAAGTACGAGTACAAGGACAGGAATAACAAGTACGAGTACAAGGACAGGGATAACAAGTACAAGTACAAGGACAGGGATAACAAGTACGAGTACAAGGACAGGGATAACAAGTACGATTAAAAATACAAGGACAGGGATAACAAGTACGAGTACAAGGACAGGGATAACAAGTACGAGTACAAGGACAGGGATAACAAGTACGATTAAAAATACAAGGGACGGGCTAACAAGACGATACAAGGACAGGGATAACAGTACGAGTACCAAGTACAGGGATTAAACAAGTAGGAGCTACACGGACCGGGTACAAGTACGAGTACAAGGAAGGGATAACAGGTAACAGTACGATTATACAAAATCCCAGTACAGGTATAACAAGTACGAGAGTAAAGGACCGGGATTAACAAGTACGCGTACAATGGACACGGCCAGGGATAAACAAGTTACAGGAACCTGATTCCAGGTATAACAAGTTACGAGTACAAGGACATGGAGACAGTTCAAGTACAAGACAGGGATAACAAGTACGAGTCAAGTACAAGGACGGATCAACAAGTAGGAGTACACGGGACCGGGATGCTAAAAGTACGCGCACAAGGACAGGGATAACAAGTCCGCGTACAAACGGACCTCGGATAAACAAGTACGAGTACAAGGACAGGGATAACAAGTATACGATAAAAAATACAATGACCGGCTATCACACGTACGTTACAAGGACAGGGGATAAACAAGTACGAGTACAGGACCGGGATAACTACGTACAAGTACAGGAAAGGGATAACAAGTACGAGTACCCGGACAGGCGGATAAACAGTACGAGTCAAGGCACAGGGATGAAAAAAGTACGAGTACAAGGACCGGGATAACAAGTACGCGACAAGGACAGGGTAACAAGTATGACTCTAAAAGTCAAGTCCAGGGATCGGATACACAAAGTACGGAGTTACAAGGACAGGGATAAACAATGTACCAAGTACTAGGACAGGGATGACAAGTACAAGTACAAGGACCGGGGTAACAAGTACGAGTACAAGTACAAGGACAGGGATAACAATTACGAGTAACAAGGACCAGGGTGATAACAAGTACCGAGTACAAGGACCGGGCTAACAAGTACGAGTACCAAGGACAGGGGAAACAAGTACCGAGTACAAGGCGGGAAACAAGTACGATTAAAAATACAAGGACAGGGATTAACAAGTACGAGTACAAGGACAGGGATAACAAGTACGTTTAAAAGTACAAGGACAGGGATAACAAGTACGAGTACAAGGACAGGGATAACAAGTGCGAATACAAGGACAGCGATAACAAGTACGAGTACAAGGACAGGGATAACAAGTACGAGTACAAGGACAGGGATAACAAAGTACGAGACAGGACAGGGAAACAAGTACAAGTACAAGGAAAGGGATGACAAGTACAGTACCAGGACAGGGATTAAAAGTACGCGTTTACACGTACAAGGACAGGGATAACAAGTACGATTTACAAGGACAGGAAGAACAATACGGAGTACCCTGACGGGATTAAACAAGTACACGTACAAGGACAGGAGATAACAAGTACGAGTACCCGGACAGGGATACAAGTACGATTTAAAAATTAAACGGACAGGGCTAACCAATTACGAGTACAGAACAGGGATAACAAGTACGCCGTTCAAGGACCAGGGCTAACAAGTACGAGTACAAGGACCAGGGATAACAGTGCGATTCAGGACAGGGTAACAAGTACGAGTTACAAGACAGGGATAACAAGTACGCGTACAAGGGAACCGGGATAACAAGTACGAGTCCAAGGCCGGGATTTAACAAGTACGGAGTCCAAGGACAGGGCTAACACGTCGAGTCCCACGGACAGGGATAACCAAGTCCGAGTTTACAAGGACAAGGCCAGGTATACCAAGACGAGTACACGGAGACAGGTCTAACAAGGTACAAGTAAAGGACAGGGATGACAAGTTCAAAGTACCAGGCCAGGGAAAAAGTACGAGTACAAGGACAGGTATACAAGTACGAGTACAAGACAGGGATAAAAGTACGAGTTCAAGGACCGGGATAACAAGTCGGAGTAACAAGGGACCACGGGTAACAAGACGAGTTACCAAGGACAGGGATAAAAGTTATCGAGTACAAGGGACCGGGATAACAAGTACGAGAGTACAAAGGACAGGGGATAACAAGTACGGTACAAGTACAAGGACAGGGATACACAAGGACGATACAGTGAACAAGGACAGGGGGAACAACGCTACGATTACAAGCGACAAGGAGGGATAACAAGTACGAGTTACAAGGACCGGGGATAACAAGAACGAGTCCCAAAGGACAAGGGACAGGGAGAACAAGGACGAGGACAAGACAAGGACAGGGAGAACAAGGACATAGGACAAGGACAGGAATAACAAGTACAAGTACAAGGACAAAGACAACCCTGACCAACTCCTACAACCCCCACACTCACCACCACCCTCACCAACACCACCAACCTTAGCACTCACCACAACCCTCACCAACTCCACCTACACAAACCTCACCACCAACCCCTGCAATTGCCACAACCAACACCAACACCACCCTCACCACAAATCCCAGCACTCACCCCAACCAACACCTTCACCACCCTCACCACCAGCCCCAGCAATTACCACAACCAACACTTACACCACCATCACCAGCCCTCACTAACTCATCACCCTCACGCTCACAACCAACTCACGATCCTAACCACCACCCTGACCAACAGCACCAACCCCAGAAGACACCACTACCAATACCTACGCAACCAACCCCAGCACTCACCAAAAACAACACCTACGCCACCAACCCCATCAACCCCAGCACTCACCACCACGCAAACTGACACCACCAACCCCAGCACTCGCCATCAAACCCAGCAATCATCACAACCAACACCTACACCACCAACCCCAGCACTCACCACGACCAACACCTACACCACCAATAACACCAACCCCAGCACTCACCACAACCAACACCTACACCATCAACCCCAGCACTCACCACAACCAATGCCTACACCACCTACACCATCAACACCAGCACTCCACCAACAAACCAACACATACACCCCCATAACACCAACCCCCGGCATCACACAACAAAACACCTCCACACAAAACCATCCAACCAGCACGCACACAACCAAACACCGAACTCACCAACCCCCAGCACACGCACCAGTAAGCAACACCGCCACCACAAACCCCAGCAGCACAGAAGCGGACACCTACACCACCAAGGACAGCGACACCAGCACGCACCACAAACCACACCTACAACCACCAAGAGCCCCAAAACCCCAGCCGCACCACAACCAACTACCGACCGACCAGCAAACCACCAACCCCTAGCACGCACCACCACCAACCCCAGCCGGCACCCACAACCATACACCGACACACCAACCCCCAGCACGGCATCACAACCAACACCGGACACCACCAACCCAGACGCACCCCCCACCCGACGCCATCCACCAACCCCACGCACGCCCCCACAACCAACCCCAGCAAGCCACCACAACCAACACCAACACCACAAACCCCAGCACGCATACCCACAACCAAACCTCCACACCCAACCCCAGCACGCACCACAAACAAAACCGACAGCACCAACCCCAGCCCGCACCCACGGCCCGAAGCGCAACACCAACCCCGCACGAACCACAAACAAACACGATACAACCACCACCCACAGCCCGACCCACACCCCGCCCCGCCACCACCAACCCAGCACTGACCACAAACACAAACGCCACCCCCAACCCCAGCACTAACACAACAAAACACCTGCCCACCACCAACCCAAGCACTCACCACCACCGCCTCCACCACCACCCGCTCACCACAACCAAACCGCTGCCACCAACCCCAAGCACGAACCACAACAAATACACCCTCCACCACCACCCCAGCACTCACCCACCACCCTCACCAACCACCCACCAAACCCAGCACTCACCAGCCACCAGAACCAAAAACCAACACCCCCGCATGCACCACACCAACCCAAACCACCAACCCCAGCACTCACCACAACCAACACCTCCACCACCAACCCCAGCACTCACCACAACCAACCACCGACACAAACCAACCCCAGCCACGCACCACAACAAACCACCAACCACCACCAACCCCAGCACTCACCACCACCAAACACCCGACACCACAACCCAAGCACGTCACCACAACCAACACCCCACCACCACCCCAGCACGCACCCACCTATCCAACCACTTCCACACCAACCCCCAGCACTCACCACCAGCTCTTTCCGATCCATATATAGAGCTCTAAGGTCCACCACATTCTTCCAATCCACAATATCATCACTGCGCCTCATTTCCCTCATAAGGGCGCTCACATTGCCAGGATGGCGGTACGTCGACCTGGCACGTACACCTAAGTTCCCAGACCAATCCACATCTTCAGAACTGACTTGATATGTTGGCGATTTAGGTTTCGGTTTCGCCAGCTGGCGGTCCGGTCTGACGCTTCCATCACGAGAATCCGACTTGTGGTGGGTCCCATTTCTCAGAGGGCCTTGCCCATTCTGGTCCCCCTCATGGACTGGGGGGCCTTGCCCATTCCGGTCCCCCTCATGTACCACTGGGCCTGCCCCATACTGGTCAGCCTCATCAAACCACAGCTGCTGTCGCTTGGAAACGTGAAGGCGCCAGAGGGCAGGTTGCCTAAACAGACCCCTCCTTGTTACTAAGGCTGGCAGTGCCTTCTTGGGTGGAGGGGTGAGGTGGGGTGAGGGGGATGGGTGAGGGGGATCTGTTAGATTTTTATTGCCCAGAAAGCAAACCCCCAAAACTCGAATGTAGCAACCATAAAACATAAAAGTACGTCTTTTAACACGTGCGCTACACGTAGCACATTACAGAATACCACGTACCATACTACTGAGTACATCATGTAATTATGCACCACAGTACAGTACAGTACAGTACAGTACAGTACAGTACAGTACAGTACAGTAC
>JACBWV010000476.1:2788565-2841065 GCA_013435795.1 Chlamydomonas sp. ICE-L | reverse complement strand
TTTCAGGTTTGATTACATTATCTATCAGCCATCCAGGATTCAGGCTGCTCACTGTTGACTGAATGCGGGCGGGCTGTATAGTATACCGTACACACGGTGGGGCAAGACCCTTAGCGGCTTAGCCTATTTAGCTTACTTCTGGACTGTAACACACATACGGTAAATACAAACACTGCTACACCGTACTTCTGATGGTCAGTTTTCAACCCCGGCACCGCTATACTATGCCTCAAACGTCCTCATTATTGACACAGCGCAGCAAGGAGACAGGGAAATCAGCTGCGATGTCATGCGAATTGCAGATGCTTCTGCAAAAATCAAATTTGCTTGCTAGTTGTCATTGATTGTCCATATATATGTTGGTAGGATAGGGCTATGCTCTCTTCCCCGTTTCCTCTATTTGAGTGTTTTCTTACTCATTATCAATTGTTACATCTTGTGATATTTCAGCTGAAATTGAAAACTGTAGCTATTGGAAACCCATGAGCACATGAACCGGATATATATTGGTAGGATATCATCCATTTAGATCTTCGCCAGGCGATATTGTCTGGGTCATTGATGTTGGCAACCTCGACGACCTGCTTTACAGCCTGACAGCCTTCAAGCATTACTAACATAACGTGTTACGCGTTGCGCGTTACTCCCATATTGCTGCCTCCAACCCAAGCCAAGGTATCCCTAGCGTGTCCAGAAGTTTAATCGCACCAACCCCTCCACCTTCAGCTCTCTAAAATTGAGCAAATTGAAATTTGCTGAAGTGCTAAGTCAACGGAATTCGCCCAAGTCCTGTGCTGCTGCGCTGCGGACCCCCCCTGGAGGGCGAGGGGGGCCCGCCCTCCAGCCTTGCTGACGTCATTAACGAGGACGTTTATGGCGTAGTATGCGTAGCAGTACGCCCTCTGATGCGTAGTAAGTCATAGTGTGGCACCCTTTGTAAGACTATAGCACACAGGCAGCGGGCCATTGTATAGCGGTGCCCGACTCGTCGGCCGACTGTGCCCTGGTACCCTATACCCTGTTGTCCGCTGGTCTGTTAGTCCGTTGGTCAGTTAGTCCGTTAGTCCGTTAGTCCGTTGGTCAGTTAGCCAGTTAGTGAGTTAGTTCAGTCACCCTGGCCCTAGCTCCGGCTGCGGGCCCGGCTCTCTGTCTATGCCAATTTATGGTTAATGTTCTCGAGGAGTTTTAGGCAAGACGTTCTGTCAGCGCAATGGGACAGCGCTTATCAATGAAGACGGATAAATGGTTTGGAGCGGTTTCGGCTGGACTTTTCAGAAAGCGACAACTGACACCGTTCGGGTTTGGGGTCGTGCGAGGGCTAGTGGGCCGTCCTCTTCCGGCCAGCCATTGGCCAAGGGAAACCGTGGCGCCCACGGGCTACTGTTGACGTCACTGATGACGTCACTGATCGCGTCACTCTCTCATCACCGGCCATCATCGCTCGGCCCTACAAACATGTTTTCCTGGCCTACCTGGCCTGCCAGGCGGGCGGAAATACTCGACAACCGGCCAAATATCCGATTGCGTGAAGGCTATAAAAAGCAGCACCGAGCAATTTCCGAATTCTAATTCCATCATTTTTAAGAATACATGAACGATAGGCCTCATAACACCATCGCGCAGCACTTCTTTACGCTTCTCTCATCTCTCCCGATCATCTGATTTTCGATATTGGCCAAGTTTACCCAACTACCCTTTACAACCGAGCGCTGTATACGTAAGGCTGGTGAACGATTGCCGTGAAGGGCAATCCCTACCCTCCATCGCTTCAAGAACCCAGAAACTCAACCGTAGAGGCTGCTGTCAGGAGGAAAGACGTAGGCTGCTATGGACCAGGGTAATCCAGCTCTTCAATTCTGAACGCCCCCTCTGACCTACCCAACCATCTACCGCTATTTGCCCCCCCTTGGTTTTTCGAGGTTGGGCAAGTCCCTCTAGCCAAAAAGGCTACACCCTGGACTGCAGCATACTTACGCGCACGCATGGAGGGCAATCAACTTCTCACCCAAGGCCCCCGAACCCTCCCTGCGGAAGTGCTGACCGACATCGTGGTGCTGCACGCCCAAGGGGTCTCCACGCTAGGCGACGCCCGAATCGTCTGTCGCTCCTGGGATTCGATCGTCACCAAGAACATCGGGCGGATTCTGGTACAGAGAAACCGAGGTCGTATGACCCCGATCCTCGAAAGCGCTCTTGCGGATGGCAAATTGCAGGTGCGGAACTGCGGAATAAAAGTTGTCGTTAAACAGCGTTAACCCTGGTTAAACCATTAAATTGGATTGTGTATTGGTATGTATGTATATGTGCAGTACAGGGGTGGCCAAATAGGCTAAAAGGATTTGCCCAGCCTTAACAACAGGTAATAAAGGGAGTTGAAAATAAGCACTGGCGAACTGGACCCCAACAAATCGTAAACGACATTGGTGGTTTGCCCCAGTGCAAGCAAACGGGCTGGCCCTATCAACCCCACGCCTTGTGTTGATTTACTTATTGGAGTAGACGGGCCATAAGGGCCCAATGTATCTTGCTGACTTTTGTTGAAGTGAAACTCAATAAGCAGAGACACTGTGCTTTCTTGCTTGTAGAAAATTGGTAAAGGCTGGAAATTTGACATACTGAAAAATCGAAAACAACCTCAAAACGAAAAATCGACAAAACGAAGGGTCCGCAAACAAGGCCACATCATGACTTCCTGCGTCTACAGCTTACACATCCATCTTGCCTCATCTTGCGGGGAATCCCATATCGTATCCCATATTGCACAAACAATCCCCTCATCAATCATACAGACAAGGCCTGGAGGTTATTCCAGTCAACTATCAGTTTGCTAGGAACGAAAAGAGCAATCAAGCTATCAAGTGAAGAGATCAAAAAAGGGGTAGCAATCAAGCTGTGCACTTAACATGTATCGTGTGTGTGTTACAGTCCATCCAGGGGTATACCAAAAAGGCTAAAGGGACCTGCCCAACCGTGATATGAAAGGCTTCAAAAGGAACAGCACTGATGAACTGAACCTCAAACAATCGTTTAACCGACGGGGGCCCTGCCTGAGTTCGTGATACAGTGATCATAATGAATAGCAGCAGCACTCAAGCTAAGCACTTACCATGTCTATTCAATAGCAATAGCAATCAAGGTAAGCATATATAGGGAGATCAACCATCAACCAACCAACCATCAACCAACCATCAAGCTAAGCATAGGGAGATCAACCATCAACCAACCAACCATCAAGCTAAGCATGGGGAGATCAACCATCAACCAACCAACCATCAACCAACCATCAAGCTAAGCAAAGGGAGATCCCATAACTTTTCCTTTCGGCTACGAGAAGCAGCTTCTAAGAAGCTCCCTGAGCCAGCCACTGGGCTATGCCCTAAGCTTTCAACATAACTGGGAAGCTGATTCTGGCAGCTTCCAGATGCACTACCCTGCGTTAGGTTTGGCTGGGTAGCAAGCGAGGGGAGCTGCCTAGAAGCTGCCGCCCATAGCAATCAAGCTAAGCCTAGAGAGATCCACCATTTGAGGCGAAAATCCTCCTTGTGAAAAACAAAAGACTAAACACATATATGCTAAAAATCAATACGGTAGCTATCAAGCTATGGAGTAATAAACATAAATAAAACATAAATAGCAATCAAGCTATGAATGAATAAAACATCGATCGCAATCAAGATATGAAAGTATGAAGCACATGTATAAATAAAGGCATCAATAGCAATCAAGCTATGAAGTATAAATAAATAAAACATCCACAGCAATCAAGCTATGAATTATACATACATATATATATATATATATATATATACACACACACATAAGCATCAATAGAAATCAAGCTATACTGTAATTACGTCTCTGGTCCTCCAGCGCCATCTTACTTTTCGTCGGTGGCCTGGTGGTAAAGGGTTTTAAAGTGTGTATAGATGATTAAAAGAGGGTTGAAGTGTAATAAGAGATTAAAAGGGTTGAACAAGGTGATAGACACTGTAACAAGGTGATAGACACTGTAACAAGGTGATAGACACTGTAACAAGGTGATAGACACTGTAACAAGGTGATAGACACTGTAACAAGTCCAGGGCGTGATGCAAGTGATGTGGAAATTGGCGTCGTGTAACAGGAGAGGTGGCCTGGTGATTAAGTGGTTGGTAATCCAGCCTCTCCTGACAGTCTATAACTCTATAATGATTTCCATTTTTTTAGTTGTAAAAGGAATTTCACCCCAGGAGGTGGGTCTCCCGGCACGGACCAGCGACACCGAGGATTCAGTTATTCGAGGGTGGTCAAGTCCTCAGAGCCTATTTGTTTACCCCTGGACTATGACAGAGACGCACACATACATGACAAACTGCAGGTGGCTGTTGAGCTGGTCTCGGCACCTGGATCAGAGGAGGACGCCAATGAAGCCTTACAACTGGTGGCCAAAGGTAGGTTGACTGGTGGGTGTGATATTTGACTGGTGGGTGTAATATTTGGCCAAAGGTAGGTTAACTGGTGGGTGTGATATTTGACTGGTGGGTGTGATATTGGGCCAAAGGTAGGTTGACTGGTGGGTGTGATATTTGGCCAAAGGTAGGTTGACTGGTGGGTGTGATATTTGACTGGTGGGTGTGATATTTGGCCAAAGGTAGGTTGACTGGTGGGTGTGATATTTGGCCAAAGGTAGGTTGACTGGTGGGTGTGATATTTGGCCAAAGGTAGGTTGACTGGTGGGTGTGATATTTGTTTTTAGTTGTGAAAGCATTTTCATCCCAGGAGGTGGTTCTCCAGAAACAAACCAGTGACACCAAGGATTCGGTTCGAATGGCGTTGCCGCTCCTACAAAAGAGTAAGCACACTTAGAGATGATAGTCAAACTGGAGGGGGGATGCTAGTACCCACAAAGCTAGTACCCACAAGCCAGATCTCCTACACCCTAAACCCTATAACCTAAACCCTTAACCCGAGGAGATCTGGCTTGTGGGTACTGGATTTGTGGGTACTAACCTCCCCCCACCGGTCAAACGGGGAGGAGGTGCTGCTTTTGAAGGGTATTCTCATGCATCCAGGGAGGTGGGCCTTTTTTGTAAAAACATAAACCTGTGTGCCTGTGTGTATGTCTCATTAGTATGCATTTGTACAGACCAAGGGTAGCCAAATAGGCTTAAGGGACTTGCCAACCCTTAAGGAAAGGAAGCCAGTTTAAGAAACAAGCACTGGTATATATCATATATCAGTAAAATAATACAGATGGTTCAATTCCTGGGAGGCTGGCTGGGGTTGGTTACCACAGTTGTGTTACTACGATAGTCAGAAACATCGTACGATGCACACACGATAAGGGTCCAATATATGTATTTTGCTAATGGAATTTCCTCGTTGCTTTAACACTAAATTTCAGAGTAAATACCTGAAAAATGTAAAAATCGAGATTTCATAAATATCCACAAAAGCGAGGAATCCGAGTAAGAGGGCATCTGCCATACGTGGGGACCGATATATAATATGATGTAGACCAAAAGTGAGTATGATATCATATCATATCATACAAATTGCATCATATGATATTGTATCTAAATGGTAAGTTTAGTCTAGTCAGACTGCCGGCATCATATGATGACATGATATCATATGTTCTCATATTGCCATTCCCTAGCCATTAGGGTCCAATGCATCGTCATTGTTATCGTAGTGCAAGGAGACGCATCCTTTAGGGGTGAACATCCGGAATTTGAGTCGCTGCAATTCCTGAGGGGGTGAACTACCGGTAGTTGACTTCCTTAATCCCAGTACCCTTTGTGCAAGCATAGTGACTTGGTGCATACGGTGCACCTTACATGTATGTTTGTAATGATACAGAATTTGAGTCGCTGCAATTCCTGAGGGGGTGAACTACCGGGGCTTCCTTAATCCCACAACCCTTTGTGCAAGCATAGTGACTTGGTGCATACGGTGCATCATTCATGTATGTATGTAATGATAACGTCTGGCGGGGAGTGGTATTAAGGGAGCCCCGTCTTACGGTGGTAGGGAATAGGCTGCTACTAAACCTGGACAAAGCTACCATGGCGGCTGACAGCGACCGCGAACACTAAGGCGCACCCGTAGGGATTCGAACCCGGCACCTTCCTTGTTCAAGGAGCTCAGCCATTGAGCCATTCTTTGAACAGGGATGTATGTGTGTCAGGGTACTTCCAAGCGCGCGCTTTTGCACGCTGGCGCGCTGCCTTTTTGAGCCCCACTGCGCGTTTCGCGCAGTTTTTTGCAAGCCCTTGTGGGCGCAGCAAGCAATTTGTGCGCTTTTTGCACTACAAAGCGCATTTTGTTTTCAAGTGCGCTAAAGCGCCGGCCAATTTGGTCAATGGAAGTACCCTGATGTGTGTATGATTTACAGTCCAGACGTTGCCAAATGGGCTAGCGGGATTTAACCAGCCTTCAACGCAGGAAAAGCAGTTTAAAAAAACAAGCACTAGTGAACTGAACCCCAACAAATTGTAAACGACGGGGGCCCAGGGTTCGTGCTATGCAGATGATTTATTTTTCAGATAATTTAATTGAATTTTCGGAAAATTTAATTAAATTTTCAGATAATTTAATTTTCGGATAATTTAATTAAATTTTCAGATAATTAAATTTTCAGATAATTTAATTTTCAGATAACTGTACGTTTCATATCACTAGGGGGCGGCAAATAGATCTATATTGCCCAAACATATAGATCTATATAGATCTATATATAGCAAATAGATATATTGTGCATATATATAACATATGCAGTAACATCAGATAGACTCCGGAAAATCCAGTCGAAGCGCCTGCAATATGATATGGTGCCCTATGCCATAATTGTTAAACCAGATTTTGATTTTTGTAAGGTGCCCTATGCCGAAAAAGTTCAAAAATCCAGCTTCGCCAATATAGATCTATATAGATATATATAGATATATATAGATCTATCTCTATATAGATCGATGCCTCTCCCTACATATCACACTTATTTATGCATGTTACAAGATGTTTCTATCCTCTGAATGAGTTTGTTTTTAAAACATAATAACATCCTCATACATATTATAGTCATTGACAACATACGGAAAAACTCCTCCCCCGGGGTAGATGGTATCCCTGCAGAATGGTACAGATTTGCTTCCCATGAGGCCAACTCCCGATTTGTACAAGCTATGACTAACCTGTTTAATCTCATCTGGAAGACCTCTTACCCTAGCCAATGGGCTGCAGCTGCCTTGGTACCCGTACCCAAATCCAAAGGCAGTGTGTATGACAAGGACAACTATCGAGGTCTTGCGGTGAGCAACTCCATAGGAAAGATCTTCTCCCTTTGCATGCTACGTAGACTAGATGATTGGTCAGAAGAATTTAACCTCAGAGCCGCTGGCCAATATGGATTTAGAAGTGGTAGGGGTACTGCAGATGCATCATTCATTCTTAACCATATTGTGGATAAATATAGAGAAAAGAAAAAACCTCTCTTTGTGGCTTTTGTTGATTTCAAGAAGGCTTATGATTGGGTCAACAGAGACTTGCTATGGGATTGCTTAGCAAGGCTAGGAGTCAAGGACCCCTATCTCAGTATTCTTAAGTCCATGTATAATCATGTTGTTTTCCAAGTTCGCCTACATGGGGACATTGGATCCTCCTTTCCATCCCTTGTAGGAGTTAAACAAGGAGACCCCCTATCCCCACTCCTATTCGGTCTGTTCATTGATAGAATTGAATCGTTCCTCCAATCCAAGCTCCCAAATGTAGGGGCTGAGCTTAGGGGAAAGATTCTGCAACTGTTACTTTATGCTGATGACCTAGCTATAATGGCAGAATCCCCGGCAGATATGCAAGCGATGCTTGACTGCCTGAGAGATTTCTGCGAGGCTACTAAGATGGCTGTGAATATAAAGAAAACTGAGATTGTCGTTTTCAACAAGCAATTCTGTGATGAGGCCCGCATGGATCCTGATTACAAATTTGTCTATGATGGAGCACAACTTTCTACAAAGTTATCTTTTATCTACTTGGGATCCCTCTTTGTGGATGGTGACTCAAGCAATCGTGCAAAAGCTGCTTTTTCTAGGATGCTCACTAAGGCCCAAAAGGCACACCACATGCTCCGTAGGCGATGCCATACTATGGAGATATACAATATTGATATTCTCACCCACCTGTTTGATTCTCTTGTACAACCTATCCTGAATTTTGGCTGTGAGGTGTGGGCTCCTTCTATTCTGAACAACACACTTATCTCAAATGACCATGCTTGTGAGAAATGGCATAGAGGTATACTTAAACAAATGTTGGGTGTTTGCCAATCTACTACATCTAATATTATCATGGAAGAGCTGGGTAGAACCCCGTTGTGTTTTGCTTGGCTTAAACAAGCTTTGCGCTTCTGGAACAAGACCATACATAAAGAACCTGAGGATCTCATTAGAATGGCTCTTGAGGAATCTTTTGACTCCAACACTGGCTGGGTTCATGACTTGCGTTGTGCTCTCCACAAGCTAGGATCCAGTAAAAACATCAACATTTTGGAGGCTGTCGATGTCGAAGGTATTATGTCTGAAGTTTTTGAGTCATGGAGGTTTAAGTACCCAAGTGACACCAATGCAGTTAGAGACATCCCTGATGAGAGAAGGGTTGGCTTTAAACGCCTCCGATACCAAAAATGGTTTGCAGCCAACAGCAATGATGAGAATGGCTTGATTCCCTTTACATCCGCCTTACATAAGCAGGATCAGATTCGTTATATAGCACAGTTTAGAATGGGTTCCCATTGGCTGAACACAGAAAGAATGAGGGTGGTGGATAGAGCACACATCCCTCGCTCAATGAGATACTGTCAAATGTGTGGGTTCCAAAAACCTGAGGATGAAATGCATATGTTTGAGTGCCCTTTTTATGATAATATTCGCCTTCGCTACCAGAAGCTGTTTACAGATATTTATAGGCATGTCCATGAGGATACCGACTTGACCGTATGGAATGTGGAATTCTGCGATTCCACATTCAGAACCTTTATGAATGGAAATGGCACTAAGTCTTTTTGGAGCAACCTAGCCGACTATCTTTCTACTTGTAGAAGAGCAAGACAGGAAGCCCTGGACTGCTTAGTGGCACCGTAATTTATTATCCCTTTTTCTTCTTCTTGTGACTTCTCATTTGTTAGCTTCTTACCTCCGCCACTGTAAGTGGTTGAGATCTGGGTCCTGCTCTAGGGGGTTTAATACCTACGCCACCAAAACGGTGGTTGGGAGTTTGGTTTGTTTGTCCTCGACACACCCCTGATGTAATGGGGTTTTTTGCTTTGTGGGTGCTTTTTCTTTTTGTTTAAAGCACAGAGTCTCATACACCCTCGCGGTGTCAAGTAGACTTTAACATGTAATGTAATGTAATGAGAGCGTGAATAATGATACGTACATGATACCTGATAACATGCACATGATACATACATGATACATGATACCTGATAAGATGCACATGATACATGATACATACCTGGTAACATGCACATGATACATGATACCTGATAACATGCACACGATACATACATGATACATGATACCTGATAAGATGCACATGATACATGATACATACCTGGTAACATGCACATGATACATGATACCTGAAAACATGCACACGATACATACATGATACATGATACCTGATAAGATGCACATGATACATGATACATACCTGGTAACATGCACATGATACATGATACATGATACATACATGATACATGATACCTGATACATACAAGATACACGATACCTGATACATACATGATACATGATACCTGATAACATGCACATGATGCATGATACCTAACAACATGCACATGATACATGATACCTGATAAGATTCACATGATACATGATACATACATGATACCTGACAACATGCACGTGATACATGATACATGATACATACATGATACCTACATGATACATACATGATACATGCATGATACATATATGATACATACATGATACCTGACAACATGCACGTGATGCATGAAACATACATGATACATACATGATACATACATGATACATACATGATAAATACATGATACATACATGATACATACATGATACATACATGATACATGCATGATACCTAACAACATGCACATGATACATGATACCTGATAAGATTCACATGATACATGATACATGCATGATACCTGACAACATGCACGTGATACATGATACATGATACATACATGATACATACATGATACATGATACATGATACGGTACCTGATAACATGCACATGATACATACATGATACGGCACCTGATAATATGCACATGATACATACATGATACGGCACCTGATAATATGCACATGATACATAGATGATACGGTACCTGATACATGATAACGTGCACTTGATACATTATAACATGAATACGTCCTGCATCCACCAAACTAAGGCACACTTGATAATATCGGAATGCATATCCTATATGTACCCTGTGATTTTGAGGATGGTTGGAAGACCCTCCCTGGATGCCGTGGAGGGTCTTTCAACCAACCTGGAACCAACCTGGAACCAACCAACCTGGAACCAACCAACCTGGAACCAACCAACCAACCAACCAACCTGGAACCAACCAACCTTGGATGCCGTGGAGGGTCTTCCAACCAACCAACCTGTCTTGGGTCAATTATGGCCTATGGTCTATATCTGCCAATCCGATAAAATAATAAGTTTTACAATAATCTTCAAATGTATGACATAACATACGTCCAGGTGGGCATGCAGAGCTGGCTAGGCTTCTTCTTGAGGCCCCACAACATGCCGCCCAAGCAGATTGCTTCGACGGTGATGCCCTTGTGCAAGCAGCAGCTTTTGGAAACGTCGAGATAGTGCGCATGCTACTAGACGCTCCACAGCATGCAGCACGTGCAGACTGCCTCAATGGAAAAGCCCTTGTTAAAGCCGCTCTTTTTGGTCGTACGGAGGTTGTACGCCTGCTTCTAGATACCCCACAGCATGCAGCACACGCCGATTGCCAAGATGGAGAGGCGCTGCTTCTTGCAGCATATAATGGAAACACCAACATCGTTCGAATGCTTTTAAATGCCCCACAGCATGCAGCTTATGCTGATTGCCAAGACGGGCAAGCACTTCTAGAGGCAGCGACTTTAGGGCACAGCGATGTGGTACGCATGTTGCTGGATGCCCCTGAGCATGCTGCACATGCAGATAGTCTAGATGGACAGGCACTTGTGGTGGCAGCACAATACGGCCACGCTGAGGTGGTCTGCATGCTTCTAGATGCCCCGCAGCATGCTGCCCGTGCAGATTGTAAAGATGGACGGGCGCTTGTGCTGGCAGCACTAAATGGCCACACTGAGGTAGTGTGTACGCTATTAGATGCCCCACGGCATGCAGCGCATGCAGATTGTCAAGATGGGCAAGCTCTTGTGGTGGCAGCACAATGTGGGCACACTGAGATAGCACGCATGTTGCTGGATGCCCCACAACATGCGGCTCGTGCAGATTGCCAGGGTGGCAAGGCCCTGCTTTTTGCATCTCTTGGTGAGCACACTCAGATAGAGCTGATGCTAAGGCAATCAATGATATAATTATAAGATGGACGGGTGCTTGTGCTGGAAGCACTAGGTGGTCACACTGAGGTAGTGTGTATTCTGCTTTTTGCATCTCTTGGTGAGCACACTCAGATAGAGCTGATGCTAAGGCAATCTATAATATAGTTATATAAATCATATAATCACCGTTTAAGCTATGATATACACAAATTATATTAACAAATGTGTGCATCTCTTGGTGAGCACACCCAGATAGAGCTGATGCTAAGGCAATCTATGATATAATTATCGCATATATAAGCGATGATACAAATAAATGTGTGAATCTCACTCAGAGTAATAAATGATATTAATAAATGTGTGCCTCTCTTGGTGAGCATGCACACTCAGATAAATAAATGATATAAGTAAATGTTGGCATCTCTTGGAGCCAAGAGATGCAAACATTTACCATGATGAGCACACTCAGAGTAGTACATGATAGTAATAAATGTGTGAATCGCTTGGTGAGCACACTCAGAGTAATAAATGATAGTAATAAATGTGTGAATCGCTTGGTGAGCACACTCAGAGTAATAAATGATAGTAATAAATGTGTGAATCGCTTGGTGAGCACACTCAGAGTAATACATGATAGTAATAAATGTTGAATCGCTTGGTGAGCACACTCAGAGTAATAAATGATGTAAATAAATGTTGACTCGCTTGGTGAGCACACTCAGAGTAATAAATGATAGTAATAGATTTTGAATCGCTTGGTGAGCACACTCAGAGTAATAAATGATATAAATAAATGTTGAATCGCTTGGTGAGCACACTCAGAGTAATACATGATAGTAATAAATGTGTGAATCGCTTGGTGAGGACACTCAGATAAACAAATGAAATGAATAAATGTTTGCACCTCTTGATGAACACACTCAGTGCTTATGCATGTTACAATCTAGGGGGTGGCCAAATAGGCTAAAGGGACTTTCCCAACCGTTTAGGAAGGGCTTGAAAAGAAAAAAAAACGGACGAACTGAACCCCAAACAATCATTTTACCGACGGGGGCCCTGAGTTCGTGCTACAGGGATCATTTCATTCTACAACAGTTATGAATGATATTAATAAATGTGTGCGTCTCTTGGTGAGCACACTCAGATAAACAAATGACACTAATACACGTGTGCATCTTTTGGTGAGCACACTCAGATAAATACATGTTTGCATCTCTTCGCGCCCCATTTTTGTGTAACGACACATATGTAACACTGTTTCTGTAACGACACATATGTAACACTGTTTCTGTAACGACACATATGCAACACTGTTTCTGTAACGACACATATGTAACACTGTTTCTGTAACGACACATATGTAACACTGTTTCTGTAACGACACATATGTAACACTGTTTCTGTAACGACACATATGTAACACTGTTTCTGTAACGACACATGTGTAACACTGTTTCTGTAACGACACATATGTAACACTGTTTCTGTAACGACACACATGTTTCACTGCTTTGTAATGATGCGTATGTTACACTGCTTTGTAATGACTATGTTAAGCCTCTAATGGTACAGAAAAGCAACCACTAGTCTAGTACTGCAACTTAGCCCAAACATTCCGGCAAACCTAAAACATACTCACATTAGTTGACATCAATAGTATTCCTTGCGCAGCATCAAAAGGGTCAATCATTCACTAATGCATTTTTGATGCCCTGTGTGCCAACACATCATAGGTCATAGAAGAAGAGGGTCGTGCTGATCTATCACATATGCAATTTTTTTGTGCTATCAACTGTGATGCAACACTTCAAGTAGGTAGTGGAAGTGTCGGCATTTTGTGTGTGTGTGTGGGTGTTGTGTGTGTGGTGGTGGTGGTGGTGGCGGTGGTGGTGGGGGGTGGGGTGGGGGGGGTTGGGGTTGGTGGTTTAGGGGGGGGGTGGGGGGGTGGTGGTAGGTGGGGTGTGGGGTGGGGTTGGGGTGGGGGGGGTTCTTCAAGACTCAGCATTTCTGCACATGGATGACATATTTTACATACGTCCGTTTGTCCAAGCATCTACACACACACACGCATGACACACATACATACACTCTCAAACACAATAACACCCTCATCACACCTGTCTCCTGTGTTGGTGCAACCTCTTCTGGCATGGCCTAGACTCCAATGAACTTGACTACTAGAGATGGTGGTGTTGCTTTGGTAGTACGCTGGGAGAGGGTTGGGTGGTGCGTACTGGCTCGCATGGCTGTTTTGACGGGGTCCAAATGAGTAGTCGCGTCTGGTTTGAAGACGCTCGATTAAGTCTGCTGCCTTAACGCGGGCAGCGCAGGCGTGAGCCGTTTAGAACGGCCGATTTCGCAGATGCCTAATGCCGTTGCAGCAATCAACCAATCAACCATCAGGCAAACTAAGTACCTCCAAGAGTCGAGTAGATTTCAGGACTAGACTAGATTGGACATCTGTACTGTCTGGCTTGGGCAGGTGCAGATCCATGGGGCCACTTTCACAGTTCGGACTAGGTAACTTCCACTAGGGGTGGGCCTGAGCTAGCTACATGGGCTGGGCCTGAGCGACCCAGGTGCGACCCAGGGCACACATCACTTACTCGCGGTCGCACTTCGTGGCGACCTTGGGCCCATTTCGCCCTGAACCTAAGGGTCGCACGGGGGCGGGGGGTCGCACCTGGGTCGCAAATTGACGACCGGTCGCACAAAAAACAAGTCTTCTGCAGCGTCGCAAGCGACGCGGAAATCGGTGGAATGTGTTTGCAACGGAACGAAAGGTGGCAACAATCGAGCTGACCAAAGCCAGTTAGGTTTGAGACAGTTGGCTGACGTGTCAGGCTTCAATTTTTGGCGGAGCCCCCTCTTCTGGCGGGCCCGGGGCGGGAGCCCCCAGGGTTACCCATTTGTCCGTCCGACCGATCGACCGAAAAATTGAAGCCTGACACGTCAGTCTACGGTCTCGTTCCTAACTCGCTTCCGTTGCCACCTGTCGCTCCGGCGCGAACACCTGTCCGCCATTTTAACGTCGCTTGCGACGCTGCATACTACTAGAACTTGATCGGACAAACGGACAAATGGGTTACCCTGGGGGCTCCCCCTTCCCAGAACGGGTGGCTCCGCCAAAAACTGGTGAGCATACTCAGATAGAGCAGATGCTCAGCAATCGATGATGCCATTACATTATATTATTTTATTATATTATTATAAGCGATGATATAAACAAATGATATCAATAAATACCGTTTAAGTGATCAATTATATGTATAAATGATACACCTAAATAGCGTATAACTGATACGGTATAAGATATAACGATCAGGTGAAGTATATTTTGATCAGAAGTAGACTTCACCTATAATTTGCTTATCATTTTGCTTACCAGTATAATTTTGAAAGTCACTGCCGAAGACATCGAGTAGCCAAATTTTAAATGGAATGTGTCTACATCCCACTACTGATTCCTTTTCTTATCAATGCTCGTATGAAGAGATTGGATCAAGTTTATTTTGATACTAATACTTTGATTGTGCTGCTGCCAAAGAAGGTAAGCAGCCTTGCAGTCTGGGGCCATGTAACGAAACTGCCGCCCCTTCGAATCGGGGATATGCATAAGGATTTGGGCATAAACACTAAAAATCGTGGCACCGATGCCCAGGTGTAGAGTTTGGGAATGGGGAAACATTAAAAATCGTGGCAGCCGATGCCCAGGTGTAGAGTTTGGGAGGTGGAAACATAAAAAATCTTGGCAGCCGATGCCCAGGTGTAGCTTTTTACAAGGTGGAAACATTATATATCGGGCGTCCTTTTTGGCTTGCCCGATGCCAGTATCGGGCAGGCACATAAAAAGAAGTTTCGGGTAGGTTTGAGAGGGGGGTGGCTGAGGGGAGGGAAGGCTTGGTGGCTGAGATGATATCAGCATCAAGAAAGCCTTCTCAGGGTCGGCATAGCCCTGACGGAGTCCGACTTCGACCAGACGAGGCGGGGAGAGGAGGTAACGGGGAAGAGAGGGGGAGTAGGGGGAGGGGGAGGAGCAGCTGGATGGGGGGAAGGGTGGGGACCTGAGAGGGGGAGAGGTGGGGGATGGGATCAGTAAATTATAGAAGCATTGACTCAAGCATGACAGGACAATCCCGACAGGCCCAGAGATGGAGGTTGCTTGGGCGTCGACAGCTAAAGAGACAGTGTGGTATATGAATACCTTGTAACACGGAGTGTCTTGTAACTGGAAGCCTAAGAAATGATCTCAGGAGTTTAGACGGCCCTAAGAGTCAGAAGCACGGCTTAAGACTCCCTTCCCGCTTCCAGCGCGTCTAGACCCTAATGGAACCCTCGTTTTAGGTATTCCCGAGTAGCTGATCAGACACTGATCAGTAGGTCAATTCGCTCGGTTTCAACTGCCTACAGAAGTCGTTCGTCATCTGTCGGAAAGTCGTCACCACCGCGTGGCAACTCAGTGGGAGGATCGTTATCCACCACAATTCCCCCTTCTCTAGCCCTAGCCTTCTCCTGAAGTCTAGTACTCTTTCGAATGAGAAACTCATCAGGGGTTACAGTCGCATAATCCCTGTGAGTAGGTTTTTAAACCGTTTTAGGTTTCGGGTCGTTGGCACCTATCACAGGTCGTACCCGAGAAGGGTGTTGTCTCCAATACAAATCGATTTGTTCAGAGCACATAGGTAACAACTCTTCTTCGAGTTCCCAAGAGTGAACATGGTCTGAGTGTAACCATTGTACATAGTAATAAACCGTACCAGACTGTATCTTGTGATCAACAACGTTGCTAATCTCGTAGATAGGTTCACCGCATGTGCGTAACAATTCCGGATTAGGTCTAATAAACCCAGTCCCGTCGGATAGGTATTCTTTGACAAGAGATACGTGAAACGTTGGATGAATCTTCCATCCTTCGGGGAGGGATAGAGTCACTGCAATGGTCTCCCCCCTCTTTTGGATAGTGTGAGAGATTTCGTAGGGACCAACGAATCTGGGCATGAGCTTCCGAGTCATACCAGGCCAGTATTTGATGTTCTTCGAGTTCAACAAAACTTCCTGACCGTGAGTATACTTCACCGGTCGACGGTGCAAGTCTGCATACGTTTTTTGACGATCCTTCGCGGATTTAAGCGCTGCCTTGGCCGTGTCATATGCGTTATTCATATGCTCGACCCAGGACAGGGCTGGTTGATGTGCCGTAGCGATGACATCATCTGATGGTTGTAGTGCCACTCGAGGGTATCTACCGTACAGCAACCGAAACGGAAAATCTCGAATGCTTCTGTTGTACGAGTTGTTGATGGCGAATTGTGCATTCGGTAAAAGACTGGCCCAATTTTTCTGATTCGCAGAGGAAAAATGGCGAAGAGTGTCTTCGAGAACACTGTTCATACGTTCTGTTTGACCATCTGTTTGTGGGTGAAATGCAGTCGACATTCCAGGGCGGATAGCGCACAGAGTTAATAGTGTTTGCCAAAACTTACTCGTGAACTTAACATCGCGATCAGAGATGATGGAAAGCGGATGGCCTTGTTCGCTGAGCACGCGCTCGTGGAACAGGGTAGCAATCTTTTCAGCATCATCTGTCGTTTTGCATGGGATAAGTTTGACCATCTTCGTAAGGCGATCAACGATCACGTAGATCTGATCAAAACCATTCGATTTCGGTAGCCCAACGATGAAGTCCATGGACAGTGAATCGAAGGGGGCGGTCGGAATCGAAAGGGGTTGAAGGTTACCCTGCGGGTTCTGATGTGAAATTTTTACCCGTTGGCAAGAATCACAGTGGCGTAGGTAATCAACGACATCGAGTCGCATGGCAGGCCACCAATAGTAGCGGGCAACAGATCGAAAAGTTCGGTCGATGCCTCCATGTCCACTTCGTTGGGTATCGTGGAAAGCAAACAAAATCCTAGCTTTGAGCGAATTACCATTTGGTACAACGATCTGCGACTCAGATGCTGCTCGTATGGATTTGCCGGTGCCAACCCAGAAACCATCTGCCCGTTTGGAGAGGTACTTGGTATTGTGCGGATTATCGAACCACAAGTCTTCCGTGTAACCATGCAGAATATCTGGGGCTATTTCGCGCATGTGGAGTGGGTCATTTGCCGACAGCCTCTGAATGAACAAAGCCGTAGCCTCTGAGAAGGCTGGATTCCTACTCAGAGGGTCAGCTACGTTAGTACGGCCCGCGATATGAGCCCACTTCATGTTCGTGAAGCGCGAGAAAAACTCAAGATATCGTGCCTGCTTTCTGCTCAGCATGGGCTGATTTGCAAGGTAGACGAGGGGTTCGTGGTCGGTGTCAAGTTCGAACTTGCCAGTGCAACCTTCGAGGTAGCATCGCCATTCTTTCAAGGCCAAGTACACTGCGAGTAATTCTTGCTCGCCCGTGGAGTAGTTTCGTTCAGCGCTTGAGAATTTGTGAGAGTGGTACGCGATGGGTCGCCCATCTTGCATGAGAACGCCCCCTGTACCAACGACAGAAGCATCGGTTACCGCCCGATAGTCCTTCGCTGGGTCAGGGTGTGCAAGCAAAGGAGCCTTCGTAAGACTTTCTTTGATGCCGAGGAATGCCTCCTGGCAGGCTTGGGTCCAAACATTTTGAAATGCAGGTCCCTTGAGCCCTGCCTGTCGTTTTCCGAGTGGTTTCGGACTTGGTGTCACCGTCGGTGATTTTGTCAGTCCTGGCGGTTTCAATTTCGGTGAAATTCGGTGCTGGCCTGTCTGTTAGATTCGAAATCTGGATTAGAGGGGCTGCGAGCGTCGAGTAACCTTGGATAAACTTTCTGAAAAAGTTAGAGAGTCCTAGGAACTGCTGAACTTCCTTCGAGGAGGTAGGTGTGGGCCAATCTGCAACTGCTTTCACCTTCGTTTCGTTGACTCGGACGCCTTCACCGGAGAGCACATGCCCTAGGTATTTGACTTCCGGTCTATAGAAGAAACACTTTTCTCGTTTAAGAAAGAGGTGGTTATTTTCAAGACGTTGTAACACAATTCGAATGTGTTTTTCGTGTTCTTCATCATTACTACTGTAGATGAGAATATCATCCAAGTAAATGACGACGAATTTGCCAATTAAATCTCTGAACACGGTGTTCATGACTTTTGTAAAGGCCGAGGGTGCATTTGCTAGCCCAAAAGGGAGAACCTTGAATTCATAGAGTCCCATCGGGTTTATGAACGCAGTTTTCGGGACGTCTGAATCATGTAACCGTATGTTGTGGTATGCATTACGTAAATCCAGATTTGAGAACACACTAGCTCCTCGAACTGAGTCAAACAGATCGTCAATTCGTGGGAGGGGATAGCGATTTGGTACCGTGACCTTGTTCAATTTACGATAGTCGATAGCCATCCTCCAAGAGCCATCGGATTTGGCGATGAAAAGGACTGGTGCGCCCCACGGGCTCGAGCTAGGGCTGATGTAGCCTTTGGCCAACAAGTCTTTAACTTGGTTTTGGACCTCTAGCAGTTCTGCGGGGGACAACCTGTGTCCTCGAGAGAATTGTGGGGATGCCGCCTCCGTGAGGGGGCATACGAATGGGGTGTCAGCCCTAAGGTCAGAAATCTTGTCTGCCAGGGCGAAGACCTTTTTAAAGTCCGTTTCGCAACCCGAGATTATCCGTTCGTGTTTCGCTTGTTGCACCGTGTTTGCTTGTGCGGCCGTTACTCGAATTGTGAAGGCATCGTCGTCTTGGTCCACTGATGTGACTAGGACTTCGAAACAATTGAGTTTTTGTTTTGATTTGCGGATAAACTTTTTAAGTGCTCTGTACGACAGGACTCCTGGCGTTTTTCGCTGTGCTGTGTCAAAAAATTCGATACGTGCCAAAGTATAAGCAACCAATTCCAGCAGCAGGCGATCCATCAGCAGGGGGGACCGCAGGCAGTCCAGCTGTGGGGGCCGCGGGTTGTCCAGCGGGGGCGGGGGGCGTTGCAGGCGATCCAGCAGCGGGGCCATCCGGTGGTCCAGCGGGGGCGGGGGGCGTTGCAGGCGATCCAGCAGCGGGGCCCTCAGGTGGTCCAGCGGGGGGCGTTTGCTGGGCCTTCAGGAGAGCGGAAACTCGAAGTGTCTCCTGTTCGGCATCCCTCATTCGCATTTGGAGCCGAGCCATCTCCTCAAGGTGCTTGGATGCGGTGGCCTCGGCCTCGTGATGGTGAAGAAGTTCGAGGCTAGCGATAACCTTGTCCTTCTCCACTAGGGCAACGTGCGCGGCAGCCTTGCCAAGCGGCGTGGAGTCAGGCCTTGTGGCGACCTTCTTGCCATTGACTATGACAGCCATCCGCGCTTCTTCCAGCTCCTTCTCGGTAGCTGAAAGGTCGGGAGGCGAAGGTGCAGGCCCTCCAGCGCCTTTTCTTTTCTCCTTGGAGAGCTCGTGCAGCTCCCAAGTCTTGACTTGCTGGACGAGCTCCTCGTGGTCCATGTCGTCAACATCCGGGACCTCAGAAGGTGGAGCCGCAGCAGCGTGGGCTGAAGAAGAGGCCATACTCGGTGATGGTGGGCTCGAGGGGACGTCGGGGGTGGGGAGTAAAGCGAGTGGCGCGGTTTGAAAGCGCGACCAGGCTCAAGAAACCAATTGTGGTATATGAATACCTTGTAACACGGAGTGTCTTGTAACTTTAAGCCTAAGAAATGATCTCAGGAGTTTAGACGGCCCTAAGAGTCAGAAGCACGGCTTAAGACTCCCTTCCCGCTTCCAGCGCGTCTAGACCCTAATGGAACCCTCGTTTTAGGTATTCCCGAGTAGCTGATCAGACACTGATCAGTAGGTCAATTCGCTCGGTTTCAACTGCCTACAGAAGTCGTTCGTCATCTGTCGGAAAGTCGTCACCACCGCGTGGCAACTCAGTGGGAGGATCGTTATCCACCACAGACAGCCATCGAGCCAGCAAAACAAGCAAGCTAGACAATTCTCGAGACAAGATCATCAGTGCACTCTGTCGCACAGAATCCGGTCAAAGCCCGGGCTGGTTGATGCTCAAACGACGACAGCTAAATTGAAAGCAAAACAAGCAAGCAAGCTAGACAATTCACGAGACAAGATCATAATTTCGCGCACAAAATCCGGTCATGGCCAAAAATCTTAATGCGGATATTGTACCTGCGTTCTCCGCAGTATCATCGGCGGTGCCATCATCATCGATCACGACAACTGTAAGAGGGGGGAGAGGGGGAGGGGGTCAGTAAATTATAATTGGTGCAGATTGGAGCATCGCAAACAAGCAAAGCAGAACACCGAAACAACTCTTGGCACAAGGCATGGAAAGGGGAGAGCATCGCCGAGCAAAGCGCACCTGTTGCCGTCTTGGGGGATGGCCGACCACTGACCAGCCTAGCCTTGAGCCTCCGAAAATAGTTCCCCAGTTGCCTGGGGGTAGGACGTTGGACCTCGCGTTTGTCGGCCGACCGGTCTTCTTCTGCTGCACTTGCATGACGACAGCTAAATGGTGGAATCCTTACATGCTTCGTCAATTTTTAATTTTAGGGTTCGTCAATTTATACGACCACAAGGACAGTAACCGCGGGGTCGAGCTGTTATTTTGTTTGAATTTGTCGGTGTGTGCTTGTCGGTGTGTGGACGGCGCGTGGTCGTCGCGTGCTAGTGGCAACGTGGCTATCGCCCAGGTGCCACCTCATCAACTTGCTGGTGAAAGCGCGCGATGCCCTCGAACTGTTCAAGCATTAAAAATCGTGGCACCTGATGCCCAGGTGTAGCATGTGGGAAGTATATCGTGGTTATGCATTTCGCTGCTTCGAATGAGCGCCGGGGCCCTAAACCAGAACAGGCACGAAGCTTATGCTGCCATCAGGGTAATTCAAAGCGCGCGCTTTTGCGCTTTTGAGCGCTGACTTGTTGACCCTCTCTGCGCTTTAAGCGCAGTTTTTTTGCAACCCTTAGTGGGCGCTGCAACCAATTTTTGCGCTTTTTGCACTAGAAAGCGCAGTTTTTTTGTTTTCAAGTGCGCTAAAGCGCTGGCCAATTTGGCCATTTGAAGTACCCTGAAGGTAATCAGCCTTGCAGTCTAGAGCCATGTAAACGAGTTCAAGTTCAAGTTCTGCTATACCAAACTGATAAGGTACCCTAAGCGGCTAAAGCTGAGTCCGTTTGATACATTTTGTACTTTTATTTTTATTCAGACTCCCTGACAAGGAGACTCTTTTATGGTGACTACTGCTAGCTCTGGCTTATGCAGTGGTGTCCTTAACTTCACGTCCTGAGAGTGGCGCATTACTCGGATGTAACCATTTCAATTTCAATTACTTTTATTTTATGAGTAGGATTTTCGCCTCGAAGGGCGTTTGGTATAGTAGTGCTTACCCTACTCATGTTTAGGTAACAGAAAAATGATATCATGTGCGATCATATGATGCCGCCAGTCTGACTGGGCTTAAGTTACCATTTATAGACTAAGTTATATGGTGCAATTTGTATGATATCATATGATATCATACTCGCCATGGGCCAACATCATATGATAAGCCGGTCCCTGTATGTATGTATAACAAAGTCCAGGGGTAGTCCAAATAGGTTAAAGAGACTTGCAGAACCGTGATAGGAAGGGCAAAAAGAAAAGGCATTGATGAACTGAACCCCTTCCAATCGTTTTACTGACGGGGGCCTTGAGTTCGTGCTACAGTGATAATTTCCTCTCATGTTCCCCTCATGTTTAGTTATTCCCTACTCATGTTCAGTTTTTTAATCTGCCTGCAGACGGAGGGCCTGGAGGCTCCTAGACGAAGTAATCAATTCAATTCCAAATACAATTCACGTTACAGCACATCAGTGGACTCGGGTATAGGAAATCATGCATAGCTTGTTCTTTTTAAGCCCTTCCTGTACGGTTGGGCAAGTCCCTTAAGCCTATTTGGCCTACCCCTGGACTGTAACATACATACATAGACGACCAAGATAAGAGACAGGTAAGTTGAACCATAAGATACACGTAAGGTAACTAGCTAGCTAGTTAAATAACACCACTGAAAAGGCTGTATACCAGGGTACTTCAAATGGCCAAATTGGCCAGCGCTTTGGCACACTTGAAAACATAAAAACTTTATGCTTTGTAGTGCAAAAAGCGCAAAAATTGCTTCCTGCGCCCACAGGGGGTTGCAAAAAACTGCGCTTAAAGCGCAGAGGGGGTCAAAAAGTCAGCGCTCAAAAGCGCGCGCTTTGAATTACCCTGCTGTATACACGCAAATCCTGCCCATGTTTTTTAAAGCAAAGAAAATGGTCGCTTTACGAAGCACCATGCCACCATGGTTCTCCCAGGAGCCTTCGGGTAGCAAAAGTAACGCAAACTAATGCACCTTGAAACTGATACAACCAGCTGTACAGAACTGCTGAAATATCCGGGTGTGGCACAGAGGTTGGCTCAGGGAGCTGCTAAAAAGGCCGAAAAAAAAGGCCCGATTTTGAGACCAGAGAAAGCCACCACAAGACATGTAGGAAGAACAATGTTGCTACCATGGGGCCAGGGTTTTGGGCGGAGCCCCTCCTTCAATGGGGCGGGAGCCCCCAGTGTTATCCCGCTGCTCGTTTGTTCGGGGACCAAGACGAGGCCTGACACGTCAGCCAACAGTCTCGTAACTAACTCGCTTCCATTGCCACATATAGCTCCGTCGCTAACACTCCCCGCCATTTTTAGCGTCGCATGTAGCATTCAATATGCAATGCAGGGTACTACATGACGCACGCTATTGCAAGGTTTTGGATCCCAACTGCGCGATTGACACCATTTTGTAATCCCCCTCTGGGTGCACCGCGCAGATTTCCGTTTTCGGTTGAGTCCAAAGCGCAACCCAAAATGACAAAATGTAGTACCCTGATACAATGCAGTGCTTCAAGTAAGTGCCTTATTCAATAAGCCCCTCCTTCTGGAGGGCGTAAGCCCCCAGATTCACACCGTTGTCCGTTTGTGGATCCGACCATCCGATCGACCGACGACCGAGACGAAGCCTGACACGTCAGTCAACTGTCTCATAACTAACTGGCTTCAGTCAGCTCCATCGTTGCCACCTGTCGTTCTATTGCCAACACTCTCCGCCAAAAAGCGCAACGCTGCATAGGACTTATTCAATTAGCCCCTCCTAGTAATCTAGAGGTGATTTATAAATAATGCATATTTTAATTATTTTAAGTTACTACCAAAGACAGCGAGCAGCCAAATTGATGGCTGGAGCCACGTAACCAAGTTCAAGTCCTATAGATGAACAAAATTGAAAAACAACCCCTCAGAGATCCCCCCCCCCCCCCCCCCCCCCCGCTATATATAACTTTCTCTACTTTTAACCCTGTATTGGCCAACATTGCCGTTATCAAGAACCCAAATGTATGGCCCTACATGGCCCTTCAAAGCTATAAAAACGCAGTCCCTGGGGGAGGCCTAAACCCATAAAGCTATACAAAAACGCTTTCTGAAATGAAAACAAATCCTCGGTACCCCTGGATCATACATTTGAGTAGGCATAACAGTTCACGGTGAGCAGTGCAACGCGAGCCTAGCAGAGATGAGTATGTTCTGAGGAACCCCCATTGATAAGTAGACACATACCTACTCAGCTACTCAGTATAACTAGCTGTTCTGAGGAGCCCCCATTGATAAGTAGACACATAGATACTCAGCTACTCAGTATAATTAGCTGTTCTAAGGAGCCCCCGTTGATAAGTAGACACATACCTACTCAGCTACTCAGTATAATTAGCTGCTCTGAGGAGCCCCCATTGATAAGTAGGCACATAGCTACTCAGCTACTCAGTATAACTAGCTGTTCTAAGGAGCCCCCGTTGATAAGTAGACACATACCTACTCAGCTACTCAGTATAATTAGCTGCTCTGAGGAGCCCCCATTGATAAGTAGGCACATAGCTACTCAGCTACTCAGTATAACTAGCTGTTCTAAGGAGCCCCCGTTGATAAGTAGACACATAGCTACTCAGCTACTCAGTATAATTAGCTGCTCTGAGGAGCCCCCATTGATAAGTAGACACATAGCTACTCAGCTACTCAGTATAACTAGCTGTTCTGAGGAGCCCCCCATTGATAAGTAGACACATAGCTACTCAGCTACTCAGTATAATTAGCTGTTCTGAGGAGCCCCCAATTGATAAGTAGACACATAGCTACTCAGTTACTCAGTATTATTAGCTGCTCCTTGAATAGGCTGGGTCCACCTGACCCACCCTAGTCGTCTGCTATCTTACCCAACAGCCCCACATCCATCTTGGCGAAAGGACCGCCCATACTAGGTACTCGGTCCACATCTAGATCGTCAATATCAACATAAGAAGTGCCAACACCGTCCTGCTGTCCCATTGGGGGGCCTGGGGGGGAGTTAGTCAGGGTTCCCTCATGCCCCATGGGGAGCCCGGGGAGCATGACCCCCATCCCATCCTCAGCTTGTTTTCCAGCCTGTGGTTTGATTACAAAGTCCGAGGAATGAGGGGAGGACCCCTGGCTCTTACCGTAGGAGCTCAGGTCCTGGTCCCACACTGCGTCCTGAGCCCCCCCCTGGCTGCCCCCCTGCCCGGTGTGCGGGGCGGAGTCCTCTGCAGGGGGGGCAGGGAACGAGCTTGCGCTCAAGTTCGCGTCGTCCGAAAGGGCCACCATAGCCACCTGGTTCGCAGCGGCGAAGGCACTGAACGAGTTGGGGTCGAAGTTCGCGTCGTCTGATAGAGCCACCAAGGCTACTTGGGAGGCAGCGGCAAAGGCGCTGAAGCCAAAGCCGCCGCCATCGCCACTGTTAAAGCCACCGCTGCCAGCCGCCATCACCGCTGCGCCCTCCTCTGCATCACCTGCCGCTGCGTTGCTCATTCTCTCGGGCCGGCGTGCGGTGGGCGGGAAGGTGGTTGCATGTTGGTTGGTCATGTGGGGGTACCCGCTGGGGGGGCAGGGGTCCATGCTACCGACAGAGGCACCCCCTCCAGAGGAGTCCTGCTGGGTTGACGCGCTGCCATGGTCTCTTGGCCCTAGCTGGGCGTTATTTTGCGAGCTCGGGTCCCCTCCCCCATCGTCAGAGGGGGGGCCTAGGACTGTCTTCTGTGCAGCATTGATCACCGTGCTGAGCCAGGCAGCGGCTGCGGGGGTGATGCTCGTTGAAGGCTGTGCAAGCCTAGGCATGATAGGCGTGTCGTCGCCGATCTCAAACGCCGATGTGGGGGGTGGCTGGAACTGTGGCGGGCTGTGGCCATACTGGTCAGCGGCTGCTGCGGCCGCAGCCACAGACTCGAAGCCGCCGTTGAACAGACCTGGCCCGGCGTTGGCAGCGCTGCCTCCACGCCCCGGGGAGTATGCCCCATGGGCAACCTGAGAAGAGTTCCTAGCCTGGGGGTTGTCGTGCTGCTGTTTGGAGGCCGTGGCTGCGTTCATTTGGGCGCGGATGCGGCCCACAGTGTTCTGCCAATGCATGAGAGCTGACAGTCGGGCGGCAACCTCGCTAAAGCTGGGCCTGTAGGGTGAGGGGAGGGGTGTGGGGGTGGGTGGGTGTGTGGGGGTGTGTGGGGGGGTGAGGGTGTGGGGGTGTGTGGGGGGTGTGTGGGGGGTGTGTGGGGGTGTGTGGGGGTGTGAGGGTGTGTGGGTGTGTGTGTGGGGGTGTGGGGGTGTGGGGTGTGTGTGTGGGGTGTGTGTGTGTGGGGGTGTGTGTGGGGGTGGGGGTGTGTGTGTGGGGGGGTGAGGGTGGTGAGTTAAGGGTGAGGGTGAGGGTGAGGGTGAGGGTGAGGGTGAGGGTGAGGGAGTGAAGGTGTGTGTGCTGTTGTTTGGAGGCCGTGGCGGCATTCATTGGGGCGCGGATGTGGCCCACGGTGTTCTGCCAATGCATGAGAGCTGACAGTCGAGCGGCAACCTCGCTAAAGCTGGGTCTGTGGGGTGAGGGGAGGGGTGGGGTGGGGGAGATGAGGGGAGTGAGTTAAGGGTGAGGGTGAGGGAGTGAAGGCGTGTATGCTGTGGTGTTCTGTCAATGCATGAGGGCTGACAGCTGGGCGGCAACCTCGCTAAAGCTGTGTCTGTGGGGTGAGGGGAGGGGTGGGGGGGGTGGGGTGGGGATGAGGGTGGTGAGTTAAGGGTGAGGGCGAGGGAGTGAAGGTGTGTGTGATGTGGTGTTCTGCCAATGCATGAGGGCTGACAGTTTGGCGGCAACCTCGCTAAAGCTGTGTCTGTGGGGTGAAGGGAGGGGGGTGGGGAGGTAAGGGTGAGGGGAGGGGGGAGGTAAGGGTGAGGGTGAGGGTGGGGGTGGTGGGGGGAAGGATGAGGAGGGTGGATGTGGGGTGGTGAGGGGTCCGTCCCTCTATCTATTCATCTATCAATCAACTACCCCTCCCTCACTTACTCCCTCACTCCATCAACCAACCATTAAATTAATAATCTGATCATCATACCTGAGCTGGTCATTCTGGTGCAAGCACTCCTTCCCTATAACTAGCCAACTCTTCCACCAGAACTTGCCAAAAGTGCTCGCCTGAACCCCCTGGCTCCACACTTCGCGCTCCCTGCCTCCCTCTACCTGTCCCTTCTTCTCCCTCCCTCTCTCCCTCCACTCACTTACACAATTAATCACATGCCTTACCTGAGCTGGCCATCTTCGTGCCAGCATTCTTCCATCAGAGCCCCGAAGGAACCCAGGTTGATTACTGTTTTTTTGTGCCGCGCTTCGCCATTCCGTCGCTGCATGGCGACGTATGGGTCCGGCGAAACTTGCGCACTCACTTACTCACTCAATTATTCACGTGCCTTACCTGATCTGGTCATCCTGGTGCCTGCACTCTTCCACCAGAGCCCAGAAGGAACCCAGGTGGATTACTGTTTTTTTGTGCCGCGCTTCACCATTCCGTCGCTGCATGGCGACGCACGGGTCCGGCGAAACTTGCTCACTCACTCGCGCACTCACTCACTCAATTATTCACGTGCCTTACCTGATCTGGTCATCCTGGTGCCAGCACTCTTCCAACAGAGCCCCGAAGGAACCCAGGTTGATTACTGTTTTTTGTGCCGCGTGTCGCCATTCTGTCGCTGCATGGTGACAAATGGGTCTGGCGAAACTTGCTCACTCACTCACGCACTCACTCACTCTCTCAATCATTCACATGCTTTACCTGAGCTGGTCATCCTGGTGCTAGCATTCTTCCCTCAGAGCCCAGAAGGGCCCCAGCTTAATCTGGTTTTCTGTGCGACGCGTCGCCATTCCGTCGCTGCATGGCGACGCACGGATCCAGCGAAACTTGCTCACTCACTCACTCACTCTCTCTCTCTCTCTCAATTATTCACATGCCTTACCTGACCTGGTCATCCTGGGGCCTGCACTCTTCCACCAGAGCCCCGAAGGAACCAAGGTTGATTACTGGTTTGCTGTGCGACGCGTCGCCATTCCGTCGCTGCATGGCGACGTATGGGTCCGGCGAAACTTGCTCACTCACTCACTCACTCAATTATTCACATGCCTTACCTGAGCTGGTCATCCTGGTGCCAGCATTCTTCCATCAGAGCCTTGAAGGGACCCAGGTTAATCTGGTTTGACACAGGCAGCTGCTCGTCTGGGGGGATGTCAGGCCTGAAGTTATCCTTAATGTGGTTGAAGGTCACCTGCAAATAATTATTCAGCCAGCCAGTAAGTCAGTAAGTCAGTCAGTCAAATGTGGTTGATGTGGTTGATGTGGTTGATGTGGTTGATGTGGTTGATGTGGTCACCTGGAAATAGTCTGTCAGCCAGTCAGATGTGGTTAATCTGGTTTGACACAGGCAGCTGCTTGTCGGGGGGGATGTCAGGCCTGAAGTTGTCCTTAATGTGGTTGAAGGTCACCTGCAAATGATTATTCAATCGGTCACTCAGTCAAATGTGGTTGGTGTGGTTGGTGGTTGAAGGTCACCTGCACATAATCAGTCAGTTAGTCAGTCAGTCAGTTAGTCAGTCAGTCAATCAGTCAGTCAGTCAGCCAGTCAGTCAGTCAGTCAGTCAGCCAGCCAGCTAGTCAGTCAGTCAATCAGTCAGCCAGTCAGTCAGCCAGTCTATCAGTCAGTCAGTCAGTCAGTCAGTCAGTTAGGCAGTCAGTCAATCAGTCAGTCAGTCAGCCAGTCAGTCAGTCAGTCAGTCAGCCAGCCAGCTCGTCAGTCAGTCAATCAGTCAGCCAGTCAGTCAGCCAGTCTATCAGTCAGTCAGTCAGTCAGTCAGTCAGTCAGTCAGTCAGTCAGTCAGTCAGTCAGTCAGTTAGTCAGTCAGTCAGTCAGTCAGTCAGTCAGTCAGTCAGTCAGTCAAATGTGGTTGGTGTAGTTCAAGTTGATGTGGTTGATGTGGTTGGTGTGGATGGTGGTTGGTTGGTGTGGTTCAAGTTGATGTGGTTGGTGTGGTTGGTGGTTGGTTGGTGTGGTTCAAGTTGATGTGGTTGGTGTGGTTCAAGTTGATGTGGTTGGTGTGGTTGGTGTGGCTCAAGATGATGTGGTCACTTGCAGGCAAACCTTTAATCCAGCCAGCACTCGTACAGATTGAAGAATATCCACGCATTCAAATTCATAACCAAATTTAAATTCTCCCTTGCGCTGAGAAGTAGCCCCTGTACACTGGGATAAAAATCAGAATCTCATACTGATTCGAATTCAAAACCAAGTTTTAATTCCCCTTGCGCTGAGAAGTAGCCCGTGAATACTGGGAGACAAAATCAGAATCTCATACTTATTCAAATCCAAAACCAAATTTGAATTCTCCCTTGTGCCGAGAAGTAGCCCCTAAACACTGGGATACAAAATCAGAATCTCATACTAATTCAAATTCAAAACCAAATTTAAATTCTCCCTTGCGCTGAGAAGTAGCCCATGAATACAGGGAGACAAAGCAGAATCTCGTACTCACTCATGGTGAAAAAACTGTTTAACTGAATTCAGCTGGCAAGACCAATGGGAGAACCTTGTCTACGCTCAAATTTGAAATCAAATTCAAATTCTCACCTCAGCTCAAAGTTGAAATCATATTTGAATTCAATTTCACATTCTCACCTGCACTGAGAAGTAGCCCGTGTAGGGGATCTGCCAGGTCAGCATCTCCCACCTGATGATCGCATAGGAAAAGACATCGGCTGAGCTGCTCGAACGGCCCTGTCTCAGCACTTCTGCCGCCGACCCACCGCGGATATGAAATCAAATTCGAATTCAGTTTCACATTCTCACCTGCACCGAGAAGTAGCCCGTGTAGGGGATCTGCCAGGTCAGCATCTCCCACATGATGATCGCGAAGGAAAAGACATCGGCTGAGCAGCTCGAACGGCCCTGTCTCAGCACTTCTGACGCTAACCCACCGGGGATATGAAATCAAATTCGAATTCAATTTCACATTCTCACCTGCACCGAGAAGTAGCCCGTGTAGGGGATCTGCCAGGTCAGCATCTCCCACATGATGATCGCCAAGGAAAAGACATCGGCTGAGCGGCTCGAACGGCCCTGTCTCAGCACTTCCGGCGCCAGCCACCGGGGATTCGTCGTTCGACTGGTGAGCATGGACGCCTCGTCGCCTAGCAATCGCGCAAATCCGAAATCGCCGATCTTGACGTGACCGTCCAGCCCGACGAAGATGTTGGGAGACCGTAGATCGCCGTGCAAATAGTTGCGACTGCGAGGGTTGAAGGAGAGGAATAAGGGATAGTAATTGTTGATTGATTTATGATGGATGCAAGGTTTCATAATTGCGACAGGATTATCATTGTGACGAGCTTTATGATTGCCCCCCCCCCCCCCCCCCCCCCCCCCCCCCCCCCCCCCCCCCTCCCCCCACACAAACATATAGGCATGCACACACGCACTTACACACGCACCACACACGCACACCCTCCCCCCTCATGTTCAAGTAGTCCAGGGCTCTGATTTATGATTGATACAAGGTTTAATCATTGTGCAAGTACCTGCGGCTGTGACGATAGGGTTTAGGGTTTAGGGGTCTAGGGTTCAGGGATTTAGGTAGCAGAAGAAAGATGATTGTAAAAGGGTTGTCACAAGTTTTGATTCAAAAAACATATATTGGATACAAGGATATTAGGTTTTTGGCGGATCACTTTGCTGTCCCCCCCCCCCCTATATATAGGCAATGATAACGCCTGGTGGGGCGTGGTGTTAAGGGGACCCGTCGTACGCGGGTAGGGAGCAGTCTTCTACCTCAACCGGACAAGCTACCATCGCAGTTGACAACGACCTGCAGTGCCAAGAGCGACCGAAGGGGGAATCGAACCCCGGACTCTTCATCCTCCTAGTGATTTGGTCTACCACTAGACCTATGTATATCACTGAAAGGAGCTATCCCCCTCTATCCCTACCCCCCCTATATATACGTACATAAATATAATTATAACTAATACAAGGACTATATCAAAGAGACCAACCTGTGCAAGTAAGCCATGCCAGCCGATATGTTGTGCAGCATTTGGAGTCGGCGTTCCCAAGTCATCTGGCGGATCACATTGCTGTCGCCTTCGCGTGCCTTAGCTACAATGGAGAAGAGGGAGCCTAGGGGGTAGTACTCTGTCACGATGCGTGGGGGGTCGACACAGACACCTGTTGGTTTGTTTTGGGTTGGATTTGGGTTTGTTTTGGATTTGTTTTGGGTTTGTTTTTGATTTTGTTCGTTTGGTTTGGTTCTGTTTGGCTTAAATGGAGAAGAGGGAGCCTAGGGGTTATTACTCGGTCACGATGCGAGGAGGGTCGACACAGACACCTGTTGGGTTTGGGATGAGTTGGGTTGGGTTTGGGTTGGGTTTGTTACGATGGAGAAGAGGGAGCCTAGGGAGAAGTACTCCGTCATGATGAGAAGGGGGTCAGTGCAGAGTGTGGGAGGGCATATGTGTGTGTGTGTGTGTGTGTGTGTGTGTGTGTGTGTGTGTGTGTGTGTGTGTGTGTGTGTGTGTGGGGTATGTGTGTGTGTATGTTTGTTTATGTGTGTGTATGTGTGTTTATGTATGGGAGAGGGTGTGTGTGCGGGAGGGTGTATGTATATGTGTGGGTGGGTGTGGGTGGGTGGGTGTGTGGGTGGTGGGGGGTCCGATGGTGGGGTAGGGGTGCTCCTACCAACTTACCAATGAATCACACGATGTTGGGGTGTTGGCACATACACACACACACCAAAGCTTGGACCCCTTGCATGATCAAGTCCATGATACCACTGTGTGTATGTGTGAGTGTGAGTGTGAGTTTGTATGTGTGTGTATACGTGTGTGTGTGTGTGTGTGTGTGTGTGTGTGTGTGTGGGGGGGGTATGTGTGAGGTAGGTGTGTGTGTGAGGGTGTGTGTGTGAGGGGGGTATATGTGAGGGTGTGTGAGAGAGAGTGTGTGTGCAGGAGTGTGTGTGTGAGAGAGAGTGTGTGTGCAGGAGTGTGTGTGTGTGTGTGTGTGCTCCTGCCAACCTACCAATGAATCGCACGATGTTGGGGTGTTGGCTCACATCCACCAGAGCTTGGACCTCTTGCATAATAGAGTCCATGATGCAACTGCGCTCATTCTTGGATAGGTCGACGGCAATGGCTGCCAGCCTGTTGAAGGAGGTGGTGCGTGGATGCATCTCTTTGACCGCCACGTCGATGTGGTGCCAGCGTCCACGCCAGACACTGCCCTCAGCACCTGAGCAGCGGGGTTTGGGTGGTTTGGTTTGGGTTTGGTTTGGGTTTGGTTTGGTTTGGGTTGGGGGGGGGGGGGTGAGGTTGCCTGCCAGCCTGTTGAAGGAGGTGGTGCGTGGGTGCATCTCTTTGACCGCCACGTCGATGTGGTGCCAGCGTCCACGCCAGACACTGCCCTCAGCACCTGAGCAGCGGGGTTTGGGTGGCTGGGTTTGGGTTGGGTTGGGTTGGGTTGGGTTGGGGGGTGAGGTTGCCTGCCAGCCTGTTGAAGGAGGTGGTGCGTGGGTGCATCTCTTTGACCGCCACGTTGATGTGGTGCCAGCGTCCACGCCAGACACTGCCCTCAGCACCTGAGCAGCGGGGTCTGGGTGGTTGGGTTTGGGTTTGGGGGGGGGAGGTTGCCTGCCAGCCTGTTGAAGGTGGTGGTGCGTGGATGCATCTCTTTGACCGCCACGTCGATGTGGTGCCAGCGTCCACGCCAGACACTGCCCTCAGCACCTGAGCAGCGGGGTTTGGGTGGTTAGGTTTGGGTTTGGTTTGGTTTGGTTTGGGTTGGGGGGGGGGGGGGTGAGGTTGCCTGCCAGCCTGTTGAAGGAGGTGGTGCGTGGGTGCATCTCTTTGACCGCCACGTCGATGTGGTGCCAGCGTCCACGCCAGACACTGCCCTCAGCACCTGAGCAGCGGGGTTTGGGTGGCTGGGTTTGGGTTGGTTTGGTTTGGTTTGGTTTGGTTTGGTTTGGTTTGGTTTGGTTTGGGGGGTGAGGTTGCCTGCCAGCCTGTTGAAGGAGGTGGTGCGTGGGTGCATCTCTTTGACCGCCACGTTGATGTGGTGCCAGCGTCCACGCCAGACACTGCCCTCAGCACCTGAGCAGCAGGGTCTGGGTGGTTGGGTTTGGGTTTGGGGGGGGGAGGTTGCCTGCCAGCTTGTTGAAGGAGGTGGTGCGTGGGTGCATCTCTTTGATCGCCACGTCGATGTGGTGCCAGCGTCCACGCCAGACACTGCCCTCAGCACCTGAGCAGCGGGGTTTGGGTGGTTGGGTGGTTGGGTTGGGTTGGATTGGGTTGGGTTGGGTGGGTTGGGTTGGGTTGGGTTGGGGGGGTTGGGGGGGGTGAGGTGCCTGCCAGCCTGTTGAAGGAGGTGGTGCGTGGGTGCATCTCTTTTACCGCCACGTCGATGTGGTGCCAGCGTTCCCACCAGACACTCCCCCCAGCACCTGAGGGTTGGGATACTTGGGTTGGGTTGGGGTTGAATTGGGTTGGGTTGGGGTTGGGTTAAGTTGAATTGAAGGGGGGGGGGGGGGGGGTTGCCTGTTTGTTCATCAATCATACAAAGCTTTTACATCAATATACTTATACCCATTTCATCAATCATACAAAGCTTTCGCATCTATATACTTATACCCATTTCATCAATCATACAAAGCTTTCGCATCATTATACTTATACCATTTCATCAATCATACAAAGCTGTTCGCATCTTTCGCATCTATATACTTATACCCATGTCATCAATCATACAAAGCTTTCGCATCAATATACTTATACCCATTTCATCAATCATACAAAGCTTTCGCATCTATATACTTATACCCATTTCATCAATCATACAAAGCTTTCGCATCTATATACTTATACCCATTTCATCAATCATACAAAGCTTTCGCATCAATATACTTATACCCATTTCATCAATCATACAAAGCTTTCGCATCTATATACTTATACCCATTTCATCAATCATACAAAGCTTTCGCATCAATATACTTATACCCATTTCATCAGCCAGACTATAATTGAAAATTTGTACGCCATGCCACAGGCGTGAGATTGAGGGAA
The DNA here is from genome assembly GCA_013435795.1 of Chlamydomonas sp. ICE-L. NCBI lineage: Eukaryota > Viridiplantae > Chlorophyta > Chlorophyceae > Chlamydomonadales > Chlamydomonadaceae > Chlamydomonas > Chlamydomonas sp. ICE-L. The sequence continues at coordinate 2,807,091 of JACBWV010000476.1, read as the reverse complement.
TCCTCCCGTTTGCATGCATGTGTATTTCATCGAGAAGGTGTAGCTGGTCTCCCTGGATAAAGTTGTAACTAGGCAGAGCCTCTTTCAGATATATACATTGGTCTAGTGGTAGACTAAGTCACTATAAGAATGAAGAGTCGGGGGTTCGACTCCCCCTTTGGTCGCTCCTAGCGTTGCAGGTCGTCGTCAACCGCGATGGTAGCTTGTCCAGTTGAGGTAGGAGACCGCTCCCCACCCGCGTACGACGGGCTCCCTTAACACCACGCCCCATCAGGCGTTATCATTACCTTTTTTAACTAGGCATTCCGTCACCCAGAGACTGAGACTGAGAAACACACACACCATCCACACTACCGAACCTCACCTCGTCCAATTTCATCGATGAGGCGCAGCTGGTCTCCCTGGATGAAGTTGTAGCTAGGCATTCGGTCGCCCAGAGACTGGTAGCGTACGTTGGCCCTAGCTGCCACCGCGGCATCCCTACTGGCCTGCTCCTGTTGCTGCTGGGTCTGACTTTGGGGGGCTTGGTTTGCAGCTGAGTTGGCGAGCACCATTGCTGAGTTGGCGGCAGCCATGTGGGCAGCTACCTGCATCGCCGCTTGCGTGTCGTCGTCGGCAGACCTGGTGTATTGTTTGGTTTGGGGATGTGTTACTGTTGGTTCTGTTACTGTTGGTTGGTTAGTGTTGGTTTTGCTAGTATCTTGTTAGTCTGTCCTGCATCGCTCATGGCGTGTCGTAGTCCGCAGACCTGGTGTTGTTTGGTTTGGTTGGGTTCGTTACTGTTGGTTCTGTTACTGTTGGTTGGTTTTGCTAGTCTCTTGTTAGTCTGTCCTGCATCGCCGCTTGGGTGCTGTCGTTGGTAGAACTGGTGTTGCTTGGTTTGGTTGGTTCTGTTCCTGTTGGTTGGTTGGTTGTTAGTGCTGGCCTTGTTAATATTGGTTTTGTCAGTGTTGTTTGGTTAGTGTTGGCTTGAATATGGTTGTTTGGTTAGTGCGTATTTTGTTAGCCTCTTGTTTATCTGTTCTGCAAGGCCGCTTGTGTGTCGTCATCGGCAGACCTGGTGTTATTTGGGTTGATTGATTTCGTTACTGTCGATTCTGTTACTGTTGGTTGGTTTTGCTAGTCTCTTTTTAGTCTGTTCTGCATCGTCGCTTGGCTGTTGTCGTTGGAATAACCGATGTTGTTTGGGTTGATTGGTTTCGTTACTGTTGGTTCTGTTACTGTTGGTTGGTTTTGCTAGTCTCTTGTTAGTCTGTTCTGCATCGTCGCTTGGCTGTTGCCGTTGGTAGACCTGGTGTTGCTTGGTTTGGTTGGGTTGGGTTCGTTACTGTTGGTTCTGTTACTGTTAGTTGGTTAGTGTTGATTTTGTTCGTCTCTTGTTCGTCTGTTCTGCATCGCTCATGGCGTATCGTAGTCCGCAGACCTGGTGTTGTTTGGTTTGGTTGGGTTCGTTACTGTCGGTTCTGTTGGTTCTGTTACTGTTGGTTGGTCATTGTTGGTTTTATTAGTCTGTCCTGCATCGCCACTTGCGTGTTATCGTCGGCAGACCTGGTGTTGTTTGGTTTGGTTTGGTTTGGTTGGATTCATTACTGTTGGTTGGTTATTGTTAGGGGTCGGCAATATATGATATCATGTCATCATATGATATCATATGATGCCGGCGGTCTGACTAGGTATTTTTGGCCTGGGGCATCATATCACATGATATTAAATCATATGATTTTGTATGATATCATATGATATCATACTCGACTTTGGTCAGCATCATATGATTTGCCATTCCCTAGTTCTTGTTGATTTTGTTACTGTTAATTGATCAGTGTTGATTTTGTTACTCTCTTGTTAGTCTTTTCAGCAACGCCGCTTGCGCGTCGTTGTCGGCAGACCTGGTGTTGTTTGGTTCGGGAATGTGTTAGGTGTGCTGGTGTTGGTTGGTTTCGTTACTGTTGGTTTTGCTAGAGTTGGTTTGGTGAGTGTTTGCCTTGTTAGTGCTTGCCTTGGTACTATTGGTTCTTTTACTGATGGTTGGTTAGTGTTGGTTGTGTTACTGTTGGTTTTGCTAGAGTTGGTTTGGTGAGTGTTTGCCTTGTTAGTGCTTGCCTTGGTACTATTGGTTCTTTTACTGATGGTTGGTTAGAGTTGGTTGTGTCACTGTTGGTTTTGCTAGAGTTGGTTTGGTGAGTGTTTGCCTTGTTAGTGCTTGCCTTGGTACTATTAGTTCTTTTACTGATGGTTGGTTAGAGTTGGTTGTGTCACTGTTGGTTTTGCTAGAGTTGGTTTTGTAAGTGTTGGTTTTGCTAGAGTTGTTTTTGTAAGTGTTGGTTTTGCTAGAGTTGGTTTTCTAGGTGTTGGTTTTGCTAGAGTTGTTTTTCTAGGTGTTGGTTTTGCTAGAGTTGGTTTTGTAAGTGTTGGTTTTGCTAGAGTTGGTTTTCTAGGAGTTGTTTTTGCTAGAGTTGGTTTTCTAGGTGTTGATTTTGCTAGAGTTGGTTTCCTAGTTTTTTTTTCTTTCTAGAGTTGGTTTTGTAAGTGTTGGTTTTGCTAGATTTGGTTTTCTAGGAGTTGGTCTTGTTGGTGCTGGCCTTGGTTATATTGGTTCTGTTACTGATGGTTGGTTAGTGTTGGTTGTGGCACTGTTGGCAGCTTAGTCTCACCCACCCACCATACCCCCCCCCCCCCCCCCCCCCCCCCCCCCCCCCCCCCCCCACAAACAAAACCCGATACTGCCTACCTGAATCCAGGGAATCCATCTGACAGAGAAGTCTCTTCCTTCCCCAATTTCACCACCCCCACCCACCCACTCACACTCACCCACACACTCACACCCCCATATACCCACACATAGAAACCTATACTGCCTACGTGAATCCAGGGAATCCATCTGACAGAGAAGGCTCTTCCTTCCCCAATTTCACCACCCACACCCACCCACCCACCCACTCACACTCACCCACACTCTCACACCCCCATACACCTACACATAGAAACCTATACTGCCTACCTGAATCCAGGGAATCCATCTGACAGAGAAGGCTCCTCCTTCCCCAATTTCCCTGACTCCCCCCCTGAGGACACCCCCCTCACAGAGAGTCCTCCTTTGGGCGCAGCCCCCTGCTGCCTCTGCTGCCCCTCCTGCTGGTTGACGGTGGATTGCTGCTGCTGGGCAGCTTGTGCTTGTTGCTGCTGGTGATTAGAGCCATGGGACTTGAGCGCGTGTGTAGCCACAGCTCCTGTGGCCACGCCAGCAACGGCACCCAGCCCCGCAGCTGCCCCGTTGGACAGCCCCCCGCTGTAGTGTTGGGGGGCTGCGCCCACTACATTGGGGGCAGGGCCACCGCCCCCAACTGCCTGGTTGTGTGTGTGGTGAGTCACTGGCTGCTGCTGCTGCTGCTGCTGTGTGGACATGGCTTGGCCTGCCATAGCGCCCACGGCCATAGCTGCCCCCACGGCACCAGCGGTAGCCTGCTGCGGCTGCGGTATGGGGGGGAGGGCGACTTGGCCTGGGGTGCCAGGCACTGGGTGCGCTGGCAAGGGGGCGACAGCCTGTCCGGCAGACGCTCGCTGGTGCAGGTGGCCCTGGCTGGCTTGCGGCCCGTGGCCCTGCTCACCGTCAGTGTCGTAGTCGCAGCTTCCGGGAGCCACTCCCGACCCGTCCAAACTACTGCGCTCGTCTTCGTCGTAGAGCTCCCCGGAGTCCTTGTACGGGAAGGTGACGCCGCCGGCAAAGGGCGTGTAGGCGGCGGCTGCGGCTGCGGTGGAACTGGTATCGCTACCGCTGCCGTTGCCCGGGCGTGCGCTGCCATGGCCCCGGCGCTGGCCTCCTGACAACTGCTGAACTCGCATGCTGGAGGGGGAATGGGGTGGGTTTGTTTGGGTTTGTTTGGTTTGGCTTGTATTTGGTTTAGGTTTGGGCAGCCAACCAATCAGTCAACCAGACGCCATACCTGGAGGGGGAGGAACCTTGACACAAGGCCTTGGCGAAAAAACAATCAGAAATCAACCCTAACCAACCCCAACCAAACAAGACAAAACCAACCCTCTCATCAGGACACCAACAAACTGACCAACCAACCAACCAACTGCCCTCAGACCAACCAGACACAATACCTGGAGGGGGAGGAGCCCTGACGCATGGCCTTGGCTGAATTATAAAACAAATCAAACGAAATCAAACAAGACAAACAAACCCTCTCATTAGGACACCAACCAAACAACCAACCAACCAACCAACTGTCCTCAGACCAACCAGACACAATACCTGGAGGGGGAGGAGCCCTGACGCATGGCCTTGGCTGAAAAAGAAAACAAATCAACCCAAACCAAACAAGACAAAACCAACCCTCTCATTATCACACTAACCAACCAACCAACCATCCAACTGCCCTCAGACCAACCAGACACAATACCTGGAGGGGGAGGAGCCCTGACGCATGGCCATGGCAGCAGCAGCTGAAGTGCTGAAGACAGAGCCTGAGCGTTCGACGCTGTCAGCCTGGACCAGGGGGTCGAGGGGGTTACCCCCAAGCCCACCCCACAATAGTAAACCCACCCCACCCCACCCCAACCAGGCGCTATACCTGGAGGGGGAGGAGCACTGACGCATGGCCTTGGCAGCAGCAGCTGAAGTGCTGAAGACAGAGCCTGAGCTGTCGACGCTGTCAGCCTGGACCAGGGGGTCGAGGGGGTACCCCCCAAGCCCACCCCACAATAGTGACCCCACCCCACCCACCCACCTCACACCACACAAACCAGACAACGTACCTGGAGGGGGAGGAGCCCTGACGCATGGCCTTTGCGGCAGCAGCAGAGGTGCTGAAGACAGAGCCTGAGCTATCACCACTGTCCGCCTGGACCAGGGGGTCGAGGGGGGAGGCCAGGGGGTCCACGGGTAGGCGCGTGTGTGGCGGGAGGGGAAAGGCGATTCCCTTGCGGGTGGCCAGGGAGCGGAGGACGGAGGCGTCCCAGATCTTGATGCCGCCGGCGGAGCTAGCTGTCGCAACGGTGCAGTAGCCGACGGTGTCGAAACCGGTGATGCGGCTGCGGTGGGCTTGGATGACATCCTACAGGGCGGGTGGGTAGGGGGTGTGGGTAGGGGTATGGGTGTGGGTGCCAGAGTGTGGGTGCTAGTGTGTGGGTGTGGGTATGTGTATGGGTGTGGGTGCTAGAGTGTGGGTGCAAGTGCGTGGGTAGGGGATGTGGGTATGGGTGTGGGTATGGGTGTGAATCCTGAGCTAGCGGTGGCAACGGTGCAGTAGCCGATGTTGTTGAAGCCGGTGATGCGGCTGCAGTGGGCTTGGGTGACATCCTACAGGGCGGGTGTGTAGGGTGTGTGGGTGTGGCATCTGGGCTAGTGTGTGTGTAGGGGGTGTGGGTATGGGTGTGGGTGTTGAGCTAGCGTATGTAACGGTGCAGTACCAGACGTTGTCTAAACCGGTGATGCGGCTGCGGTGGGCTTGGATGACATCTTACAGGGCCGGTAGGTAGGGGGCATGGGTGTGGGTGGAGGGTTTAGGGTTTATGGTTAAACCTTAAACCCTACAACCCTAAACAGTGCACCAGCTGCCACTGATGTACCCTCCACTCCCACCCACCCCACCCACACAAAGACTGCACTGCGCACCTGTTGCAGCATCCACACCGGCACTCGGCCTGGCGGGCTGCGGATCGCGCTCATGGAGCTGTTGGGGATGGGGCCCACAGAAAGGCAGCCGTTCTCAAACGCAGTGATCATGCAGCCTAGCTCGTGGAGCACTGACAAGCCCTTCACAGCGGGCCCCCCTTGTGTGCCGATGGCACACAGAGCAACCACCTTGCTGTTGGATAGGTCCCAGACCAGGCACTGCCCGCCGGAGTGACCGGTGAGCAAGCGCCAGTTGAGCGCGGGCGGGGGGGGCTGCGCCCCTCCCATGCTGCGCTCGCTGGTCGGGGCCGGTGGCGGAGGAGGCGGGGGCGCGGGGGAGCTCCACCGCGTGTGAGACATGGCGGTACAGTGGCCGAAACGGCTGTACCCGCATGCTGCGATGGGGGAAGCGTCAGCAGTGCTCAGCACGTGCAGCGCGTGGGACGCGGTCGCGACGCACAGAATGCCGCGCTTGACGAGCAGATGGACCACCCGGTGCTCTGGGGCCACAGCAGAGCCGATGGAGTAGCTTTCGTCCAGCATATCGGGCTGACTCTCCTGGCCTCCCTCCTTGGGGCGAGACTTGCCACCTGAGAGCTGCAAGGCTTGTAGGGAGGTATTCGAGCTGGCCTCTAAATCATCGTCTGGCTCGGAGCCGACCAGTCGGGGCTTGATCTGTCGGGGGCAAAAGGGAGGGGATCAGGGTAAGGGGGAGGGGGCAGGGGAGGGGGGGGGAGGGGTGCAGGTGGGGTGGAGTGGAATTGAAAGGAATGGAGTGTGTGTGTGTGTGTGTGTGTGTGGGGGGGGGGGGGGGGGGGCTGGTTAAAGCTGTTTGAGCTGGCCTGAGAGTCATCATCTGGCTCAGGTCAGATAAATCGTGGTGTGATCTGTTTGGGGCAAGAGGGAGGGGTTGAGGGGAAGGGGGAGGTTGCTGGGGAGGGGGTGGAGGGGTGTGAGTGAGGTGGAGTGGAATGGAAAGAAATGGAGTGGTGGGGGTGTCGTGGTGGGGGGCTTGGTTGAGTTGAGCTGGCCTCAGAGTCATCGGCTGGGTCAGGTCAGATCAATCGGGGCTTGATCTGTTGGGGGAGGATCAGGGTGTGGGGGAGGGGGCACAGGGAGGGGGGGGGAGAGGTGCAAGTTGGGTGGAGTGGAATGGAAAAGAATGGAGTGTGTGTGTGTGTGTGTGTGTGTGGGGGGGGGGGGGGGGCTTGGTTGAAGTTGTTTGAGCTGGCCTCAGAGTCATCGTCTGGCTCAGGCCAGATCAATCATGGCATGATCTGTAGCAATCAAGAGAAAGGAAGGGGAAGGTTTAGGGGGGGGGGGGGGGGGGGGGGGGGGAGGGGGGGCTTGGAAGGGGTGAGTGGGAGGCGTTAGGCTCTAGGGTTTGGGGTGTAGGCGAAGGGTTAGGGGGGGAGGGTTTTACTTGAAAGGGCTGAGTGGGAGGCGTTAGGGTTTAGGGTTTGGGTTTTAGGGGAAGGGTTAGGGGGGGAGTGGGTTTACTTGAAAGGGATGAGTGGGGGGCATTAGGGTTTAGGGTTTAGGGTTTAGGGGAAGGATTTGCCAAGGCCTGGACCATGGAGGTGTAGGTTTTAGGTTTTAGGGTTTAGGGAAAGGCCTTACCAAGACTCGTAGCATGGAAGTTTAGGGTTCAGGGTTTATTGGAAGGACTTACCAAGACTCGGATCATGGAGGTTCAGAGTTTATGGTTTTGGGGAAGGACTTACCAAGGCTCGTATCATGGAGGAGGAGGGGTCATAGACTACGGCCATACATCGTCCTGCACTCCTGCTGCGTCAAGGGCACGGCTATCAGCCGCATCAGGATGCTTGTCATGACGGCTTTTAGATACACTGGCTAGCTTCCGATTAGGAGCTGCCTAGAAGCTGCTACTTGTAGCCCCAAATTCACATATGAATAGATTTTACAACTCACCAAAACTCGGATCATGGAGGTTTAGGGTTTAGGGTTTAGGGTTTAAGGAAGGACTTACCAAGACTCGTATCATGGAGGAGGAGGGGTCATAGAAGACAGCCATACATCGTCCTGCTGCGTCCCCCACCCACACAGCCTGGTGCTTGCCGCCTGTACTGCTGGCAGTGCACAGCGCCGTGATGGCAAACACACGTGAGTGGGCTCCACCCCGGCCCTTGCCGGAGGCGTGCCTCACGGCACACGGGAGGCCTGAGGAGTGTGGTGGGAAGGCACGGAGAGAACCGTCTGCGTGGCCAGTCCAGAGCACCCCACCCGGGCCGTGTGCGGCCGCCATGACGCTCGCCTCCTCACTACCATCGATGGAAATATCGCTGTAAAAATTGTCCACTGCGGAGGTGTAGAGCAGCATGCGTCGGCCGACCACAACGAGGAGCCGAGTTGGCGTGGCCTCGCCCTTGGCAGCGGGCTCCGCCTGCGCCCGGGAACCCCCCTGGGCCCCCGAGCCCGGGACGAAACACAAGGCGTCCACGCGGCCCTTCCCCGAGGCGCGCATCACCCCTGGGGGGAATAGCGGGCGCAGGCCCGAGACACGGTTCTGCTGGCGCTGGTGCTGCAGCTGCCACGCAGCTGCCGCCGCCGCACGCACACGCGTGTTGCTGCTGCTGTGGAGTTCGCTCATGAGGCCCACGCTCATGCCGCCTCCGCTGTCCCCGGCAGAGGGCAGAGCAGCAGCTGCTTGAGCCGCCACCTCTGCCGCCGAGGGCAGCTCGTCCACCCCCTCTAAGACGGGGGCCAGAGACGGCAGCCGCTGGGGGTGAGGGTGACGGTGAGGGTGTGGGTGAGGGTGAGGGTGAGGGTGAGGGTGGGTGTTAGGTGGGTGGGTGTGAGGTGGGTGGGGGTGGAGGGTTTGGGTTTGGGTGTGAGGTTGAGGTGGGTGTGAGGGTGAGGGTGTGGGTGTGAGTGAGACCCATGCCCATGCCGCCTCCGCTGTCCCCGGCAGAGGGCAGAGCAGCAGCTGCTTGAGCTGCCACCTCTGCCGCCGAGGGCAGCTCGTCCACCCCCTCTAAGACCGGGGCCAGTGACGGCAGTCGCTGGGGGTGAGGGTGAGGGTGTGGGTGTGGGTGTGGGTGAGGGTGAGGGTGGGGTGGGTGTGGGTGGAGGGTTTGGGTTTGGGTGTGGGTGTGAGGGTGAGGGTGTGGGTGTGAGGGTGAGGGTGTGGGTGTGAGTGAGACCCATGCCCATGCCGCCTCTGCTGTCCCCAGCAGAGGGCAGAGCAGCCGCTGCTTTTGCTGCCACCTCTGCCGCCAAGTGCAGCTCGTTCACCCCCTATAGGACCGGGGCCAGTGACGGCAGCCGCTGGGGGTGATGTGGGCGTGGGTGAGGGTGAGGGTGTGTGTGAGGTGGGTGTGGGTGTGAGGGTGTGGGTATGGGTGGAGGTGGGTGTGAGGTGGGAGTGAGGATGAGGGTGTGGGTATGGGTGTGAGGTGGGTATAGGCGGAGGATGAGGGCAGCTCGTCCACCCCCTCTAGGACCGGGGGCAGTGACGGCAGCCGCTAGGGGTAAGGGTGAGGGTGATGGTGTGAGGTGAGGGTGAGGGTTTGGTGTGTGAGGTGGGTGTGAGGGTGTGGGTGGAGGGTGAGGGTGTGGTAGTGGGTGTGACGTGGGTGTGGGTGTGAGGTGGGTGTGGGTCGAGGATGAGGGCAGCTCGTCCACCCCCTCTAGGACCGGGGGCAGTAGCGGCAGCCGCTAGGGGTAAGGGTGTGGGTGAGGGTGTGGGTGAGGGTGTGAGGTGGGTGTGGATGGAGGGTGAGGGTGAGGGTGTGGGTGAGGTGGGTAAGGGTGAGGGTGTGGGTGTGTGGGTGTGGGTGAGGGTTTGGGTGAGGGTGCATGTGAGGGTGCGTGTGCGTGTGAGGGTGTGGGTGTGAGGTGGGTGTGCGTGAGGGTGAGGAAGAGGGTGTGAGGTGTGTGTGTGTGAAGTGGGTGCGAGTGGAGGGTGGGTGGAGGGTGTGGGTGGAGGTGAGGGTGAGAGTGTGGGTGTGAGGTGGGTGGGTGTGGGTGTGAGGGTGAGGGTGTGAGGTGGGTGGGTGTGAAGTGGTGTGGGTGGAGGGTGGGTGGAGGGTGGGTGGAGGGTTGGTTGGAGGTGTGGGTGAGGGTGGCGGGTGCGTTTGTCTGTGAGGTGGGTTTGGGTGGAGGTGTGGATGTGGGTGTGGGTGGAGGGTGGGTTGAGGGCTGGTGTGGATGTATGTGTGGGTGTGGGTGTGGATGTAGGTGCGGATGTTGGTGTGGGTGTGGGTGTGGGTGAGGCAGTGAGTGTGGGTGAGGGTGTGGTGCATATGTAGGTGTGAGTGGGTGATGGGTGGGTATGGGTGTGGGAGAGGGTGTGAGAGGTTGAGGACTAGAGGTCAGGGGTAGAGGGGATACTACTTGTACTGTTGCTGCAAGTGATACTACTTGTACGTTGCTGCAAGTGATACAACTTGTAGGTTGCTGCAAGTGATAATATTGTACGGTTGCTTTGCACGTGAACTAACTTTTAACTGTTGTGCAAGTGATACTACTTGTGGTTGTGAGTTGCTTTAATACTTGTTACGGTGCTGCAAGTTGATACTACTTGTAATGTCTGCTGCAAGTGATACACTTGTACGGTTGCTGCAAGTGATACTACTTGTACTGTTGCTGCAAGTGATACTACTTGTACGGTTGCTGCAAGTGATACTACTTGTACGTTGCTGCAAGTGATACTACTTGTACGGTTGCTGCAAGTGATACTACTTGTACTGTTGCTGCAAGTGATACTACTTGTACGGTTGCTGCAAGTGATACTACTTGTACGGTTGCTGCAAGTGATACTACTTGTACGGTTGCTGCAAGTGATACTACTTGTACTGTTGCTGCAAGTGATACTACTTGTACGGTTGCTGCAAGTGATACTACTTGTACGGTTGCTGCAAGTGATACTACTTGTACGGTTGCTGCAAGTGATACTACTTGTACGGTTGCTGCAAGTGATACTACTTGTACGGTTGCTGCAAGTGATACTACTTGTTCTGTTGCTGCAAGTGAATTCACTTCCATTGGTACCACTGCCATTAGTGCTCTGCTACTACCAGTAATGTAAACCCCCCTACCCCACCCCACCACGCTCTACCCACCCCCACACACCACCCAGCCCTGCCAACGCAACCCCCGCCACACTACCCACCCCCGCCCTACCCACCCACACGAACACTGCGCTGCACTGCGTACCTGTTGACAGAGTGTGTGTGTGTGTGGGATGGGGGGGGGGGGGGGGGGGGGGGGGGGGGGACAAACACTGCATTGCACACCTGTTGAACCTGATGTACTACCCCCCCCCCACCCCCCACCCACACAAACAACCCCCCCCCACACACTAAACAAATCCACACACACCCAAACACCCAAACACTGCATTGCGCACATGTTGAACCTGATGTACTCCCCCCCCCCCCCCCCCCCCCCCCCCACACACACACACACACACACACAAACAAACCCACACCCACACACAAAACAAATCCACACATACCCAAACACCCAAACACTGCATTGCGCACCTGTTGAACCTGATAAACTACCCCCCCCCCCCCCCCCCCCCCACACACACACACACAAACAAACCCACCCACCCACACTAAACAAATCCACACACACCCAAACACCCAACCACTGCACTGCGCACCTGCTGAAACTGATGCAACTGCCCCCCCACCCACCCACCCACACAAACAACCCCCCTCACCCACACACAAACACAAACACTGCACTGCACACCTGCTGAAACTGATGCAACTGCGACAAGTTCTGGGGAATGCTACGATGGTGGCCGGTGTCGGCGCTGCCGCCGCCGCTGCTGCCACTCTCGCCGCTCCACCCGAACTGCAGTGCGGGCGCGGAGGTGCTAGCTGTCATTAGGTTGTGCTGTTGCAGGCCGTGCTGCTGCAGTTGCAGGCTGTGGGAGGAGGTGGGGCTGGAGCTGTGCTGTGAGTGTGAGTGCTCGTCCATCATGGCATTAGAGTTCATCATCTGTTGTATTCTCTGGTGCCGCATGCGTGCCTGTTCGGATTCCACGATGGAGCGTTCGGAGCCGGCGTAGGAGTAGCCCCCGTTGACATTGACGCCCGAGGTGGCCGCTGCAAGGGGAAGGGGATGGGGGAGGGACGTGGGTTGATGGGTGGGAGGTGGGTGGGTGGGAGGGAGGTGGGGTGGGTGGAGGGAGGAGGTAGGTAGGATGGTGGATGGGGTGGGTGGGTGGGCGTTCGGAGCCGGCGTAGGAGTAGCCGCCGTTGACGTTGACGCCTGAGGTGGATGCTGCAAGGTGGGGGGGGGAGAAGTGGGTGGGTGGGTGGGGTGGGTGGTGGGGGGGTGAGGGGATGGGGGGAGTAGCCACCGTTGATGAGGTGGCGGGCTGCAAGGGGGTGGGAGGGGGAGAGGGTGTGGGGGATGGGTGTTGGGGGAGTACCTGCCGTTGACGTTGACGCCCAAGGTGGCGGCTGGCTAGGAGGGGGGGGAGGTTGTGTGTGTGTGTGTGTGTGTGTGTGTGTGGGGGGGGGGGGGGGGGGGGGAGGAAGGAGGGAGGGAGGTTGGTGGGTGAGTGGGTGGGTGGGGGGAGTAGCCCCCGTTGACGTTGACGCCGGAGGTGGATGGGTGGTGGGTGGTGGGTGGTGGGTGGGTGGGTGGTGGGTGGGTTGGAGGGAGGGGGGTGGGTTAGTGGGTGGGAGGGAGGAGATTAGTACCCCTTGCTACCCGAACTAGCCTAACCCACCGCAAAGCAACCACAACCAGCCAAATCCTACCCAACCCAACCCAAAGACACACTCAGCACGCCACACCATTCCCAACTCACCGCCCCACAACTGATTATCCAACAACACGTTATTGAACGCCTCCTTAGACAGCGTGGCGAACCCCTTTCTAACCGAACCAGCCTAACCCACCGCAAAGCAACCCTAACCAACCAAATCCAACCCCAAGACGCACTCAGCACGCCGCGCCACCATTCCCAACTTTCCTCTGTCCCACAACTGGTGGTCCAACAGCACATTATTGAAAGTCTCATTAGATAGCATGGTGACCCCCTTGTTACCCCAGCCAAACCCAACCCAAAGCAACCCCAACTAGCCAAATCCCACCCAACCCAACCCAAAGACACACTCAGCACGCCACACCCCAAGCCACGCCACCATTCCCAACTTTCCTCTGTCCCACAACTGGTGGTCCAACAGCACATTATTGAAAGTCTCATTAGATAGCATGGTGACCCCCTTGCTACCCCAGCCAAACCCAACCCAAAGCAACCCCAACTAGCCAAATCCCACCCAACCCAACCCAAAGACACACTCAGCACGCCACACCCCAAGCCACGCCACCATTCCCAACTTTCCTCTGTCCCACAACTGGTGGTCCAACAGCACATTATTGAAAGTCTCATTAGATAGCATGGTGACCCCCTTGCTACCCCAGCCAAACCCAACCCAAAGCAACCCCAACTAGCCAAATCCCACCCAACCCAACCCAAAGACACACTCAGCACGCCACACCCCAAGCCACGCCACCATTCCCAACTTACCTCTGTCCCACAACTGGTGGTCCAACAGCACGTTACTGAACGCCTCCTTAGACAGCGTGGTGAACCCCTTGCTACCCCAACCAGCCAAACCCAACCCAAAGCAACCCAACCAGCCAAATCCAACCCAACCCAACCCAACCCATTGACACACTCAGCACGCCACACCCAACACCACCATTCACATCTCACCTCTGTCCCACAGCTGGTGGTCCAACAGCACGTTATTGAACGCCTCCTTAGATAGCGTGTTGCACCATTGATACACCCCACCCTACCCCACACCACCCCACCTCACACAACCCCACTCCACCATGCTACACCCTACTCCACCCCACCATTCCCAACTCACCTCTGTCCCACAACTGATGATCCAACAGCACGTTATTGAACGCCTCCTTAGATAGCGTGTTGTACCCCTTGCTACCTGTGGCTGAGTTTGGGAAGGCCTGAGATTGCGAGCTGGTTCCCCCTGTGCTGGTGCGGCCCATTCCCGAGGCTGTCGCGCATGGCAGCGCCTTGAAGCAACTGAACCAACCACCACCACCAGCGCCACTGGGGAACGGCCCAGAGTTATTGGGGCTGAATGAGAAAGCAGCCGCCGCTCTTAACTCCTCCTCCTCTTCGATTATACGCTCAATCTGAGGGCAGTTGGTTGGTTGGTAGGTTGGTTCACTTGTGAAAGTTGTTTGTTCGGTGGTGGTGGTGGTGGTGGTGCGTGGTTTGGTGTGGTGTGTGTGTGTGTGTGTTTGGGGGTGGGTTGTTGGTGGTGGTGGTGGTGTGTGTGGGGGGGGGGGGATGGTTTGGTTCGGGGAACGGCCCCAAGTTGTTGGGGCTGAATGAGAAAGCAGCCGCCGCTCTTAACTCCTCCTCCTCTTCGATTATACGCTCAATCTGAGGGCAGTTGGTTGGTTGGTTGGTTCACTTGTGAAAGTTGTTTGTTCGGTGGTGGTGGTGGTGGTGGTGGTGTGTGTTTGGTGGTGTGGTGTGGTGTGGTGTGGTGTGTGTGTGTGTGTTTGGGGGTGGGTTGGTGGTGGTGGTGGTGGTGTGTGTGTGTGGGGGGGGGATGGTTTGGTTCGGGGAACGGCCCCAAGTTGTTGGGGCTGAATGAGAAAGCAGCCGCCGCTCTCAACTCCTCCTCCTCTTCGATTATACGCTCAATCTGAGGGCAGTTGGTTGGTTGGTTGGTTGGTGTGCTGATGAGAGGGTTGGGCTCGTTTTAATTGGCTTGGTTTGTTTTTGTTTGGATTAGTATGCCGCAGATGGTTGGTTTGGATTGGTTTGGATTGGTTTGGATTGGTTTGGATAGGTTTGGATTGCTACAGATGGTTGGTTGGTTTGGATTGGTTTGGATTGGCTTGGATTGCTGCACATGGTTGGTTGGTTTGGATTGGTTTGGATTGCTGCAGATGGTTGGTTGGTTTGGATTGGTTTGGATTGGTTTGGATTGGTTTGGATTGGATTGGATTGGATTGGATTGGTTTGGATTGGTTTGGATTGGTTTAGTTTGCTGCAGATGGTTGGTTTGTTTGCTGGTGAGCAGTTTGGATTGATGATATATATTTACCTGGTTCGTTTTGCTGTATTTCCTGCCATTGCATTTGTTCTGTTTTGGTTTGTTTGGGTTTAATAAGTAAATGTGCACATTTTATTTGAAGGACAATCGCCTGTTCGTTTTGCTGTATTTCCTGCCATTGCATTTGTTCTGTTTTGGTTTGGTTTGTTTGGGTTTAATAAGTAAATGTGCGCATTGTATTTGAAGGACAAACGTCTGTATTTCGGTATTGGCGGAGCCCCCAGGGTTACCCATTTGTCCGTCTGACCATCCGACCATCCATCCGTCTGACCAAGACGAAGCCTGACACGTCAGCCAACGGTCTCGTGACTAACTCGCTTTCGTTGCCACCTGTCGCTCCGTCGCAATCACTCTCCGCCATTTTTTAGCGTCGCAGGCGACGCTGCTTAGAACTTGTTCGAGCTACAAGTAGCAGCTTCTAGGCAGCTCTCTATCCCTGCCTTTGAGCCAAACCTGAAACTAGCTAGTGCCTGTGAAAGCTGCTGCACGTGCTTGTGTGTGTAAGTGTGTGAGTGTGTGAGTGTGTGTGTGTTGGGGGGGGGGGGGGGCTGAGGCGGGTGTGGCCGAAGCTAGTTAGTCACGAGACCGTTGGCTGACGCGCCAGGCTTCGTCTCGATCGCACGTCAGTTGCACAAACAAACAAACAAACGGACAACGGGTGACCCTGGGGGCTCCCGCCCCGCAGAAGGGGGGGGATCTGCCAAAAAGAAACAGTGACCCCAAGCATGCACATCATGCACACACACACGCTCACAAACATGCACACACACTCAAATCATGCAAGCACACAATGCATGCAACCACATTCGTACACACACACACACACACACAATGACACATTTGCCATCCCCATGCGCTCCTTACAACTGCTGAGGCATTGTCACAAACAAAAACACACACAAACAAACATACACACTCACACACATAAAAGAAGACGAGGCCTCCTCCAGGGACAGCGTTTTTATACCTTTATAGCTTTTTATTGATCGCTATATACAGCGGGGGGGGGGGGGGGGGGGGAATCCCTGACACTAGACATGGCACATTCGCCATCCCCATGCATTCCACACAACTGCCGAGGCATTATCACAAACACAAACACACACACAAACGCAGACACACGCGCACAAACACAAACACAGACACACAAACACAGACACACAAACACACATGCAGTACACATACACTCAAAAACACAGAAGAAGAAAAGGAAAAAGAATAAAGAAAAGACACACAATCACAAACATCCGAATAGAGCTACAAACATTGAACAAATTTTACAAAGGATCTTGAGCGCTGCGATGCTGATAACTTTAGTCATGCGCACTCCATCTATAAGCAAAAATTGTGGGTGCGGAGGTGGTCGGAATCGTTCAAACGCCTGGACATCTGTCAGACTGACGGACAGCGGATAGCGGACAGACGGCGGAGAGAGACACGGGGGGAACTTAGGGCTTCAGCGAAGGGGTCCAGAGGGGGCTAAAGCGAAAAAGAAGAAAAACACAGACACACAATCACAAACAAGCAAAGCATATTGACAGTGAAGACCTTCAGAACTTCAAGCTGGAGCTCACATGCAATTGTATCGATTGCTATATAGACAAACAATAAATACAGACATACAATCTCTAACACTAAAACAAAAAGCATATGGACAGTGAAGACCTTCAGAACTTCAATATGAAGCTCACCTGCAATTGGGCTGATCGCTATAAATATCACAAACACAAACAAACACAGCATATTTTATCGATCGCTATATACAATATATATCACAAACATAATCAAACACAGCATATTGACAGTGAAGACCTTCAGAACTTCAAACTGAAGCCTACCTGCAATTCAGCTGATCGTGCGCTCTGGCGCAGATTGAAGGCAAAGAGCATGCTGCTAATTTACCTGGACAGTGCTACCATGGCGGTTGACAGCAACCGCGAACGTCCACTCTTTAAGTTTATCAATAAATTGTTTATTCATTTAGTTATATGTATCCATGCACGAAATAATCCATGTTTGATTAAGTGAAGCTAAACTGAAGCTCACCTGCACTTCGGCTGGTCGGTATATATATATATATATATATATATATATATATATATATATATACTACAAACACAAACAAAGTGAAGCCTACCTGCAATTGGGCTGATCGTGCACTTTGGCGGAGATTGAAGGCAGCTTGCACCAACACGTATGGGTCCGCTGCTCGCATGATGATTGCCTGTAAGAAAGCATACATTCATTTATACATTCATTCATTCATGTAATGGGATCGACGGCAGCTTGCACCAACAGATGCGGGTCCGCTGCTCGCATTATGATACCCTGTATGAAAGCAAACAACCATTAATTCATTCAACCATTATTTATTATTTCATATGTTCATTCATGCACGCAATAACAATATTAGCCCATTTGTTCATTCATTCATTATTACATTCATTCATTGTTTCATTCTTACATTGTTTCATTGTTTCATTCATTCATTGTTTCATTCTTACATTGTTTCATTGTTTCATTCATTACATTCATTCATTGTTTCACTCTTACATTCTTACATTGTTTCATTCATTACATTCATTCATTGTTTCATTCTTACATTGTTTCATTGTTTCATTCATTACATTCATTCATTGTTTCATTCTTACATTGTTTCATTCATCCATTCGTACATCCATTACTTATAACATTCGTTATTTCATTCATCATTTCATTGTCGCATTCCTTCCTCCATCCATTCATATGTTAAGCTATCCATCCATACAACCATTCACCCATTCATTCACTCATTCACTCATTCATTAATTGTAACATTATTTTTTGTATTAATTTTTGTATTCATTCTTCCATTCCTTCATTGTTACATTCATATATTTAGCTATACATCCATCCATCCAATTATTCACGCATTCATTCATTATTTCATTCTTACATTCATTGTTTCATTCCTTCATTGTTACATCCATTCACTAATAATTTCATGCATTCATTCATTCATGCATTCATTCATTGTTACATTCATATATTCAGCTATTCATTCATCCATACATCCATTCGATCATTCACTCAGAAATTCATCTGCCCATCCATGTATTAATTCAAACATTCATTCATCTGCTCATCCATGTATTAATTCAAATATGAATTCATCTGTTCATCCATGTATGAATTCAAATATGAATTCATCTGTTCATCCATGTATTAATTCAAACATTCATTCCCCCATTCATGATGTATTCACTCATTCGGTTGATGCAATGATGCATACAATTGTTTTAATGCTCCTTAAGTTTATATGAATCCAGGCATGCAACAGTAACGATAACGCCTGGTGGGTCGTGGTAATAAGGGAGCCCTGTCTTACGGCGGTAAAGAACGGGCTGCTACTTCACCTGGACAGTGCTACCATGGCGGTTGACAGCAACCGCGAACGTCCATTCATTAAGTTTATCAAGAAATTGTTTATTCATTTAGTTTGTATGTATCCATGCACGCAATAATCCATGTTTGCTTAGGTGAGCTCCAGATTTTTCCTTTCCGCTACCAGTAGCGATTGCTACCTGGAACCATGTTCAGGCCAAACCGACCGCTAACCTGAGACTCCCCTGCCCCACCCCCCAAACCGACCGCTAACCTGGGACTCCCCCGCCCCACCCCCCAACCCCCCCGACCGCTAACCTGGGACTCCCCCGCCCCCCGCCCCCCAAACCGACTGCTAACCTGGGACTCCCCCGCCCCACCCCCCAACCCCCCCGACCGCTAACCAGGGACTCCCCCGCCCCACCCCCCAACCCCCCCGACCGCTAACCTGGGA
>JACBWV010000476.1:2738565-2783565 GCA_013435795.1 Chlamydomonas sp. ICE-L | reverse complement strand
GCGGGCTTGCCACTGCCATCAGAGTTTGGGCCCTACCTAGACTGGGGCAACAGCCTGTCATGCGTGCAAGCATTTGGTGGCTTCAATGGTCTTCTAGTCAACTGGTACCAGGTGGGGAACAAGGTGGGGGGTAGGTACCAGGGGGCACCAGGGGGGGGGGGGGGGGAGGGGGGGGGGAAATTACCAGGGGGGGGCGCAGGGGGGGGGCAACCACCAGGTAGGGCACCAAGGGGTACCAGGTGGGGCACCAGGGGGGGGGGGGGGGAAGGGGGGGGGGGAAGTACCAGGGGGGGCGCCAGGGGGGGGCACCACCAGGTAGGGCACCAAGGGGGTTACCAGGTGGGGCACCAGGGGGGGGGGGGGGGGGGGGGAGGGGGGGGGGGGGGAAAAGAATACCAGGGGGGGCGCCAGGGGGGGGGCACCACCAGGTAGGGCACCAAGGGGGTTACCAGGTGGGGCACCAGGGGGGGGGGGCACCACCAGGTGGGGCTCTTGTATGGGCTCCAGGTGGGGCGCCAAAGGGGGGGGGCACCAATAGGGGGTCACTTGTATGGGCTCCAGTGGGGCCACCAAAGGGGGGAGGGGCGGCGGGCACCTTAGGGGGCACTTGTAGGATGTAAGGTGGGGGCCACCGGGGGAGGGCGGGGGCAAGGGGGCGGGGGGGGGGGGTGCCACAAAAGGGGGGGCAATTGTATGGGCTAAAGGTGGGGCACAAAAAGGGGGGGGGGGGGGGGGGGGCGGGGGGGGGGGGGGGGGGCGGGGGGGGGGGGGGGGGGGGGGGCACCCAAATAGGGGGGGCACCTTATGGGCTCAGGTGGGGCAACCAAGGGGGGGGGGCGCAACCAATAGGGGTGGGGGGGCTTCGTATGGGCTCCAGGTGGGGACCAAAGTGGGGGGGGGGGCAGGGGGCCTGTATGGGCTCCAGGTGGGGGGCACCAAAGGGGGGGGTGGGGTGGGCGGGAGGGGGTGCGTGGGCGGAGGGGAACGGGGTGCAGGCGGACAAGGGAGGAAAAAAAGGGGGGGTGGGGGTGCGGGGGGGGGGGGGGAAAGGGGGAACGGGGATGGAGCAAGGGGGGTGAACTACAAAGGGGGGGGGGGCGTGGGGGCGGGGGGGGGGGGAACCGGATGGGCTAACGGGGGGGCACCAAAGGGGGGGGGGGGGGGGTGGTGGGGGGGGGCACTTGGGATGGGATAAAGGGACCGGCACCACAAAGGGGGGGGGCACCGGGGGCCCTGTATGGGCTCCCGGTGGGGCACCAAAGGGGGGGGGGGGGGGGGGGGGGGCACTTGTATGGCTCCAGGTGGGTTCACCAAAGGGGCGGGGGGGGGTGGCAATTGTATGGGCTCCAGGTGGTGTGGCCCCAAAGGGGGGGGGGGGGGGGCACTTGTGATGGACTCCAGGTCGGGGTGGGGCACAAAGGGGGGGGGGGGGGGGAGGCATTTGTATGGGCTTCCAGGTGGGCACCCAAAGGGGGGGGGGGGGGGGGGGGGGGGGGCAATTGGAACACACACACGGGGGGGCACTTGTATGGGGCAGGTGGGGACACCAAAGGGGGGGGGGGAGGGGGGGGGGGGGGGTGGGGGTCACTTGGGGGGCAGGCAGAGGAGGGGGGGGGGGGGGGGAGGGGGCGGGCACTTAAATGTATGGGCTCCAGGGTGGGGGGCACCAAAGGGGGGAGGGGGGGGGGGGCGGGGGGGGGGGGGGGGCCGGGGGGGCACAGTAGGGCTCAGGACTGGGGCGGCACCAACGGGGGGGGGGGGGGGGAACTGTATGGCTCCAGGTGGGGCCACCAAAGGGGGGGGGGGGGGGTGGCCACTTGTATGGACCTCCAGTGGCGGGCCAACACCAATAGGGGGGGGGGGGGGCATTTGTATGGGCTCCAGGTGGGGCACCCAAAGGGGGGGGGGGGGGGGGAGGGAGGGGGGGGGGGCCCGGGTATGGGATCCAGGTGAGGGACACAAAAGGGGGGGGGGGGCACTTGTATGGGCGTCAGGTGGGCACCGGGGGAAGGGGGGCCGGGGACGGGGGGGGGGGGGGGGGGGGGGGGGGAAAGGGGGGGGGGGCGGGGCACTACTAGGTGGGGGCTCTGGTATGGGCTCCAGGTGGGGCACCGGGGGAGGGGGGGGCCCGGGGGGGGGGGGGGGCGGGGCACCAATAGGTGGGGCATTGTATGGGATTCCAGGCGGGGCACCAAAGGGGGGGGGGGGGGCGGGGCGGGGGGGCACTTGTATGGGCTCCAGGTGGGGCACCGGGGGAAGGGGGGGCCGGTGGGGGGGGGGGGGGGGGGGGGGCAGGGCACCAATAGGGGGGCACTGTATGGGCTCCAGGTGGGGCACCAAAGGGGGGGGGGGGGGGCACCCAATAGGGGGGGCACTGGTATGTGATCCAGGTGGGCGGCACAAAGGGGGGGGGGGGGGGGGCACACCACTAGGGGGTGCCACTTTTATGGAGTCCGGTGGGGCACCAAAGTGGGCGGGGGAGGGAGGGGGGCAATTAGTATAAGGCTCAAGGTGGGGGACCAAGTGGGGGGGGGGGGGGCGGGGGCCGGGGATTATCGCTGGGGAGGGGGCACATTGTCTATGTATGGGCTCCACGGTTGGGGAGGGCACCTAAAAGGGGGGCGGGGGGGGGGGGAGGTGGGGATTGTTTGGGGCTCCAGGTGGGGCACCCAAAGGGGAGGGCGGGGGGGGCACTTGTAGGGGGGTGTGGGGGGGGGACAGACTATGGGCTCCAGTGGAGGACCAAAGGGGGGGGGGGGAGTGTGTATGGGGGGGGTGGGGGGGGGGGCACCTGTATGGGCTCCAGGTGGGGCCACCAAAGGGGGGGGGGGGGTGGCCATGCTCGAGCACTTGTGATGGGCTCCAGGTTGGGCACGGGGGGGTAATTAGGGGGGGCCGGGGGGTGGGGGGAGGGGGGTGGTGCTAGGAAGGGGGGGGCGCAGACTTCATACTAAGGTGGGGGCCTCTTGTATGGGCTCCACCCCCGGTGGGCAACCAGGTGTGTGCTGGTGTTGTGTGTTTTATTTTTGAACATGAGCAGCAGCTCTAGGCAGACCCCCTGCCTTGTTTCCAAGACAAACCTAAAGCAACATAGAGCGTCTGGAAGCACTCAGAAGCAGCTTTACAGCACTGTTGGAATCTTGGGGCTTGGTGTCGAACAACACAGAATCCGAGTGCGTTCTTGACATCTTGCAACACTACATGGGTGCGCATTCAGACGGCGAGAAAGAGCTAGGAGGTGTGGCAATCCATGAAAGCAGAACTAAAAGACTAGAAAACTAAAAAACATATCAAAACAAACTCTGGACCCTTGCAGGACGGCAAAGGAAAAACATATCAAATTAAACAAACAAACAAACAAACAAGTAAACATATTAAAACAAATCCTGGACTTCTGCAGGACGGCGATGACTACATGTGTGCGCATTCAGACGATGAGAAAGATCTTGTCCTTGGTGTGGCAATCCATGAAAGCAAAACAAAAAAAATTAAAAATCGGATCAAAACAAACTCTGGAACCTTGAGGACAGGAATGAAAAAACATATAAAAACAAACAAACAAACTAACATATTGAAACAAATCCTGTACTTCTGCAGGACGGCAATGACTACATGGGAGCGCATTTAGACGACGAGAAAGATCTTGTCCTTGGTGTGGCAATCCATGAAAGCAAAACAAAAAAAATAAAAATCGGATCAAAACAAACTCTGGACCCTTGAGGACAGGAATGAAAAAACATATAAAAACAAACAAACAAACAAACTAACATATTGAAACAAATCCTGGACTTCTGCAGGGCGGCAATGACTACATGGGAGCGCATTTAGACGACGAGAATGAGCTAGTAGGTGTGGCAATCCATGAAACCAAACCTAAAATACTAAAAAACTACAAATCAGATCAAAACAAACTCTGGACCTTTGCAGGACAGGAATCAAAAAACATATCAAAACAAACAAAAAAACAAACTAACAAGCAAACACACAAAAACAAACCCTGGACTTCTGCAGGACTGCCAAGACGACATGGGTGCGCATTCAGACAACAAGACAGAGCTTGTTGTTGGTGCACAAACAAAGAAACAAACACACATACATACAAACCCTGGACCCCTGCAGGACGGCAATGACTGCATGAGTGCGCATTCAGATGGCGAGAAAGAGCTTGTCGTTGGTGCACAAAAGAAGAAACAAAAATATCAAACAAACTCTGAACCCTTGCAGGACGGCAATGACTGCATGAGTGCGCATTCAGACGACGGGAAAGAGCTTGTCATTGGTGTGGCAATCCATGAAAGCAAAACTAAAAAACCAAAAAACTTATCAAAACAAACTCTGGACCCTTGCAGGACAGGAATGAAAAAACATATCAAAACAAACAAACAAACAAACAAACAAACTAACTAACAAGCAAACACATAAAAACAAACCCTGGATTTCTGCAGGATGGCAATGACTACATGGGTGCGCATTCAGACGACGAGAAAGAGCTAGTCGTTGGTGCACCGATTCTTTCCATCTCTTTGGGGCAAGAGCGCATATTCCGGGTGTCAAGTAAACCCCAAACTCCGAAGCTGAGTCAAGACTTTGTAATGCCTGGAAGTTCGTATATAATTATGGGGGGCCCGAAGATGCAGGCGCAGTACAAGCATGCAGTACCTAAGGTGGGTTCCAGCAGCCTCACCACCTCACAACCGCAACCACAACCACACCAACACACGCACACTCAACCCAAACCGCACCCACTCCCACAACCATACTCCCCCCCCCCCCCCCCCCCCCCCCCCCCCCCCCCCCCAAACACACACACACCACACCACACACCACACACAAACACACACAACCCACCCACACAACCCTACACCTACCCTCACCCACACTCACACCAACAACCCTAACCACACACACACATCCCACAACCCCACTCCCACCCACGCCCACACACACAACCACAACCACAGCCCCACCCACACTCTCACACACACATAAACCCACATCCACACATACCCCTCCCCCTGGAATATAAAACAGACTCTCCGCCGTCGCGGAAAAAAAGAAAAAAAAAGGTAAAAAACAAGTCAGTGCTTTGGACACCTCATCCCCTCACAACCGCCACAACTCAGGAACCTGGCCAAGCAGGAGCAAGACTGGACAGATGCAGCAATGCGCAGAGGCAGCTCCCTCATTGTCGCAGCTGCAAATAAAACAGACTCTCCGCTGTCGTAAAAACATTAAATCAAATCAAAACAAGTCAATGCTACGCTCACACCTCCTCCCCTCCCAACCGCCACCACTTGGGAGCATGCCCCTCTCCCTGGTATACTGTATGACAGAAGTATGAAATAGTAAAGCAACAACACGTGCATGGTTCATTCAAAAAACCTGATTGCAATCCCCATGTATGCACTTATGAATTGCACTCAACGGCACTCATGTACTGCACTCAACAGCACTCAAGTACTGCAGTCAAGTACACTCATGTACTGCACTCAATGGCACTCATGTACTGCACTCAACTGCACTCATGTACTGCACTCAACGGTACTCATGTACTGCACTCGAGTACTCTCATGTACTGCACTCAATGGCACTCATGTACTGCACTCAACTACACTCATGTACTGCACTCAACTACACTCATATACTGCACTCAACTGCACTCCTGTACTGCACTCAATGGCACCCATATCTCTAGTCTCCAGGTGAATGGAGTGATGGGGAAGGCCTTGGCAGGAGGACACACATCACCACGTATGCATTTACGCCTGTGGATGCACTCATGCAGAATTGAACTAATTGGCACCCACGCATGCAAGCATGCACTCAACAGCCCCCCTCTCTCTTGTCGCCAGGTGAATGGAGTGATGGGGACTTGGCAGGAGGACATACATCACTACATATGCATTTACACCTGCGCATGCACTCATGCATTATTAAACTAATTGACACCCAGGCATGCATGCATGCTCTCAACGGCTCCCCTCTCTCTTGTCGCCAGGTGGATGGAGTAATGGGGAAAGGCCTTGGCTGGAGGACACACACGACTACATATGCATGTACACCCGCGCATGCACTCATACAGAATTGAACTAATTGGCACCCACGCATGCAAGCACGCACTCAACAGCCCCCCTCTCTCTTGTCGCCAGGAGAGTGGAGTGATGGGGACTTGGCAGGAGGATACACATCACTACATATGCATTTACACCCGCGCATGCACTCATGCATTATTAAACTTTGTGGCACCCACGCATGCATGCATGCTCTCAACGGCGCCCCTCTCTCTTGTCGCCAGGTGGATGGAGTGATGGAGACTTGGCAGGAGGACGCACATCACCATATGTGCATTTACTTCCGCGCATGCACTAATGCATTATTGAACTAATTGACACCCAGGCATGCATGCACTCAACGGCACCCCTATCTCTTGTTTCCAGGTTAATGGAGCAAAGGGGAAAGGCCTTGGCAGGAGGATCAACATCACGTTCCGGGTTTTCAAGAGTTAGTCGTCTTTTTTCTATTTCTTTGAACCACGAATATACCTGCGGCAACAACTACTCGACCTCGGGTCCTCCTAACAAAAGCAGTGGCTGCTCTGCCCTCTGCTGGGGACAGAAGTGGCATTGAGTTTGGCAAAAAAGCGTGGAGGTCAAGTAGTTGCGGTGTGGGTGTGGCGTGCACTGCAGGTGGTGCGCTGCAGTCTTGGCTAAGTGGCAGTTCATGGGCATGGGTCTCACTCACACCCACTCCTCAACTACTTGACCTTGGGTCCTCCTCCACGCTTTTTCACCAAACTCAATGGCACCCGTCTTCTTGGTCGTCAATTGCATGGGACGAAGGGAAAAGGCCTTGGTAGGAGGATCAACATCACGATCTGGGTTTCTATGAACTAATAATAGTTAGGTACCGGACTACTGGCATATATCATATGATGTTGACCAAGGTTGACCAAATGAATCATACAAGGTGCATTAGATCAACATCATCCCGCGTTTTCGTCTTTTGCTAGCTAGTCGTCTTTTGTATTTCTTTGAAGTAGTTATACCGGTAAGCCTCTTTGAGTGATATACATTGGTCTAGTGGTAGACTGAGTCACTCTCAGAACAAAGAGTCGGGGGTTCGACTCCCCCTTCGGTCGCTCTTGGCGTTGCAGGTCGTCGTCAACCGTGATGGTAGCTTGTCCAGTTGAGGTAGGAGACCGCTCCCCACTCGCGTACGACGGGCTCCCTTAACACCACGCCCCATCAGGCGTTATCATTATCATTATACCGGTAGTTAGGTACCGGCATATCATATGATGTTGACCAAAGGCGAGTATGGTATTATACAATATCATACATATTGCATCAGATAAACATCATGCCGCGTTTTCAGGAGCTAGTCATCTTATATATTTATTTGAACTAGGTATACCGGTAGTTAGGTACCTACCGGCATATCATATGATGTTGACCAAAGGCGTGTATGAGATCAATGGATCATATGATATCATACAAATTGCATCAGATCAACATCTGGGTACTACATTTGTCATGTTGGGTTGCGCTTTCGAAGCAACTGCCTACCCTCCTTATGGATTGCGCGTTTGACTCAACTGAAAACGGAAATCTGCGCGCTGCGCCCAGAAGGGGTTTGCAAATTTGCGACAATCTCGCAGTTGGGCTCCAAAACCCTGCGCACTAGCGGTCAAGGTTTTGGTGCCAGACTGTGCGATTGACTTACAATTTTAAACCCCCTCGCGGCGCAGCGCGCAGGTTTTCGTTTTCAGTTAAGTCAAAAGCGCAGCCCAAAAGGAGGCAGTTGCATCAAAAGCGCAACCCAAAATGACTTAATGTATTACCTTGCCACCGTCTAACCTTGTTGTTGTTTTTTGTAGTGAAAGTAATAGGATAGTTCATGATTAGAATTGGGCCCTTAACCTAACGTTCCCTAAACAGGGAAGGCTTCCCCTAGATGTCGCTCCCTTAGGTTCCCTATCGTTCCCTAAGAGTTGATGTTGGAGTTTATGCTCCTCGTTTGTTTTCAAGGTTTGTATGTGGGTTTGCCTAAAAACAAACTCCTCCTAATATATAATTGGATGGTAGGCAGGCTGTGCCGCAATATATATTTGAGTTTATGTCACATACTCCTCTCTCTCTCAGATTTAACCGCCTGAATCCTAAGTATTGCTCGATCGGAGGTCGCCAACAAAAACTGCAGATGTGCTCAACAAATCAAAAAAGTAGCGAGAACGCCTTGTGGAGTTGTGGGGCGTGGTTTTACGGCAGTAGAGAACAAGCTGCTACATTACCTGGACAAAGCTGCCATGACGGGGTGAGGGGTTTGGCCTTGGGGGGCAGAGTGGCTAGTTCCATAGCCCATGGGTGATTTATGGAGGGCGTTATGGGCATAGGTGGGTTTGTGTTGGACCAAGAGGATGGCGCACACGGGAATATCAAGGGTGTGAGCATGTATGGCACTACCTAGTGACCATCGAACAGCCTTGTGGGCCTCTTCAGGGTTCTGGCTCGTGAGGTGTGTCTTTCCCCCGTACCAAGGTTGGGTGTAGCAGTGGGGTCCTAGGCCAAACAGTTGGCCAATCAATGGGGGTGGGGGTGTTGCCCATGGGGAGGTGGGGACTCATTAGGAGGGGTGATGTGTCTAGGTCCGTTGTCATCCCCAAGGTGGACATGGCTTTGTGTATGGCAGGGGAGATATTGGAGATGGTAGTGTCTTCGTGCTGTGATAGGAGGGTGGCTACGTCTCCAGCAAAGGTTCCTGTGCTGTGGAGGGTCCAGAGGTGGGGAGAGTGTGCCTTGGTGGTATGGTATCTTTGGTGGAGGAGGTGGAGTTGGGAGAGGGGTATACGACCGACACATTGGCCTGTTGGTGAGTAGATGTAGGTGGTGTCTCCGTTGTTGAGCTGGGGGGGGAGGTGGTGGTACATGTCATTCAGGGGTACCAGCCTGTACGTGGTATTTGCCGGGGGGGTGGATATCCCAGTCTAGGTGGTGGTCTGCTGTGTTAAATGATGAGGTGTTGCCTGAGTTGGCTGTACCATTTGGCATCAAACTATCCTCCCTCTGCCCACTGTCCTTGTTGTTGGAGGTTAGTGAGGTGGAGGTCTTGTCTGGGGGGATTGGAGGTGGGGGGGGGCTTTGGGGGTAGTTTTAGTGTCGTAGGCCTTGAGGAGTTCCTGGGATCTGGTGGGACCAACCAGTAGGGTGATTTGTTCCTCTGTGAGATGGACGGGGGACCAAGTGACCACAATGGAGGTGGCAGAGGAGTAGGATAGGTGTGGGAGTGCACATGGAGGCCAGCAGATATGTAACAAGGAAGATGGTGGCAGAGGATGGTGCATGGGGCTTTCTGGACCCTCCAATATCTGTGATGGGGGGGGTCCTCGAGGTTTGTTAGCCTTCCTCTTTTGGGCTCTGAAGCCAAGGAGGTGGTTCAGGCTGTGTTGGTTGCCATGTAGAGAACAAGCTGCTACATTACCTGGACAAAGCTGCCATGACGGGGTGAGGGGTTTGGCCTTGGGGGGCAGAGTGGCTAGTTCCATAGCCCATGGGTGATTTAGGAGGGCGTTATGGGCATAGGTGGGTTTGTGTTGGACCAAGAGGATGGCGCACACGGGAATATCAAGGGTGTGAGCATGTATGGCACTGCCTAGTGCCCATCGAACAGCCTTGTGGGCCTCTTCAGGGTTCTGGCTCGTGAGGTGTGTCTTTCCCCCGTACCAAGGTTGGGTGTAGCAGTGGGGTCCTAGGCCAAACAGTTGGCCAATCAATGGGGGTGGGGGTGTTGCCCATGGGGAGGTGGGGACTCATTAGGAGGGGTGATGTGTCTAGGTCCGTTGTCATCCCCAAGGTGGACATGGCTTTGTGTATGGCAGGGGAGATATTGGAGATGGTAGTGTCTTCGTGCTGTGATAGGAGGGTGGCTACGTCTCCAGCAAAGGTTCCTGTGCTGTGGAGGGTCCAGAGGTGGGGAGAGTGTGCCTTGGTGGTATGGTATCTTTGGTGGAGGAGGTGGAGTTGGGAGAGGGGTATACGACCGACACATTGGCCTGTTGGTGAGTAGATGTAGGTGGTGTCTCCGTTGTTGAGCTGGGGGGGGAGGTGGTGGTACATGTCATTCAGGGGTACCAGCCTGTACGTGGTATTTGCCGGGGGGGGTGGATATCCCAGTCTAGGTGGTGGTCTGCTGTGTTAAATGATGAGGTGTTGCCTGAGTTGGCTGTACCATTTGGCATCAAACTATCCTCCCTCTGCCCACTGTCCTTGTTGTTGGAGGTTAGTGAGGTGGAGGTCTTGTCTGGGGGGATTGGAGGTGGGGGGGGGCTTTGGGGGTAGTTTTAGTGTCGTAGGCCTTGAGGAGTTCCTGGGATCTGGTGGGACCAACCAGTAGGGTGATTTGTTCCTCTGTGAGATGGACGGGGGACCAAGTGACCACAATGGAGGTGGCAGAGGAGTAGGATAGGTGTGGGAGTGCACATGGAGGCCAGCAGATATGTAACAAGGAAGATGGTGGCAGAGGATGGTGCATGGGGCTTTCTGGACCCTCCAATATCTGTGATGGGGGGGGTCCTCGAGGTTTGTTAGCCTTCCTCTTTTGGGCTCTGAAGCCAAGGAGGTGGTTCAGGCTGTGTTGGTTGCCATGTAGAGAACAAGCTGCTACATTACCTGGACAAAGCTGCCATGACGGGGTGAGGGGTTTGGCCTTGGGGGGCAGAGTGGCTAGTTCCATAGCCCATGGGTGATTTAGGAGGGCGTTATGGGCATAGGTGGGTTTGTGTTGGACCAAGAGGATGGCGCACACGGGAATATCAAGGGTGTGAGCATGTATGGCACTGCCTAGTGCCCATCGAACAGCCTTGTGGGCCTCTTCAGGGTTCTGGCTCGTGAGGTGTGTCTTTCCCCCGTACCAAGGTTGGGTGTAGCAGTGGGGTCCTAGGCCAAACAGTTGGCCAATCAATGGGGGTGGGGGTGTTGCCCATGGGGAGGTGGGGACTCATTAGGAGGGGTGATGTGTCTAGGTCCGTTGTCATCCCCAAGGTGGACATGGCTTTGTGTATGGCAGGGGAGATATTGGAGATGGTAGTGTCTTCGTGCTGTGATAGGAGGGTGGCTACGTCTCCAGCAAAGGTTCCTGTGCTGTGGAGGGTCCAGAGGTGGGGAGAGTGTGCCTTGGTGGTATGGTATCTTTGGTGGAGGAGGTGGAGTTGGGAGAGGGGTATACGACCGACACATTGGCCTGTTGGTGAGTAGATGTAGGTGGTGTCTCCGTTGTTGAGCTGGGGGGGGAGGTGGTGGTACATGTCATTCAGGGGTACCAGCCTGTACGTGGTATTTGCCGGGGGGGGTGGATATCCCAGTCTAGGTGGTGGTCTGCTGTGTTAAATGATGAGGTGTTGCCTGAGTTGGCTGTACCATTTGGCATCAAACTATCCTCCCTCTGCCCACTGTCCTTGTTGTTGGAGGTTAGTGAGGTGGAGGTCTTGTCTGGGGGGATTGGAGGTGGGGGGGGGCTTTGGGGGTAGTTTTAGTGTCGTAGGCCTTGAGGAGTTCCTGGGATCTGGTGGGACCAACCAGTAGGGTGATTTGTTCCTCTGTGAGATGGACGGGGGACCAAGTGACCACAATGGAGGTGGCAGAGGAGTAGGATAGGTGTGGGAGTGCACATGGAGGCCAGCAGATATGTAACAAGGAAGATGGTGGCAGAGGATGGTGCATGGGGCTTTCTGGACCCTCCAATATCTGTGATGGGGGGGGTCCTCGAGGTTTGTTAGCCTTCCTCTTTTGGGCTCTGAAGCCAAGGAGGTGGTTCAGGCTGTGTTGGTTGCCATGTAGAGAACAAGCTGCTACATTACCTGGACAAAGCTGCCATGACGGGGTGAGGGGTTTGGCCTTGGGGGGCAGAGTGGCTAGTTCCATAGCCCATGGGTGATTTAGGAGGGCGTTATGGGCATAGGTGGGTTTGTGTTGGACCAAGAGGATGGCGCACACGGGAATATCAAGGGTGTGAGCATGTATGGCACTGCCTAGTGCCCATCGAACAGCCTTGTGGGCCTCTTCAGGGTTCTGGCTCGTGAGGTGTGTCTTTCCCCCGTACCAAGGTTGGGTGTAGCAGTGGGGTCCTAGGCCAAACAGTTGGCCAATCAATGGGGGTGGGGGTGTTGCCCATGGGGAGGTGGGGACTCATTAGGAGGGGTGATGTGTCTAGGTCCGTTGTCATCCCCAAGGTGGACATGGCTTTGTGTATGGCAGGGGAGATATTGGAGATGGTAGTGTCTTCGTGCTGTGATAGGAGGGTGGCTACGTCTCCAGCAAAGGTTCCTGTGCTGTGGAGGGTCCAGAGGTGGGGAGAGTGTGCCTTGGAGAGTGTGCCTTGGTGGTATGGTATCTTTGGTGGAGGAGGTGGAGTTGGGAGAGGGGTATACGACCGACACATTGGCCTGTTGGTGAGTAGATGTAGGTGGTGTCTCCGTTGTTGAGCTGGGGGGGGAGGTGGTGGTACATGTCATTCAGGGGTACCAGCCTGTACGTGGTATTTGCCGGGGGGGGTGGATATCCCAGTCTAGGTGGTGGTCTGCTGTGTTAAATGATGAGGTGTTGCCTGAGTTGGCTGTACCATTTGGCATCAAACTATCCTCCCTCTGCCCACTGTCCTTGTTGTTGGAGGTTAGTGAGGTGGAGGTCTTGTCTGGGGGGATTGGAGGTGGGGGGGGGCTTTGGGGGTAGTTTTAGTGTCGTAGGCCTTGAGGAGTTCCTGGGATCTGGTGGGACCAACCAGTAGGGTGATTTGTTCCTCTGTGAGATGGACGGGGGACCAAGTGACCACAATGGAGGTGGCAGAGGAGTAGGATAGGTGTGGGAGTGCACATGGAGGCCAGCAGATATGTAACAAGGAAGATGGTGGCAGAGGATGGTGCATGGGGCTTTCTGGACCCTCCAATATCTGTGATGGGGGGGGTCCTCGAGGTTTGTTAGCCTTCCTCTTTTGGGCTCTGAAGCCAAGGAGGTGGTTCAGGCTGTGTTGGTTGCCATGTAGAGAACAAGCTGCTACATTACCTGGACAAAGCTGCCATGACGGGGTGAGGGGTTTGGCCTTGGGGGGCAGAGTGGCTAGTTCCATAGCCCATGGGTGATTTAGGAGGGCGTTATGGGCATAGGTGGGTTTGTGTTGGACCAAGAGGATGGCGCACACGGGAATATCAAGGGTGTGAGCATGTATGGCACTGCCTAGTGCCCATCGAACAGCCTTGTGGGCCTCTTCAGGGTTCTGGCTCGTGAGGTGTGTCTTTCCCCCGTACCAAGGTTGGGTGTAGCAGTGGGGTCCTAGGCCAAACAGTTGGCCAATCAATGGGGGTGGGGGTGTTGCCCATGGGGAGGTGGGGACTCATTAGGAGGGGTGATGTGTCTAGGTCCGTTGTCATCCCCAAGGTGGACATGGCTTTGTGTATGGCAGGGGAGATATTGGAGATGGTAGTGTCTTCGTGCTGTGATAGGAGGGTGGCTACGTCTCCAGCAAAGGTTCCTGTGCTGTGGAGGGTCCAGAGGTGGGGAGAGTGTGCCTTGGTGGTATGGTATCTTTGGTGGAGGAGGTGGAGTTGGGAGAGGGGTATACGACCGACACATTGGCCTGTTGGTGAGTAGATGTAGGTGGTGTCTCCGTTGTTGAGCTGGGGGGGGAGGTGGTGGTACATGTCATTCGGGGTACCAGCCTGTACGTGGTATTTGCCGGGGGGGCGGGTGGATATCCCAGTCTAGGTGGTGGTCTGCTGTGTTAAATGATGAGGTGTTGCCTGAGTTGGCTGTACCATTTGGCATCAAACTATCCTCCCTCTGCCCACTGTCCTTGTTGTTGGAGGTTAGTGAGGTGGAGGTCTTGTCTGGGGGGATTGGAGGTGGTGGTGGGCTTTGGGGGTAGTTTTAGTGTCGTAGGCCTTGAGGAGTTCCTGGGATCTGGTGGGACCAACCAGTAGGGTGATTTGTTCCTCTGTGAGATGGACGGGGGACCAAGTGACCACAATGGAGGTGGCAGAGGAGTAGGATAGGTGTGGGAGTGCACATGGAGGCCAGCAGATATGTAACAAGGAAGATGGTGGCAGAGGATGGTGCATGGGGCTTTCTGGACCCTCCAATATCTGTGATGGGGGGGTCCTCGAGGTTTGTTAGCCTTCCTCTTTTGGGCTCTGAAGCCAAGGAGGTGGTTCAGGCTGTGTTGGTTGCCATGTAGAGAACAAGCTGCTACATTACCTGGACAAAGCTGCCATGACGGGGTGAGGGGTTTGGCCTTGGGGGGCAGAGTGGCTAGTTCCATAGCCCATGGGTGATTTAGGAGGGCGTTATGGGCATAGGTGGGTTTGTGTTGGACCAAGAGGATGGCGCACACGGGAATATCAAGGGTGTGAGCATGTATGGCACTGCCTAGTGCCCATCGAACAGCCTTGTGGGCCTCTTCAGGGTTCTGGCTCGTGAGGTGTGTCTTTCCCCCGTACCAAGGTTGGGTGTAGCAGTGGGGTCCTAGGCCAAACAGTTGGCCAATCAATGGGGGTGGGGGTGTTGCCCATGGGGAGGTGGGGACTCATTAGGAGGGGTGATGTGTCTAGGTCCGTTGTCATCCCCAAGGTGGACATGGCTTTGTGTATGGCAGGGGAGATATTGGAGATGGTAGTGTCTTCGTGCTGTGATAGGAGGGTGGCTACGTCTCCAGCAAAGGTTCCTGTGCTGTGGAGGGTCCAGAGGTGGGGAGAGTGTGCCTTGGTGGTATGGTATCTTTGGTGGAGGAGGTGGAGTTGGGAGAGGGGTATACGACCGACACATTGGCCTGTTGGTGAGTAGATGTAGGTGGTGTCTCCGTTGTTGAGCTGGGGGGGGAGGTGGTGGTACATGTCATTCAGGGGTACCAGCCTGTACGTGGTATTTGCCGGGGGGGGTGGATATCCCAGTCTAGGTGGTGGTCTGCTGTGTTAAATGATGAGGTGTTGCCTGAGTTGGCTGTACCATTTGGCATCAAACTATCCTCCCTCTGCCCACTGTCCTTGTTGTTGGAGGTTAGTGAGGTGGAGGTCTTGTCTGGGGGGATTGGAGGTGGGGGGGGGCTTTGGGGGTAGTTTTAGTGTCGTAGGCCTTGAGGAGTTCCTGGGATCTGGTGGGACCAACCAGTAGGGTGATTTGTTCCTCTGTGAGATGGACGGGGGACCAAGTGACCACAATGGAGGTGGCAGAGGAGTAGGATAGGTGTGGGAGTGCACATGGAGGCCAGCAGATATGTAACAAGGAAGATGGTGGCAGAGGATGGTGCATGGGGCTTTCTGGACCCTCCAATATCTGTGATGGGGGGGGTCCTCGAGGTTTGTTAGCCTTCCTCTTTTGGGCTCTGAAGCCAAGGAGGTGGTTCAGGCTGTGTTGGTTGCCATGTAGAGAACAAGCTGCTACATTACCTGGACAAAGCTGCCATGACGGGGTGAGGGGTTTGGCCTTGGGGGGCAGAGTGGCTAGTTCCATAGCCCATGGGTGATTTAGGAGGGCGTTATGGGCATAGGTGGGTTTGTGTTGGACCAAGAGGATGGCGCACACGGGAATATCAAGGGTGTGAGCATGTATGGCACTGCCTAGTGCCCATCGAACAGCCTTGTGGGCCTCTTCAGGGTTCTGGCTCGTGAGGTGTGTCTTTCCCCCGTACCAAGGTTGGGTGTAGCAGTGGGGTCCTAGGCCAAACAGTTGGCCAATCAATGGGGGTGGGGGTGTTGCCCATGGGGAGGTGGGGACTCATTAGGAGGGGTGATGTGTCTAGGTCCGTTGTCATCCCCAAGGTGGACATGGCTTTGTGTATGGCAGGGGAGATATTGGAGATGGTAGTGTCTTCGTGCTGTGATAGGAGGGTGGCTACGTCTCCAGCAAAGGTTCCTGTGCTGTGGAGGGTCCAGAGGTGGGGAGAGTGTGCCTTGGTGGTATGGTATCTTTGGTGGAGGAGGTGGAGTTGGGAGAGGGGTATACGACCGACACATTGGCCTGTTGGTGAGTAGATGTAGGTGGTGTCTCCGTTGTTGAGCTGGGGGGGGAGGTGGTGGTACATGTCATTCAGGGGTACCAGCCTGTACGTGGTATTTGCCGGGGGGGGTGGATATCCCAGTCTAGGTGGTGGTCTGCTGTGTTAAATGATGAGGTGTTGCCTGAGTTGGCTGTACCATTTGGCATCAAACTATCCTCCCTCTGCCCACTGTCCTTGTTGTTGGAGGTTAGTGAGGTGG
The DNA here is from genome assembly GCA_013435795.1 of Chlamydomonas sp. ICE-L. NCBI lineage: Eukaryota > Viridiplantae > Chlorophyta > Chlorophyceae > Chlamydomonadales > Chlamydomonadaceae > Chlamydomonas > Chlamydomonas sp. ICE-L. The sequence goes on along the minus strand of JACBWV010000476.1, from coordinate 2,767,328 downwards.
AGGTCTTGTCTGGGGGGATTGGAGGTGGGGGGGGGCTTTGGGGGTAGTTTTAGTGTCGTAGGCCTTGAGGAGTTCCTGGGATCTGGTGGGACCAACCAGTAGGGTGATTTGTTCCTCTGTGAGATGGACGGGGGACCAAGTGACCACAATGGAGGTGGCAGAGGAGTAGGATAGGTGTGGGAGTGCACATGGAGGCCAGCAGATATGTAACAAGGAAGATGGTGGCAGAGGATGGTGCATGGGGCTTTCTGGACCCTCCAATATCTGTGATGGGGGGGGTCCTCGAGGTTTGTTAGCCTTCCTCTTTTGGGCTCTGAAGCCAAGGAGGTGGTTCAGGCTGTGTTGGTTGCCATGTAGAGAACAAGCTGCTACATTACCTGGACAAAGCTGCCATGACGGGGTGAGGGGTTTGGCCTTGGGGGGCAGAGTGGCTAGTTCCATAGCCCATGGGTGATTTAGGAGGGCGTTATGGGCATAGGTGGGTTTGTGTTGGACCAAGAGGATGGCGCACACGGGAATATCAAGGGTGTGAGCATGTATGGCACTGCCTAGTGCCCATCGAACAGCCTTGTGGGCCTCTTCAGGGTTCTGGCTCGTGAGGTGTGTCTTTCCCCCGTACCAAGGTTGGGTGTAGCAGTGGGGTCCTAGGCCAAACAGTTGGCCAATCAATGGGGGTGGGGGTGTTGCCCATGGGGAGGTGGGGACTCATTAGGAGGGGTGATGTGTCTAGGTCCGTTGTCATCCCCAAGGTGGACATGGCTTTGTGTATGGCAGGGGAGATATTGGAGATGGTAGTGTCTTCGTGCTGTGATAGGAGGGTGGCTACGTCTCCAGCAAAGGTTCCTGTGCTGTGGAGGGTCCAGAGGTGGGGAGAGTGTGCCTTGGTGGTATGGTATCTTTGGTGGAGGAGGTGGAGTTGGGAGAGGGGTATACGACCGACACATTGGCCTGTTGGTGAGTAGATGTAGGTGGTGTCTCCGTTGTTGAGCTGGGGGGGGAGGTGGTGGTACATGTCATTCAGGGGTACCAGCCTGTACGTGGTATTTGCCGGGGGGGGTGGATATCCCAGTCTAGGTGGTGGTCTGCTGTGTTAAATGATGAGGTGTTGCCTGAGTTGGCTGTACCATTTGGCATCAAACTATCCTCCCTCTGCCCACTGTCCTTGTTGTTGGAGGTTAGTGAGGTGGAGGTCTTGTCTGGGGGGATTGGAGGTGGGGGGGGGGCTTTGGGGGTAGTTTTAGTGTCGTAGGCCTTGAGGAGTTCCTGGGATCTGGTGGGACCAACCAGTAGGGTGATTTGTTCCTCTGTGAGATGGACGGGGGACCAAGTGACCACAATGGAGGTGGCAGAGGAGTAGGATAGGTGTGGGAGTGCACATGGAGGCCAGCAGATATGTAACAAGGAAGATGGTGGCAGAGGATGGTGCATGGGGCTTTCTGGACCCTCCAATATCTGTGATGGGGGGGGTCCTCGAGGTTTGTTAGCCTTCCTCTTTTGGGCTCTGAAGCCAAGGAGGTGGTTCAGGCTGTGTTGGTTGCCATGTAGAGAACAAGCTGCTACATTACCTGGACAAAGCTGCCATGACGGGGTGAGGGGTTTGGCCTTGGGGGGCAGAGTGGCTAGTTCCATAGCCCATGGGTGATTTAGGAGGGCGTTATGGGCATAGGTGGGTTTGTGTTGGACCAAGAGGATGGCGCACACGGGAATATCAAGGGTGTGAGCATGTATGGCACTGCCTAGTGCCCATCGAACAGCCTTGTGGGCCTCTTCAGGGTTCTGGCTCGTGAGGTGTGTCTTTCCCCCGTACCAAGGTTGGGTGTAGCAGTGGGGTCCTAGGCCAAACAGTTGGCCAATCAATGGGGGTGGGGGTGTTGCCCATGGGGAGGTGGGGACTCATTAGGAGGGGTGATGTGTCTAGGTCCGTTGTCATCCCCAAGGTGGACATGGCTTTGTGTATGGCAGGGGAGATATTGGAGATGGTAGTGTCTTCGTGCTGTGATAGGAGGGTGGCTACGTCTCCAGCAAAGGTTCCTGTGCTGTGGAGGGTCCAGAGGTGGGGAGAGTGTGCCTTGGTGGTATGGTATCTTTGGTGGAGGAGGTGGAGTTGGGAGAGGGGTATACGACCGACACATTGGCCTGTTGGTGAGTAGATGTAGGTGGTGTCTCCGTTGTTGAGCTGGGGGGGGAGGTGGTGGTACATGTCATTCAGGGGTACCAGCCTGTACGTGGTATTTGCCGGGGGGGGTGGATATCCCAGTCTAGGTGGTGGTCTGCTGTGTTAAATGATGAGGTGTTGCCTGAGTTGGCTGTACCATTTGGCATCAAACTATCCTCCCTCTGCCCACTGTCCTTGTTGTTGGAGGTTAGTGAGGTGGAGGTCTTGTCTGGGGGGATTGGAGGTGGGGGGGGGCTTTGGGGGTAGTTTTAGTGTCGTAGGCCTTGAGGAGTTCCTGGGATCTGGTGGGACCAACCAGTAGGGTGATTTGTTCCTCTGTGAGATGGACGGGGGACCAAGTGACCACAATGGAGGTGGCAGAGGAGTAGGATAGGTGTGGGAGTGCACATGGAGGCCAGCAGATATGTAACAAGGAAGATGGTGGCAGAGGATGGTGCATGGGGCTTTCTGGACCCTCCAATATCTGTGATGGGGGGGGTCCTCGAGGTTTGTTAGCCTTCCTCTTTTGGGCTCTGAAGCCAAGGAGGTGGTTCAGGCTGTGTTGGTTGCCATGTAGAGAACAAGCTGCTACATTACCTGGACAAAGCTGCCATGACGGGGTGAGGGGTTTGGCCTTGGGGGGCAGAGTGGCTAGTTCCATAGCCCATGGGTGATTTAGGAGGGCGTTATGGGCATAGGTGGGTTTGTGTTGGACCAAGAGGATGGCGCACACGGGAATATCAAGGGTGTGAGCATGTATGGCACTGCCTAGTGCCCATCGAACAGCCTTGTGGGCCTCTTCAGGGTTCTGGCTCGTGAGGTGTGTCTTTCCCCCGTACCAAGGTTGGGTGTAGCAGTGGGGTCCTAGGCCAAACAGTTGGCCAATCAATGGGGGTGGGGGTGTTGCCCATGGGGAGGTGGGGACTCATTAGGAGGGGTGATGTGTCTAGGTCCGTTGTCATCCCCAAGGTGGACATGGCTTTGTGTATGGCAGGGGAGATATTGGAGATGGTAGTGTCTTCGTGCTGTGATAGGAGGGTGGCTACGTCTCCAGCAAAGGTTCCTGTGCTGTGGAGGGTCCAGAGGTGGGGAGAGTGTGCCTTGGTGGTATGGTATCTTTGGTGGAGGAGGTGGAGTTGGGAGAGGGGTATACGACCGACACATTGGCCTGTTGGTGAGTAGATGTAGGTGGTGTCTCCGTTGTTGAGCTGGGGGGGGAGGTGGTGGTACATGTCATTCAGGGGTACCAGCCTGTACGTGGTATTTGCCGGGGGGGGTGGATATCCCAGTCTAGGTGGTGGTCTGCTGTGTTAAATGATGAGGTGTTGCCTGAGTTGGCTGTACCATTTGGCATCAAACTATCCTCCCTCTGCCCACTGTCCTTGTTGTTGGAGGTTAGTGAGGTGGAGGTCTTGTCTGGGGGGATTGGAGGTGGGGGGGGGGCTTTGGGGGTAGTTTTAGTGTCGTAGGCCTTGAGGAGTTCCTGGGATCTGGTGGGACCAACCAGTAGGGTGATTTGTTCCTCTGTGAGATGGACGGGGGACCAAGTGACCACAATGGAGGTGGCAGAGGAGTAGGATAGGTGTGGGAGTGCACATGGAGGCCAGCAGATATGTAACAAGGAAGATGGTGGCAGAGGATGGTGCATGGGGCTTTCTGGACCCTCCAATATCTGTGATGGGGGGGGTCCTCGAGGTTTGTTAGCCTTCCTCTTTTGGGCTCTGAAGCCAAGGAGGTGGTTCAGGCTGTGTTGGTTGCCATGTAGAGAACAAGCTGCTACATTACCTGGACAAAGCTGCCATGACGGGGTGAGGGGTTTGGCCTTGGGGGGCAGAGTGGCTAGTTCCATAGCCCATGGGTGATTTAGGAGGGCGTTATGGGCATAGGTGGGTTTGTGTTGGACCAAGAGGATGGCGCACACGGGAATATCAAGGGTGTGAGCATGTATGGCACTGCCTAGTGCCCATCGAACAGCCTTGTGGGCCTCTTCAGGGTTCTGGCTCGTGAGGTGTGTCTTTCCCCCGTACCAAGGTTGGGTGTAGCAGTGGGGTCCTAGGCCAAACAGTTGGCCAATCAATGGGGGTGGGGGTGTTGCCCATGGGGAGGTGGGGACTCATTAGGAGGGGTGATGTGTCTAGGTCCGTTGTCATCCCCAAGGTGGACATGGCTTTGTGTATGGCAGGGGAGATATTGGAGATGGTAGTGTCTTCGTGCTGTGATAGGAGGGTGGCTACGTCTCCAGCAAAGGTTCCTGTGCTGTGGAGGGTCCAGAGGTGGGGAGAGTGTGCCTTGGTGGTATGGTATCTTTGGTGGAGGAGGTGGAGTTGGGAGAGGGGTATACGACCGACACATTGGCCTGTTGGTGAGTAGATGTAGGTGGTGTCTCCGTTGTTGAGCTGGGGGGGGAGGTGGTGGTACATGTCATTCAGGGTACCAGCCTGTACGTGGTATTTGCCGGGGGGGGTGGATATCCCAGTCTAGGTGGTGGTCTGCTGTGTTAAATGATGAGGTGTTGCCTGAGTTGGCTGTACCATTTGGCATCAAACTATCCTCCCTCTGCCCACTGTCCTTGTTGTTGGAGGTTAGTGAGGTGGAGGTCTTGTCTGGGGGGATTGGAGGTGGGGGGGGGCTTTGGGGGTAGTTTTAGTGTCGTAGGCCTTGAGGAGTTCCTGGGATCTGGTGGGACCAACCAGTAGGGTGATTTGTTCCTCTGTGAGATGGACGGGGGACCAAGTGACCACAATGGAGGTGGCAGAGGAGTAGGATAGGTGTGGGAGTGCACATGGAGGCCAGCAGATATGTAACAAGGAAGATGGTGGCAGAGGATGGTGCATGGGGCTTTCTGGACCCTCCAATATCTGTGATGGGGGGGGTCCTCGAGGTTTGTTAGCCTTCCTCTTTTGGGCTCTGAAGCCAAGGAGGTGGTTCAGGCTGTGTTGGTTGCCATGTAGAGAACAAGCTGCTACATTACCTGGACAAAGCTGCCATGACGGGGTGAGGGGTTTGGCCTTGGGGGGCAGAGTGGCTAGTTCCATAGCCCATGGGTGATTTAGGAGGGCGTTATGGGCATAGGTGGGTTTGTGTTGGACCAAGAGGATGGCGCACACGGGAATATCAAGGGTGTGAGCATGTATGGCACTGCCTAGTGCCCATCGAACAGCCTTGTGGGCCTCTTCAGGGTTCTGGCTCGTGAGGTGTGTCTTTCCCCCGTACCAAGGTTGGGTGTAGCAGTGGGGTCCTAGGCCAAACAGTTGGCCAATCAATGGGGGTGGGGGTGTTGCCCATGGGGAGGTGGGGACTCATTAGGAGGGGTGATGTGTCTAGGTCCGTTGTCATCCCCAAGGTGGACATGGCTTTGTGTATGGCAGGGGAGATATTGGAGATGGTAGTGTCTTCGTGCTGTGATAGGAGGGTGGCTACGTCTCCAGCAAAGGTTCCTGTGCTGTGGAGGGTCCAGAGGTGGGGAGAGTGTGCCTTGGTGGTATGGTATCTTTGGTGGAGGAGGTGGAGTTGGGAGAGGGGTATACGACCGACACATTGGCCTGTTGGTGAGTAGATGTAGGTGGTGTCTCCGTTGTTGAGCTGGGGGGGGAGGTGGTGGTACATGTCATTCAGGGTACCAGCCTGTACGTGGTATTTGCCGGGGGGGGTGGATATCCCAGTCTAGGTGGTGGTCTGCTGTGTTAAATGATGAGGTGTTGCCTGAGTTGGCTGTACCATTTGGCATCAAACTATCCTCCCTCTGCCCACTGTCCTTGTTGTTGGAGGTTAGTGAGGTGGAGGTCTTGTCTGGGGGGATTGGAGGTGGGGGGGGGCTTTGGGGGTAGTTTTAGTGTCGTAGGCCTTGAGGAGTTCCTGGGATCTGGTGGGACCAACCAGTAGGGTGATTTGTTCCTCTGTGAGATGGACGGGGGACCAAGTGACCACAATGGAGGTGGCAGAGGAGTAGGATAGGTGTGGGAGTGCACATGGAGGCCAGCAGATATGTAACAAGGAAGATGGTGGCAGAGGATGGTGCATGGGGCTTTCTGGACCCTCCAATATCTGTGATGGGGGGGGTCCTCGAGGTTTGTTAGCCTTCCTCTTTTGGGCTCTGAAGCCAAGGAGGTGGTTCAGGCTGTGTTGGTTGCCATGTAGAGAACAAGCTGCTACATTACCTGGACAAAGCTGCCATGACGGGGTGAGGGGTTTGGCCTTGGGGGGCAGAGTGGCTAGTTCCATAGCCCATGGGTGATTTAGGAGGGCGTTATGGGCATAGGTGGGTTTGTGTTGGACCAAGAGGATGGCGCACACGGGAATATCAAGGGTGTGAGCATGTATGGCACTGCCTAGTGCCCATCGAACAGCCTTGTGGGCCTCTTCAGGGTTCTGGCTCGTGAGGTGTGTCTTTCCCCCGTACCAAGGTTGGGTGTAGCAGTGGGGTCCTAGGCCAAACAGTTGGCCAATCAATGGGGGTGGGGGTGTTGCCCATGGGGAGGTGGGGACTCATTAGGAGGGGTGATGTGTCTAGGTCCGTTGTCATCCCCAAGGTGGACATGGCTTTGTGTATGGCAGGGGAGATATTGGAGATGGTAGTGTCTTCGTGCTGTGATAGGAGGGTGGCTACGTCTCCAGCAAAGGTTCCTGTGCTGTGGAGGGTCCAGAGGTGGGGAGAGTGTGCCTTGGTGGTATGGTATCTTTGGTGGAGGAGGTGGAGTTGGGAGAGGGGTATACGACCGACACATTGGCCTGTTGGTGAGTAGATGTAGGTGGTGTCTCCGTTGTTGAGCTGGGGGGGGAGGTGGTGGTACATGTCATTCAGGGGTACCAGCCTGTACGTGGTATTTGCCGGGGGGGGTGGATATCCCAGTCTAGGTGGTGGTCTGCTGTGTTAAATGATGAGGTGTTGCCTGAGTTGGCTGTACCATTTGGCATCAAACTATCCTCCCTCTGCCCACTGTCCTTGTTGTTGGAGGTTAGTGAGGTGGAGGTCTTGTCTGGGGGGATTGGAGGTGGGGGGGGGCTTTGGGGGTAGTTTTAGTGTCGTAGGCCTTGAGGAGTTCCTGGGATCTGGTGGGACCAACCAGTAGGGTGATTTGTTCCTCTGTGAGATGGACGGGGGACCAAGTGACCACAATGGAGGTGGCAGAGGAGTAGGATAGGTGTGGGAGTGCACATGGAGGCCAGCAGATATGTAACAAGGAAGATGGTGGCAGAGGATGGTGCATGGGGCTTTCTGGACCCTCCAATATCTGTGATGGGGGGGGTCCTCGAGGTTTGTTAGCCTTCCTCTTTTGGGCTCTGAAGCCAAGGAGGTGGTTCAGGCTGTGTTGGTTGCCATGTAGAGAACAAGCTGCTACATTACCTGGACAAAGCTGCCATGACGGGGTGAGGGGTTTGGCCTTGGGGGGCAGAGTGGCTAGTTCCATAGCCCATGGGTGATTTAGGAGGGCGTTATGGGCATAGGTGGGTTTGTGTTGGACCAAGAGGATGGCGCACACGGGAATATCAAGGGTGTGAGCATGTATGGCACTGCCTAGTGCCCATCGAACAGCCTTGTGGGCCTCTTCAGGGTTCTGGCTCGTGAGGTGTGTCTTTCCCCCGTACCAAGGTTGGGTGTAGCAGTGGGGTCCTAGGCCAAACAGTTGGCCAATCAATGGGGGTGGGGGTGTTGCCCATGGGGAGGTGGGGACTCATTAGGAGGGGTGATGTGTCTAGGTCCGTTGTCATCCCCAAGGTGGACATGGCTTTGTGTATGGCAGGGGAGATATTGGAGATGGTAGTGTCTTCGTGCTGTGATAGGAGGGTGGCTACGTCTCCAGCAAAGGTTCCTGTGCTGTGGAGGGTCCAGAGGTGGGGAGAGTGTGCCTTGGTGGTATGGTATCTTTGGTGGAGGAGGTGGAGTTGGGAGAGGGGTATACGACCGACACATTGGCCTGTTGGTGAGTAGATGTAGGTGGTGTCTCCGTTGTTGAGCTGGGGGGGGAGGTGGTGGTACATGTCATTCAGGGGTACCAGCCTGTACGTGGTATTTGCCGGGGGGGTGGATATCCCAGTCTAGGTGGTGGTCTGCTGTGTTAAATGATGAGGTGTTGCCTGAGTTGGCTGTACCATTTGGCATCAAACTATCCTCCCTCTGCCCACTGTCCTTGTTGTTGGAGGTTAGTGAGGTGGAGGTCTTGTCTGGGGGGATTGGAGGTGGGGGGGGGCTTTGGGGGTAGTTTTAGTGTCGTAGGCCTTGAGGAGTTCCTGGGATCTGGTGGGACCAACCAGTAGGGTGATTTGTTCCTCTGTGAGATGGACGGGGGACCAAGTGACCACAATGGAGGTGGCAGAGGAGTAGGATAGGTGTGGGAGTGCACATGGAGGCCAGCAGATATGTAACAAGGAAGATGGTGGCAGAGGATGGTGCATGGGGCTTTCTGGACCCTCCAATATCTGTGATGGGGGGGGTCCTCGAGGTTTGTTAGCCTTCCTCTTTTGGGCTCTGAAGCCAAGGAGGTGGTTCAGGCTGTGTTGGTTGCCATGTAGAGAACAAGCTGCTACATTACCTGGACAAAGCTGCCATGACGGGGTGAGGGGTTTGGCCTTGGGGGGCAGAGTGGCTAGTTCCATAGCCCATGGGTGATTTAGGAGGGCGTTATGGGCATAGGTGGGTTTGTGTTGGACCAAGAGGATGGCGCACACGGGAATATCAAGGGTGTGAGCATGTATGGCACTGCCTAGTGCCCATCGAACAGCCTTGTGGGCCTCTTCAGGGTTCTGGCTCGTGAGGTGTGTCTTTCCCCCGTACCAAGGTTGGGTGTAGCAGTGGGGTCCTAGGCCAAACAGTTGGCCAATCAATGGGGGTGGGGGTGTTGCCCATGGGGAGGTGGGGACTCATTAGGAGGGGTGATGTGTCTAGGTCCGTTGTCATCCCCAAGGTGGACATGGCTTTGTGTATGGCAGGGGAGATATTGGAGATGGTAGTGTCTTCGTGCTGTGATAGGAGGGTGGCTACGTCTCCAGCAAAGGTTCCTGTGCTGTGGAGGGTCCAGAGGTGGGGAGAGTGTGCCTTGGTGGTATGGTATCTTTGGTGGAGGAGGTGGAGTTGGGAGAGGGGTATACGACCGACACATTGGCCTGTTGGTGAGTAGATGTAGGTGGTGTCTCCGTTGTTGAGCTGGGGGGGGAGGTGGTGGTACATGTCATTCAGGGGTACCAGCCTGTACGTGGTATTTGCCGGGGGGGGTGGATATCCCAGTCTAGGTGGTGGTCTGCTGTGTTAAATGATGAGGTGTTGCCTGAGTTGGCTGTACCATTTGGCATCAAACTATCCTCCCTCTGCCCACTGTCCTTGTTGTTGGAGGTTAGTGAGGTGGAGGTCTTGTCTGGGGGGATTGGAGGTGGGGGGGGGGCTTTGGGGGTAGTTTTAGTGTCGTAGGCCTTGAGGAGTTCCTGGGATCTGGTGGGACCAACCAGTAGGGTGATTTGTTCCTCTGTGAGATGGACGGGGGACCAAGTGACCACAATGGAGGTGGCAGAGGAGTAGGATAGGTGTGGGAGTGCACATGGAGGCCAGCAGATATGTAACAAGGAAGATGGTGGCAGAGGATGGTGCATGGGGCTTTCTGGACCCTCCAATATCTGTGATGGGGGGGGTCCTCGAGGTTTGTTAGCCTTCCTCTTTTGGGCTCTGAAGCCAAGGAGGTGGTTCAGGCTGTGTTGGTTGCCATGTAGAGAACAAGCTGCTACATTACCTGGACAAAGCTGCCATGACGGGGTGAGGGGTTTGGCCTTGGGGGGCAGAGTGGCTAGTTCCATAGCCCATGGGTGATTTAGGAGGGCGTTATGGGCATAGGTGGGTTTGTGTTGGACCAAGAGGATGGCGCACACGGGAATATCAAGGGTGTGAGCATGTATGGCACTGCCTAGTGCCCATCGAACAGCCTTGTGGGCCTCTTCAGGGTTCTGGCTCGTGAGGTGTGTCTTTCCCCCGTACCAAGGTTGGGTGTAGCAGTGGGGTCCTAGGCCAAACAGTTGGCCAATCAATGGGGGTGGGGGTGTTGCCCATGGGGAGGTGGGGACTCATTAGGAGGGGTGATGTGTCTAGGTCCGTTGTCATCCCCAAGGTGGACATGGCTTTGTGTATGGCAGGGGAGATATTGGAGATGGTAGTGTCTTCGTGCTGTGATAGGAGGGTGGCTACGTCTCCAGCAAAGGTTCCTGTGCTGTGGAGGGTCCAGAGGTGGGGAGAGTGTGCCTTGGTGGTATGGTATCTTTGGTGGAGGAGGTGGAGTTGGGAGAGGGGTATACGACCGACACATTGGCCTGTTGGTGAGTAGATGTAGGTGGTGTCTCCGTTGTTGAGCTGGGGGGGGAGGTGGTGGTACATGTCATTCAGGGGTACCAGCCTGTACGTGGTATTTGCCGGGGGGGGTGGATATCCCAGTCTAGGTGGTGGTCTGCTGTGTTAAATGATGAGGTGTTGCCTGAGTTGGCTGTACCATTTGGCATCAAACTATCCTCCCTCTGCCCACTGTCCTTGTTGTTGGAGGTTAGTGAGGTGGAGGTCTTGTCTGGGGGGATTGGAGGTGGGGGGGGGCTTTGGGGGTAGTTTTAGTGTCGTAGGCCTTGAGGAGTTCCTGGGATCTGGTGGGACCAACCAGTAGGGTGATTTGTTCCTCTGTGAGATGGACGGGGGACCAAGTGACCACAATGGAGGTGGCAGAGGAGTAGGATAGGTGTGGGAGTGCACATGGAGGCCAGCAGATATGTAACAAGGAAGATGGTGGCAGAGGATGGTGCATGGGGCTTTCTGGACCCTCCAATATCTGTGATGGGGGGGGTCCTCGAGGTTTGTTAGCCTTCCTCTTTTGGGCTCTGAAGCCAAGGAGGTGGTTCAGGCTGTGTTGGTTGCCATGTAGAGAACAAGCTGCTACATTACCTGGACAAAGCTGCCATGACGGGGTGAGGGGTTTGGCCTTGGGGGGCAGAGTGGCTAGTTCCATAGCCCATGGGTGATTTAGGAGGGCGTTATGGGCATAGGTGGGTTTGTGTTGGACCAAGAGGATGGCGCACACGGGAATATCAAGGGTGTGAGCATGTATGGCACTGCCTAGTGCCCATCGAACAGCCTTGTGGGCCTCTTCAGGGTTCTGGCTCGTGAGGTGTGTCTTTCCCCCGTACCAAGGTTGGGTGTAGCAGTGGGGTCCTAGGCCAAACAGTTGGCCAATCAATGGGGGTGGGGGTGTTGCCCATGGGGAGGTGGGGACTCATTAGGAGGGGTGATGTGTCTAGGTCCGTTGTCATCCCCAAGGTGGACATGGCTTTGTGTATGGCAGGGGAGATATTGGAGATGGTAGTGTCTTCGTGCTGTGATAGGAGGGTGGCTACGTCTCCAGCAAAGGTTCCTGTGCTGTGGAGGGTCCAGAGGTGGGGAGAGTGTGCCTTGGTGGTATGGTATCTTTGGTGGAGGAGGTGGAGTTGGGAGAGGGGTATACGACCGACACATTGGCCTGTTGGTGAGTAGATGTAGGTGGTGTCTCCGTTGTTGAGCTGGGGGGGGAGGTGGTGGTACATGTCATTCAGGGTACCAGCCTGTACGTGGTATTTGCCGGGGGGGGTGGATATCCCAGTCTAGGTGGTGGTCTGCTGTGTTAAATGATGAGGTGTTGCCTGAGTTGGCTGTACCATTTGGCATCAAACTATCCTCCCTCTGCCCACTGTCCTTGTTGTTGGAGGTTAGTGAGGTGGAGGTCTTGTCTGGGGGGATTGGAGGTGGGGGGGGGCTTTGGGGGTAGTTTTAGTGTCGTAGGCCTTGAGGAGTTCCTGGGATCTGGTGGGACCAACCAGTAGGGTGATTTGTTCCTCTGTGAGATGGACGGGGGACCAAGTGACCACAATGGAGGTGGCAGAGGAGTAGGATAGGTGTGGGAGTGCACATGGAGGCCAGCAGATATGTAACAAGGAAGATGGTGGCAGAGGATGGTGCATGGGGCTTTCTGGACCCTCCAATATCTGTGATGGGGGGGGTCCTCGAGGTTTGTTAGCCTTCCTCTTTTGGGCTCTGAAGCCAAGGAGGTGGTTCAGGCTGTGTTGGTTGCCATGTAGAGAACAAGCTGCTACATTACCTGGACAAAGCTGCCATGACGGGGTGAGGGGTTTGGCCTTGGGGGGCAGAGTGGCTAGTTCCATAGCCCATGGGTGATTTAGGAGGGCGTTATGGGCATAGGTGGGTTTGTGTTGGACCAAGAGGATGGCGCACACGGGAATATCAAGGGTGTGAGCATGTATGGCACTGCCTAGTGCCCATCGAACAGCCTTGTGGGCCTCTTCAGGGTTCTGGCTCGTGAGGTGTGTCTTTCCCCCGTACCAAGGTTGGGTGTAGCAGTGGGGTCCTAGGCCAAACAGTTGGCCAATCAATGGGGGTGGGGGTGTTGCCCATGGGGAGGTGGGGACTCATTAGGAGGGGTGATGTGTCTAGGTCCGTTGTCATCCCCAAGGTGGACATGGCTTTGTGTATGGCAGGGGAGATATTGGAGATGGTAGTGTCTTCGTGCTGTGATAGGAGGGTGGCTACGTCTCCAGCAAAGGTTCCTGTGCTGTGGAGGGTCCAGAGGTGGGGAGAGTGTGCCTTGGTGGTATGGTATCTTTGGTGGAGGAGGTGGAGTTGGGAGAGGGGTATACGACCGACACATTGGCCTGTTGGTGAGTAGATGTAGGTGGTGTCTCCGTTGTTGAGCTGGGGGGGGAGGTGGTGGTACATGTCATTCAGGGGTACCAGCCTGTACGTGGTATTTGCCGGGGGGGTGGATATCCCAGTCTAGGTGGTGGTCTGCTGTGTTAAATGATGAGGTGTTGCCTGAGTTGGCTGTACCATTTGGCATCAAACTATCCTCCCTCTGCCCACTGTCCTTGTTGTTGGAGGTTAGTGAGGTGGAGGTCTTGTCTGGGGGGATTGGAGGTGGGGGGGGGCTTTGGGGGTAGTTTTAGTGTCGTAGGCCTTGAGGAGTTCCTGGGATCTGGTGGGACCAACCAGTAGGGTGATTTGTTCCTCTGTGAGATGGACGGGGGACCAAGTGACCACAATGGAGGTGGCAGAGGAGTAGGATAGGTGTGGGAGTGCACATGGAGGCCAGCAGATATGTAACAAGGAAGATGGTGGCAGAGGATGGTGCATGGGGCTTTCTGGACCCTCCAATATCTGTGATGGGGGGGGTCCTCGAGGTTTGTTAGCCTTCCTCTTTTGGGCTCTGAAGCCAAGGAGGTGGTTCAGGCTGTGTTGGTTGCCATGTAGAGAACAAGCTGCTACATTACCTGGACAAAGCTGCCATGACGGGGTGAGGGGTTTGGCCTTGGGGGGCAGAGTGGCTAGTTCCATAGCCCATGCATGGGTGATTTAGGAGGGCGTTATGGGCATAGGTGGGTTTGTGTTGGACCAAGAGGATGGCGCACACGGGAATATCAAGGGTGTGAGCATGTATGGCACTGCCTAGTGCCCATCGAACAGCCTTGTGGGCCTCTTCAGGGTTCTGGCTCGTGAGGTGTGTCTTTCCCCCGTACCAAGGTTGGGTGTAGCAGTGGGGTCCTAGGCCAAACAGTTGGCCAATCAATGGGGGTGGGGGTGTTGCCCATGGGGAGGTGGGGACTCATTAGGAGGGGTGATGTGTCTAGGTCCGTTGTCATCCCCAAGGTGGACATGGCTTTGTGTATGGCAGGGGAGATATTGGAGATGGTAGTGTCTTCGTGCTGTGATAGGAGGGTGGCTACGTCTCCAGCAAAGGTTCCTGTGCTGTGGAGGGTCCAGAGGTGGGGAGAGTGTGCCTTGGTGGTATGGTATCTTTGGTGGAGGAGGTGGAGTTGGGAGAGGGGTATACGACCGACACATTGGCCTGTTGGTGAGTAGATGTAGGTGGTGTCTCCGTTGTTGAGCTGGGGGGGGAGGTGGTGGTACATGTCATTCAGGGTACCAGCCTGTACGTGGTATTTGCCGGGGGGGTGGATATCCCAGTCTAGGTGGTGGTCTGCTGTGTTAAATGATGAGGTGTTGCCTGAGTTGGCTGTACCATTTGGCATCAAACTATCCTCCCTCTGCCCACTGTCCTTGTTGTTGGAGGTTAGTGAGGTGGAGGTCTTGTCTGGGGGGATTGGAGGTGGGGGGGGGCTTGGGGGTAGTTTTAGTGTCGTAGGCCTTGAGGAGTTCCTGGGATCTGGTGGGACCAACCAGTAGGGTGATTTGTTCCTCTGTGAGATGGACGGGGGACCAAGTGACCACAATGGAGGTGGCAGAGGAGTAGGATAGGTGTGGGAGTGCACATGGAGGCCAGCAGATATGTAACAAGGAAGATGGTGGCAGAGGATGGTGCATGGGGCTTTCTGGACCCTCCAATATCTGTGATGGGGGGGGTCCTCGAGGTTTGTTAGCCTTCCTCTTTTGGGCTCTGAAGCCAAGGAGGTGGTTCAGGCTGTGTTGGTTGCCATGTAGAGAACAAGCTGCTACATTACCTGGACAAAGCTGCCATGACGGGGTGAGGGGTTTGGCCTTGGGGGGCAGAGTGGCTAGTTCCATAGCCCATGGGTGATTTAGGAGGGCGTTATGGGCATAGGTGGGTTTGTGTTGGACCAAGAGGATGGCGCACACGGGAATATCAAGGGTGTGAGCATGTATGGCACTGCCTAGTGCCCATCGAACAGCCTTGTGGGCCTCTTCAGGGTTCTGGCTCGTGAGGTGTGTCTTTCCCCCGTACCAAGGTTGGGTGTAGCAGTGGGGTCCTAGGCCAAACAGTTGGCCAATCAATGGGGGTGGGGGTGTTGCCCATGGGGAGGTGGGGACTCATTAGGAGGGGTGATGTGTCTAGGTCCGTTGTCATCCCCAAGGTGGACATGGCTTTGTGTATGGCAGGGGAGATATTGGAGATGGTAGTGTCTTCGTGCTGTGATATGAGGGTGGCTACGTCTCCAGCAAAGGTTCCTGTGCTGTGGAGGGTCCAGAGGTGGGGAGAGTGTGCCTTGGTGGTATGGTATCTTTGGTGGAGGAGGTGGAGTTGGGAGAGGGGTATACGACCGACACATTGGCCTGTTGGTGAGTAGATGTAGGTGGTGTCTCCGTTGTTGAGCTGGGGGGGGAGGTGGTGGTACATGTCATTCGGGGTACCAGCCTGTACGTGGTATTTGCCGGGGGGGTGGATATCCCAGTCTAGGTGGTGGTCTGCTGTGTTAAATGATGAGGTGTTGCCTGAGTTGGCTGTACCATTTGGCATCAAACTATCCTCCCTCTGCCCACTGTCCTTGTTGTTGGAGGTTAGTGAGGTGGAGGTCTTGTCCGGGGGGATTGGAGGTGGGGGGGGGCTTTGGGGGTAGTTTTAGTGTCGTAGGCCTTGAGGAGTTCCTGGGATCTGGTGGGACCAACCAGTAGGGTGATTTGTTCCTCTGTGAGATGGACGGGGGACCAAGTGACCACAATGGAGGTGGCAGAGGAGTAGGATAGGTGTGGGAGTGCACATGGAGGCCAGCAGATATGTAACAAGGAAGATGGTGGCAGAGGATGGTGCATGGGGCTTTCTGGACCCTCCAATATCTGTGATGGGGGGGGTCCTCGAGGTTTGTTAGCCTTCCTCTTTTGGGCTCTGAAGCCAAGGAGGTGGTTCAGGCTGTGTTGGTTGCCATGTAGAGAACAAGCTGCTACATTACCTGGACAAAGCTGCCATGACGGGGTGAGGGGTTTGGCCTTGGGGGGCAGAGTGGCTAGTTCCATAGCCCATGGGTGATTTAGGAGGGCGTTATGGGCATAGGTGGGTTTGTGTTGGACCAAGAGGATGGCGCACACGGGAATATCAAGGGTGTGAGCATGTATGGCACTGCCTAGTGCCCATCGAACAGCCTTGTGGGCCTCTTCAGGGTTCTGGCTCGTGAGGTGTGTCTTTCCCCCGTACCAAGGTTGGGTGTAGCAGTGGGGTCCTAGGCCAAACAGTTGGCCAATCAATGGGGGTGGGGGTGTTGCCCATGGGGAGGTGGGGACTCATTAGGAGGGGTGATGTGTCTAGGTCCGTTGTCATCCCCAAGGTGGACATGGCTTTGTGTATGGCAGGGGAGATATTGGAGATGGTAGTGTCTTCGTGCTGTGATAGGAGGGTGGCTACGTCTCCAGCAAAGGTTCCTGTGCTGTGGAGGGTCCAGAGGTGGGGAGAGTGTGCCTTGGTGGTATGGTATCTTTGGTGGAGGAGGTGGAGTTGGGAGAGGGGTATACGACCGACACATTGGCCTGTTGGTGAGTAGATGTAGGTGGTGTCTCCGTTGTTGAGCTGGGGGGGGAGGTGGTGGTACATGTCATTCAGGGGTACCAGCCTGTACGTGGTATTTGCCGGGGGGGTGGATATCCCAGTCTAGGTGGTGGTCTGCTGTGTTAAATGATGAGGTGTTGCCTGAGTTGGCTGTACCATTTGGCATCAAACTATCCTCCCTCTGCCCACTGTCCTTGTTGTTGGAGGTTAGTGAGGTGGAGGTCTTGTCTGGGGGGATTGGAGGTGGGGGGGGGCTTTGGGGGTAGTTTTAGTGTCGTAGGCCTTGAGGAGTTCCTGGGATCTGGTGGGACCAACCAGTAGGGTGATTTGTTCCTCTGTGAGATGGACGGGGGACCAAGTGACCACAATGGAGGTGGCAGAGGAGTAGGATAGGTGTGGGAGTGCACATGGAGGCCAGCAGATATGTAACAAGGAAGATGGTGGCAGAGGATGGTGCATGGGGCTTTCTGGACCCTCCAATATCTGTGATGGGGGGGTCCTCGAGGTTTGTTAGCCTTCCTCTTTTGGGCTCTGAAGCCAAGGAGGTGGTTCAGGCTGTGTTGGTTGCCATGTAGAGAACAAGCTGCTACATTACCTGGACAAAGCTGCCATGACGGGGTGAGGGGTTTGGCCTTGGGGGGCAGAGTGGCTAGTTCCATAGCCCATGGGTGATTTAGGAGGGCGTTATGGGCATAGGTGGGTTTGTGTTGGACCAAGAGGATGGCGCACACGGGAATATCAAGGGTGTGAGCATGTATGGCACTGCCTAGTGCCCATCGAACAGCCTTGTGGGCCTCTTCAGGGTTCTGGCTCGTGAGGTGTGTCTTTCCCCCGTACCAAGGTTGGGTGTAGCAGTGGGGTCCTAGGCCAAACAGTTGGCCAATCAATGGGGGTGGGGGTGTTGCCCATGGGGAGGTGGGGACTCATTAGGAGGGGTGATGTGTCTAGGTCCGTTGTCATCCCCAAGGTGGACATGGCTTTGTGTATGGCAGGGGAGATATTGGAGATGGTAGTGTCTTCGTGCTGTGATAGGAGGGTGGCTACGTCTCCAGCAAAGGTTCCTGTGCTGTGGAGGGTCCAGAGGTGGGGAGAGTGTGCCTTGGTGGTATGGTATCTTTGGTGGAGGAGGTGGAGTTGGGAGAGGGGTATACGACCGACACATTGGCCTGTTGGTGAGTAGATGTAGGTGGTGTCTCCGTTGTTGAGCTGGGGGGGGAGGTGGTGGTACATGTCATTCAGGGTACCAGCCTGTACGTGGTATTTGCCGGGGGGGTGGATATCCCAGTCTAGGTGGTGGTCTGCTGTGTTAAATGATGAGGTGTTGCCTGAGTTGGCTGTACCATTTGGCATCAAACTATCCTCCCTCTGCCCACTGTCCTTGTTGTTGGAGGTTAGTGAGGTGG
Organism: Chlamydomonas sp. ICE-L; assembly: GCA_013435795.1. Lineage (NCBI taxonomy): Eukaryota > Viridiplantae > Chlorophyta > Chlorophyceae > Chlamydomonadales > Chlamydomonadaceae > Chlamydomonas > Chlamydomonas sp. ICE-L. The sequence continues at coordinate 2,749,530 of JACBWV010000476.1, read as the reverse complement.
AGGTCTTGTCTGGGGGGATTGGAGGTGGGGGGGGGCTTTGGGGGTAGTTTTAGTGTCGTAGGCCTTGAGGAGTTCCTGGGATCTGGTGGGACCAACCAGTAGGGTGATTTGTTCCTCTGTGAGATGGACGGGGGACCAAGTGACCACAATGGAGGTGGCAGAGGAGTAGGATAGGTGTGGGAGTGCACATGGAGGCCAGCAGATATGTAACAAGGAAGATGGTGGCAGAGGATGGTGCATGGGGCTTTCTGGACCCTCCAATATCTGTGATGGGGGGGGTCCTCGAGGTTTGTTAGCCTTCCTCTTTTGGGCTCTGAAGCCAAGGAGGTGGTTCAGGCTGTGTTGGTTGCCATGTAGAGAACAAGCTGCTACATTACCTGGACAAAGCTGCCATGACGGGGTGAGGGGTTTGGCCTTGGGGGGCAGAGTGGCTAGTTCCATAGCCCATGGGTGATTTAGGAGGGCGTTATGGGCATAGGTGGGTTTGTGTTGGACCAAGAGGATGGCGCACACGGGAATATCAAGGGTGTGAGCATGTATGGCACTGCCTAGTGCCCATCGAACAGCCTTGTGGGCCTCTTCAGGGTTCTGGCTCGTGAGGTGTGTCTTTCCCCCGTACCAAGGTTGGGTGTAGCAGTGGGGTCCTAGGCCAAACAGTTGGCCAATCAATGGGGGTGGGGGTGTTGCCCATGGGGAGGTGGGGACTCATTAGGAGGGGTGATGTGTCTAGGTCCGTTGTCATCCCCAAGGTGGACATGGCTTTGTGTATGGCAGGGGAGATATTGGAGATGGTAGTGTCTTCGTGCTGTGATAGGAGGGTGGCTACGTCTCCAGCAAAGGTTCCTGTGCTGTGGAGGGTCCAGAGGTGGGGAGAGTGTGCCTTGGTGGTATGGTATCTTTGGTGGAGGAGGTGGAGTTGGGAGAGGGGTATACGACCGACACATTGGCCTGTTGGTGAGTAGATGTAGGTGGTGTCTCCGTTGTTGAGCTGGGGGGGGAGGTGGTGGTACATGTCATTCAGGGGTACCAGCCTGTACGTGGTATTTGCCGGGGGGGGTGGATATCCCAGTCTAGGTGGTGGTCTGCTGTGTTAAATGATGAGGTGTTGCCTGAGTTGGCTGTACCATTTGGCATCAAACTATCCTCCCTCTGCCCACTGTCCTTGTTGTTGGAGGTTAGTGAGGTGGAGGTCTTGTCTGGGGGGATTGGAGGTGGGGGGGGGCTTTGGGGGTAGTTTTAGTGTCGTAGGCCTTGAGGAGTTCCTGGGATCTGGTGGGACCAACCAGTAGGGTGATTTGTTCCTCTGTGAGATGGACGGGGGACCAAGTGACCACAATGGAGGTGGCAGAGGAGTAGGATAGGTGTGGGAGTGCACATGGAGGCCAGCAGATATGTAACAAGGAAGATGGTGGCAGAGGATGGTGCATGGGGCTTTCTGGACCCTCCAATATCTGTGATGGGGGGGGTCCTCGAGGTTTGTTAGCCTTCCTCTTTTGGGCTCTGAAGCCAAGGAGGTGGTTCAGGCTGTGTTGGTTGCCATGTAGAGAACAAGCTGCTACATTACCTGGACAAAGCTGCCATGACGGGGTGAGGGGTTTGGCCTTGGGGGGCAGAGTGGCTAGTTCCATAGCCCATGGGTGATTTAGGAGGGCGTTATGGGCATAGGTGGGTTTGTGTTGGACCAAGAGGATGGCGCACACGGGAATATCAAGGGTGTGAGCATGTATGGCACTGCCTAGTGCCCATCGAACAGCCTTGTGGGCCTCTTCAGGGTTCTGGCTCGTGAGGTGTGTCTTTCCCCCGTACCAAGGTTGGGTGTAGCAGTGGGGTCCTAGGCCAAACAGTTGGCCAATCAATGGGGGTGGGGGTGTTGCCCATGGGGAGGTGGGGACTCATTAGGAGGGGTGATGTGTCTAGGTCCGTTGTCATCCCCAAGGTGGACATGGCTTTGTGTATGGCAGGGGAGATATTGGAGATGGTAGTGTCTTCGTGCTGTGATAGGAGGGTGGCTACGTCTCCAGCAAAGGTTCCTGTGCTGTGGAGGGTCCAGAGGTGGGGAGAGTGTGCCTTGGTGGTATGGTATCTTTGGTGGAGGAGGTGGAGTTGGGAGAGGGGTATACGACCGACACATTGGCCTGTTGGTGAGTAGATGTAGGTGGTGTCTCCGTTGTTGAGCTGGGGGGGGAGGTGGTGGTACATGTCATTCAGGGTACCAGCCTGTACGTGGTATTTGCCGGGGGGGGTGGATATCCCAGTCTAGGTGGTGGTCTGCTGTGTTAAATGATGAGGTGTTGCCTGAGTTGGCTGTACCATTTGGCATCAAACTATCCTCCCTCTGCCCACTGTCCTTGTTGTTGGAGGTTAGTGAGGTGGAGGTCTTGTCTGGGGGGATTGGAGGTGGGGGGGGGCTTTGGGGGTAGTTTTAGTGTCGTAGGCCTTGAGGAGTTCCTGGGATCTGGTGGGACCAACCAGTAGGGTGATTTGTTCCTCTGTGAGATGGACGGGGGACCAAGTGACCACAATGGAGGTGGCAGAGGAGTAGGATAGGTGTGGGAGTGCACATGGAGGCCAGCAGATATGTAACAAGGAAGATGGTGGCAGAGGATGGTGCATGGGGCTTTCTGGACCCTCCAATATCTGTGATGGGGGGGTCCTCGAGGTTTGTTAGCCTTCCTCTTTTGGGCTCTGAAGCCAAGGAGGTGGTTCAGGCTGTGTTGGTTGCCATGTAGAGAACAAGCTGCTACATTACCTGGACAAAGCTGCCATGACGGGGTGAGGGGTTTGGCCTTGGGGGGCAGAGTGGCTAGTTCCATAGCCCATGGGTGATTTAGGAGGGCGTTATGGGCATAGGTGGGTTTGTGTTGGACCAAGAGGATGGCGCACACGGGAATATCAAGGGTGTGAGCATGTATGGCACTGCCTAGTGCCCATCGAACAGCCTTGTGGGCCTCTTCAGGGTTCTGGCTCGTGAGGTGTGTCTTTCCCCCGTACCAAGGTTGGGTGTAGCAGTGGGGTCCTAGGCCAAACAGTTGGCCAATCAATGGGGGTGGGGGTGTTGCCCATGGGGAGGTGGGGACTCATTAGGAGGGGTGATGTGTCTAGGTCCGTTGTCATCCCCAAGGTGGACATGGCTTTGTGTATGGCAGGGGAGATATTGGAGATGGTAGTGTCTTCGTGCTGTGATAGGAGGGTGGCTACGTCTCCAGCAAAGGTTCCTGTGCTGTGGAGGGTCCAGAGGTGGGGAGAGTGTGCCTTGGTGGTATGGTATCTTTGGTGGAGGAGGTGGAGTTGGGAGAGGGGTATACGACCGACACATTGGCCTGTTGGTGAGTAGATGTAGGTGGTGTCTCCGTTGTTGAGCTGGGGGGGGAGGTGGTGGTACATGTCATTCAGGGGTACCAGCCTGTACGTGGTATTTGCCGGGGGGGTGGATATCCCAGTCTAGGTGGTGGTCTGCTGTGTTAAATGATGAGGTGTTGCCTGAGTTGGCTGTACCATTTGGCATCAAACTATCCTCCCTCTGCCCACTGTCCTTGTTGTTGGAGGTTAGTGAGGTGGAGGTCTTGTCTGGGGGGATTGGAGGTGGGGGGGGGCTTTGGGGGTAGTTTTAGTGTCGTAGGCCTTGAGGAGTTCCTGGGATCTGGTGGGACCAACCAGTAGGGTGATTTGTTCCTCTGTGAGATGGACGGGGGACCAAGTGACCACAATGGAGGTGGCAGAGGAGTAGGATAGGTGTGGGAGTGCACATGGAGGCCAGCAGATATGTAACAAGGAAGATGGTGGCAGAGGATGGTGCATGGGGCTTTCTGGACCCTCCAATATCTGTGATGGGGGGGTCCTCGAGGTTTGTTAGCCTTCCTCTTTTGGGCTCTGAAGCCAAGGAGGTGGTTCAGGCTGTGTTGGTTGCCATGTAGAGAACAAGCTGCTACATTACCTGGACAAAGCTGCCATGACGGGGTGAGGGGTTTGGCCTTGGGGGGCAGAGTGGCTAGTTCCATAGCCCATGCATGGGTGATTTAGGAGGGCGTTATGGGCATAGGTGGGTTTGTGTTGGACCAAGAGGATGGCGCACACGGGAATATCAAGGGTGTGAGCATGTATGGCACTGCCTAGTGCCCATCGAACAGCCTTGTGGGCCTCTTCAGGGTTCTGGCTCGTGAGGTGTGTCTTTCCCCCGTACCAAGGTTGGGTGTAGCAGTGGGGTCCTAGGCCAAACAGTTGGCCAATCAATGGGGGTGGGGGTGTTGCCCATGGGGAGGTGGGGACTCATTAGGAGGGGTGATGTGTCTAGGTCCGTTGTCATCCCCAAGGTGGACATGGCTTTGTGTATGGCAGGGGAGATATTGGAGATGGTAGTGTCTTCGTGCTGTGATAGGAGGGTGGCTACGTCTCCAGCAAAGGTTCCTGTGCTGTGGAGGGTCCAGAGGTGGGGAGAGTGTGCCTTGGTGGTATGGTATCTTTGGTGGAGGAGGTGGAGTTGGGAGAGGGGTATACGACCGACACATTGGCCTGTTGGTGAGTAGATGTAGGTGGTGTCTCCGTTGTTGAGCTGGGGGGGGAGGTGGTGGTACATGTCATTCAGGGGTACCAGCCTGTACGTGGTATTTGCCGGGGGGGGTGGATATCCCAGTCTAGGTGGTGGTCTGCTGTGTTAAATGATGAGGTGTTGCCTGAGTTGGCTGTACCATTTGGCATCAAACTATCCTCCCTCTGCCCACTGTCCTTGTTGTTGGAGGTTAGTGAGGTGGAGGTCTTGTCTGGGGGGATTGGAGGTGGGGGGGGGCTTTGGGGGTAGTTTTAGTGTCGTAGGCCTTGAGGAGTTCCTGGGATCTGGTGGGACCAACCAGTAGGGTGATTTGTTCCTCTGTGAGATGGACGGGGGACCAAGTGACCACAATGGAGGTGGCAGAGGAGTAGGATAGGTGTGGGAGTGCACATGGAGGCCAGCAGATATGTAACAAGGAAGATGGTGGCAGAGGATGGTGCATGGGGCTTTCTGGACCCTCCAATATCTGTGATGGGGGGGGTCCTCGAGGTTTGTTAGCCTTCCTCTTTTGGGCTCTGAAGCCAAGGAGGTGGTTCAGGCTGTGTTGGTTGCCATGTAGAGAACAAGCTGCTACATTACCTGGACAAAGCTGCCATGACGGGGTGAGGGGTTTGGCCTTGGGGGGCAGAGTGGCTAGTTCCATAGCCCATGGGTGATTTAGGAGGGCGTTATGGGCATAGGTGGGTTTGTGTTGGACCAAGAGGATGGCGCACACGGGAATATCAAGGGTGTGAGCATGTATGGCACTGCCTAGTGCCCATCGAACAGCCTTGTGGGCCTCTTCAGGGTTCTGGCTCGTGAGGTGTGTCTTTCCCCCGTACCAAGGTTGGGTGTAGCAGTGGGGTCCTAGGCCAAACAGTTGGCCAATCAATGGGGGTGGGGGTGTTGCCCATGGGGAGGTGGGGACTCATTAGGAGGGGTGATGTGTCTAGGTCCGTTGTCATCCCCAAGGTGGACATGGCTTTGTGTATGGCAGGGGAGATATTGGAGATGGTAGTGTCTTCGTGCTGTGATAGGAGGGTGGCTACGTCTCCAGCAAAGGTTCCTGTGCTGTGGAGGGTCCAGAGGTGGGGAGAGTGTGCCTTGGTGGTATGGTATCTTTGGTGGAGGAGGTGGAGTTGGGAGAGGGGTATACGACCGACACATTGGCCTGTTGGTGAGTAGATGTAGGTGGTGTCTCCGTTGTTGAGCTGGGGGGGGAGGTGGTGGTACATGTCATTCAGGGTACCAGCCTGTACGTGGTATTTGCCGGGGGGGGTGGATATCCCAGTCTAGGTGGTGGTCTGCTGTGTTAAATGATGAGGTGTTGCCTGAGTTGGCTGTACCATTTGGCATCAAACTATCCTCCCTCTGCCCACTGTCCTTGTTGTTGGAGGTTAGTGAGGTGGAGGTCTTGTCTGGGGGGATTGGAGGTGGGGGGGGGCTTTGGGGGTAGTTTTAGTGTCGTAGGCCTTGAGGAGTTCCTGGGATCTGGTGGGACCAACCAGTAGGGTGATTTGTTCCTCTGTGAGATGGACGGGGGACCAAGTGACCACAATGGAGGTGGCAGAGGAGTAGGATAGGTGTGGGAGTGCACATGGAGGCCAGCAGATATGTAACAAGGAAGATGGTGGCAGAGGATGGTGCATGGGGCTTTCTGGACCCTCCAATATCTGTGATGGGGGGGTCCTCGAGGTTTGTTAGCCTTCCTCTTTTGGGCTCTGAAGCCAAGGAGGTGGTTCAGGCTGTGTTGGTTGCCATGTAGAGAACAAGCTGCTACATTACCTGGACAAAGCTGCCATGACGGGGTGAGGGGTTTGGCCTTGGGGGGCAGAGTGGCTAGTTCCATAGCCCATGGGTGATTTAGGAGGGCGTTATGGGCATAGGTGGGTTTGTGTTGGACCAAGAGGATGGCGCACACGGGAATATCAAGGGTGTGAGCATGTATGGCACTGCCTAGTGCCCATCGAACAGCCTTGTGGGCCTCTTCAGGGTTCTGGCTCGTGAGGTGTGTCTTTCCCCCGTACCAAGGTTGGGTGTAGCAGTGGGGTCCTAGGCCAAACAGTTGGCCAATCAATGGGGGTGGGGGTGTTGCCCATGGGGAGGTGGGGACTCATTAGGAGGGGTGATGTGTCTAGGTCCGTTGTCATCCCCAAGGTGGACATGGCTTTGTGTATGGCAGGGGAGATATTGGAGATGGTAGTGTCTTCGTGCTGTGATAGGAGGGTGGCTACGTCTCCAGCAAAGGTTCCTGTGCTGTGGAGGGTCCAGAGGTGGGGAGAGTGTGCCTTGGTGGTATGGTATCTTTGGTGGAGGAGGTGGAGTTGGGAGAGGGGTATACGACCGACACATTGGCCTGTTGGTGAGTAGATGTAGGTGGTGTCTCCGTTGTTGAGCTGGGGGGGGAGGTGGTGGTACATGTCATTCAGGGGTACCAGCCTGTACGTGGTATTTGCCGGGGGGGGTGGATATCCCAGTCTAGGTGGTGGTCTGCTGTGTTAAATGATGAGGTGTTGCCTGAGTTGGCTGTACCATTTGGCATCAAACTATCCTCCCTCTGCCCACTGTCCTTGTTGTTGGAGGTTAGTGAGGTGGAGGTCTTGTCTGGGGGGATTGGAGGTGGGGGGGGGCTTTGGGGGTAGTTTTAGTGTCGTAGGCCTTGAGGAGTTCCTGGGATCTGGTGGGACCAACCAGTAGGGTGATTTGTTCCTCTGTGAGATGGACGGGGGACCAAGTGACCACAATGGAGGTGGCAGAGGAGTAGGATAGGTGTGGGAGTGCACATGGAGGCCAGCAGATATGTAACAAGGAAGATGGTGGCAGAGGATGGTGCATGGGGCTTTCTGGACCCTCCAATATCTGTGATGGGGGGGGTCCTCGAGGTTTGTTAGCCTTCCTCTTTTGGGCTCTGAAGCCAAGGAGGTGGTTCAGGCTGTGTTGGTTGCCATGTAGAGAACAAGCTGCTACATTACCTGGACAAAGCTGCCATGACGGGGTGAGGGGTTTGGCCTTGGGGGGCAGAGTGGCTAGTTCCATAGCCCATGCATGGGTGATTTAGGAGGGCGTTATGGGCATAGGTGGGTTTGTGTTGGACCAAGAGGATGGCGCACACGGGAATATCAAGGGTGTGAGCATGTATGGCACTGCCTAGTGCCCATCGAACAGCCTTGTGGGCCTCTTCAGGGTTCTGGCTCGTGAGGTGTGTCTTTCCCCCGTACCAAGGTTGGGTGTAGCAGTGGGGTCCTAGGCCAAACAGTTGGCCAATCAATGGGGGTGGGGGTGTTGCCCATGGGGAGGTGGGGACTCATTAGGAGGGGTGATGTGTCTAGGTCCGTTGTCATCCCCAAGGTGGACATGGCTTTGTGTATGGCAGGGGAGATATTGGAGATGGTAGTGTCTTCGTGCTGTGATAGGAGGGTGGCTACGTCTCCAGCAAAGGTTCCTGTGCTGTGGAGGGTCCAGAGGTGGGGAGAGTGTGCCTTGGTGGTATGGTATCTTTGGTGGAGGAGGTGGAGTTGGGAGAGGGGTATACGACCGACACATTGGCCTGTTGGTGAGTAGATGTAGGTGGTGTCTCCGTTGTTGAGCTGGGGGGGGAGGTGGTGGTACATGTCATTCAGGGTACCAGCCTGTACGTGGTATTTGCCGGGGGGGGTGGATATCCCAGTCTAGGTGGTGGTCTGCTGTGTTAAATGATGAGGTGTTGCCTGAGTTGGCTGTACCATTTGGCATCAAACTATCCTCCCTCTGCCCACTGTCCTTGTTGTTGGAGGTTAGTGAGGTGGAGGTCTTGTCTGGGGGGATTGGAGGTGGGGGGGGGCTTTGGGGGTAGTTTTAGTGTCGTAGGCCTTGAGGAGTTCCTGGGATCTGGTGGGACCAACCAGTAGGGTGATTTGTTCCTCTGTGAGATGGACGGGGGACCAAGTGACCACAATGGAGGTGGCAGAGGAGTAGGATAGGTGTGGGAGTGCACATGGAGGCCAGCAGATATGTAACAAGGAAGATGGTGGCAGAGGATGGTGCATGGGGCTTTCTGGACCCTCCAATATCTGTGATGGGGGGGTCCTCGAGGTTTGTTAGCCTTCCTCTTTTGGGCTCTGAAGCCAAGGAGGTGGTTCAGGCTGTGTTGGTTGCCATGTAGAGAACAAGCTGCTACATTACCTGGACAAAGCTGCCATGACGGGGTGAGGGGTTTGGCCTTGGGGGGCAGAGTGGCTAGTTCCATAGCCCATGGGTGATTTAGGAGGGCGTTATGGGCATAGGTGGGTTTGTGTTGGACCAAGAGGATGGCGCACACGGGAATATCAAGGGTGTGAGCATGTATGGCACTGCCTAGTGCCCATCGAACAGCCTTGTGGGCCTCTTCAGGGTTCTGGCTCGTGAGGTGTGTCTTTCCCCCGTACCAAGGTTGGGTGTAGCAGTGGGGTCCTAGGCCAAACAGTTGGCCAATCAATGGGGGTGGGGGTGTTGCCCATGGGGAGGTGGGGACTCATTAGGAGGGGTGATGTGTCTAGGTCCGTTGTCATCCCCAAGGTGGACATGGCTTTGTGTATGGCAGGGGAGATATTGGAGATGGTAGTGTCTTCGTGCTGTGATAGGAGGGTGGCTACGTCTCCAGCAAAGGTTCCTGTGCTGTGGAGGGTCCAGAGGTGGGGAGAGTGTGCCTTGGTGGTATGGTATCTTTGGTGGAGGAGGTGGAGTTGGGAGAGGGGTATACGACCGACACATTGGCCTGTTGGTGAGTAGATGTAGGTGGTGTCTCCGTTGTTGAGCTGGGGGGGGAGGTGGTGGTACATGTCATTCAGGGTACCAGCCTGTACGTGGTATTTGCCGGGGGGGGTGGATATCCCAGTCTAGGTGGTGGTCTGCTGTGTTAAATGATGAGGTGTTGCCTGAGTTGGCTGTACCATTTGGCATCAAACTATCCTCCCTCTGCCCACTGTCCTTGTTGTTGGAGGTTAGTGAGGTGGAGGTCTTGTCTGGGGGGATTGGAGGTGGGGGGGGGCTTTGGGGGTAGTTTTAGTGTCGTAGGCCTTGAGGAGTTCCTGGGATCTGGTGGGACCAACCAGTAGGGTGATTTGTTCCTCTGTGAGATGGACGGGGGACCAAGTGACCACAATGGAGGTGGCAGAGGAGTAGGATAGGTGTGGGAGTGCACATGGAGGCCAGCAGATATGTAACAAGGAAGATGGTGGCAGAGGATGGTGCATGGGGCTTTCTGGACCCTCCAATATCTGTGATGGGGGGGTCCTCGAGGTTTGTTAGCCTTCCTCTTTTGGGCTCTGAAGCCAAGGAGGTGGTTCAGGCTGTGTTGGTTGCCATGTAGAGAACAAGCTGCTACATTACCTGGACAAAGCTGCCATGACGGGGTGAGGGGTTTGGCCTTGGGGGGCAGAGTGGCTAGTTCCATAGCCCATGCATGGGTGATTTAGGAGGGCGTTATGGGCATAGGTGGGTTTGTGTTGGACCAAGAGGATGGCGCACACGGGAATATCAAGGGTGTGAGCATGTATGGCACTGCCTAGTGCCCATCGAACAGCCTTGTGGGCCTCTTCAGGGTTCTGGCTCGTGAGGTGTGTCTTTCCCCCGTACCAAGGTTGGGTGTAGCAGTGGGGTCCTAGGCCAAACAGTTGGCCAATCAATGGGGGTGGGGGTGTTGCCCATGGGGAGGTGGGGACTCATTAGGAGGGGTGATGTGTCTAGGTCCGTTGTCATCCCCAAGGTGGACATGGCTTTGTGTATGGCAGGGGAGATATTGGAGATGGTAGTGTCTTCGTGCTGTGATAGGAGGGTGGCTACGTCTCCAGCAAAGGTTCCTGTGCTGTGGAGGGTCCAGAGGTGGGGAGAGTGTGCCTTGGTGGTATGGTATCTTTGGTGGAGGAGGTGGAGTTGGGAGAGGGGTATACGACCGACACATTGGCCTGTTGGTGAGTAGATGTAGGTGGTGTCTCCGTTGTTGAGCTGGGGGGGGAGGTGGTGGTACATGTCATTCAGGGGTACCAGCCTGTACGTGGTATTTGCCGGGGGGGTGGATATCCCAGTCTAGGTGGTGGTCTGCTGTGTTAAATGATGAGGTGTTGCCTGAGTTGGCTGTACCATTTGGCATCAAACTATCCTCCCTCTGCCCACTGTCCTTGTTGTTGGAGGTTAGTGAGGTGGAGGTCTTGTCTGGGGGGATTGGAGGTGGGGGGGGGCTTTGGGGGTAGTTTTAGTGTCGTAGGCCTTGAGGAGTTCCTGGGATCTGGTGGGACCAACCAGTAGGGTGATTTGTTCCTCTGTGAGATGGACGGGGGACCAAGTGACCACAATGGAGGTGGCAGAGGAGTAGGATAGGTGTGGGAGTGCACATGGAGGCCAGCAGATATGTAACAAGGAAGATGGTGGCAGAGGATGGTGCATGGGGCTTCTGGACCCTCCAATATCTGTGATGGGGGGGTCCT